>CAXAJV010000001.1:49673689-50296552 GCA_963969225.1 Xylocopa violacea
CTCGGGTGTAATATTTTACAACATTCCTGACCCGTCGGCCCCAATTTCTCGGTGGGAACATTCTATACGTCTATAACGTTGTATATCCTAACCTAAGGGAACCTAACATATCGGATGTAATGTTTTACAACATTCTGGCGTGTCGTCGCCTGCTTCTCGATGGGGACATTAGATACGTCTATAACGTTGTATATCCTAACCTAAGGGAACCTAACATCTCGGATGTAATATTTTACAACATTCTGGCGTGTCGTCGCCTGCTTCTCGATGGGGACATTATATACGTCTATAACGTTGTATATCTTAACCTAACGCAACCTAACATCTGGGATGTAATATTTTACAACATTCCTGGCATTTCGGTCCCTACTTCTCGGTGGGAACATTATATACGTTTATCACGTTATATATCCTAGCCTAAGGCAACCTAACATATCGGATGTAATGTTTTACAACATTCTGGCGTGTCGTCGCCTGCTTCTCGATGGGGACATTAGATACGTCTATAACGTTGTATATCCTAACCTGAAGCAACCTAACATCTGGGATGTAATATATTACAACATTCCTGGCATGTCGGTCCCCACGTCTCGGTGGGAACATTATATAAGTCTATAACGATGTATATCCAAACCTAAAGCAACCTAACAACTCGGATGTAATATTTTACAACATTCCTGTCATGTCGGACCCTACATCTCGGTGGGAACATTCTATACGTCTATAACGTTGTATATCCTAACCTAAGGGAACCTAACATCTCGGATGTAATATTTTACAACATTCTGGCGTGTCGTCGCCTGCTTCTCGATGGGGACATTATATACGTCTATAACGTTGTATATCCTAGCCTAAGGCAACCTAACATCTGGGATGTAATATATTATAACATTCCTGACGCGTAGGTCCCTACTTCTCGGTGGGAACACTGTATACGTCTATAACGATATATGTCCTAGCCTAAGGCAACCTAACATCTCGGATGTAATATTTTACAACATTCCTGGCATTTCGGTCCCTACTTCTCGGTGGGAATATTATATACGTCTATCACGTTATATATCCTAGCCTAAGGCAACCTAACATATCGGATGTAATATTTTACAACATTCCTGACCCGTCGGCCCCAATTTCTCGGTGGGAACATTCTATACGTCTATAACGTTGTATATCCCAGCCTAAGGCAACCTAACATGTCGAATGTAATATTTTACAACATTCTGGCGTGTCGTCGCCTGCTTCTCGAAGGGGACATTATATACGTCTATAACGTTGTATATCTTAACCTAACGCAACCTAACATCTGGGATGTAATATGTTATAACATTCCTGACGCGTCGGTCCCTACTTCTCGGTGGGAACACTGTATACGTCTATAACGATATATGTCCTAGCCTAAGGCAACCTAACATCTCGGATGTAATATTTTACAACATTCCTGGCATTTCGGTCCCTACTTCTCGGTGGGAACATTATATACGTCTATCACGTTATATATCCTAGCCTAAGGCAACCTAACATATCGGATGTAATATTTTACAACATTCCTGGCATTTCGGTCCCTACTTCTCGGTGGGAACATTATATACGTCTATCACGTTATATATCCTAGCCTAAGGCAACCTAACATATCGGATGTAATGTTTTACAACATTCTGGCGTGTCGTCGCCTGCTTCTCGAAGGGGACATTCTATACGTCTATAACGATGTATATCCAAACCTAAAGCAACCTAACAACTCGGATGTAATATTTTACAACATTCCTGTCATGGCGGACCCTACATCTCGGTGGGAATATTATATACGTCTATCACGTTATATATCCTAGCCTAAGGCAACCTAACATATCGGATGTAATGTTTTACAACATTCCTGGCGTGTCGTCGCCTGCTTCTCGATGGGAACATTATATACGTCTATAACGTTGTATATCCTAACCCAAAGCAACCTAACTTCTGGGATGTAATATTTTACAAAATTCCTGGCATGTCGGTCCCTACATCTCGCTGGGAACTTTCTATACGTCTATAACGTTGTATATCCTAACCTAAGGGAACCTAACATCTCGGGTGTAATATTTTACAACATTACTGACCCGTCGGCCCCAATTTCTCGGTGGGAACATTCTATACGTCTATAACGTTGTATATCCTAGCCTAAGGCAACCTAACATGTCGAATGTAATATTTTACAACATTCTGGCGTGTCGTCGCCTGCTTCTCGAAGGGGACATTATATACGTCTATAACGTTTTATATCTTAACCTAACGCAACCTAACATCTGGGATGTAATATATTATAACATTCCTGGCATGTCGGTCCCCACGTCTCGGTGGGAACATTATATAAGTCTATAACGATGTATATCCAAACCTAAAGCAACCTAACAACTCGGATGTAATATTTTACAACATTCCTGTCATGTCGGACCCTAAATCTCGGTGGGAACATTCTATACGTCTATAACGTTGTATATCCTGGCCTAAGGCAACCTAACATCTCGGATGTAATATTTTACAACATTCCTGGCGTGTCGTCGCCTGCTTCTCGATGGGGACATTATATACGTCTATAACGTTGTATATCCTAACCCAAAGCAACCTAACTTCTGGGATGTAATATATTACAACATTCCTGGCATGTCGGTCCCCACATCTCGCTGGGAACTTTCTATACGTCTATAACGTTGTATATCCTAACCTAAGGGAACCTAACATCTCGGGTGTAATATTATACAACATTCCTGACCCGTCGGCCCCAATTTCTCGGTGGGGACATTCTATACGTCTATAACGTTGTATATCCTAACCTAAGGGAACCTAACATATCGGATGTAATGTTTTACAACATTCTGGCGTGTCGTCGCCTGCTTCTCGATGGGGACATTAGATACGTCTATAACGTTGTATATCCTAACCTAAGGGAACCTAACATCTCGGATGTAATATTTTACAACATTCTGGCGTGTCGTCGCCTGCTTCTCGATGGGGACATTATATACGTCTATAACGTTGTATATCCTAGCCTAAGGCAACCTAACATCTGGGATGTAATATATTATAACATTCCTGACGCGTCGGTCCCTACTTCTCGGTGGGAACACTGTATACGTCTATAACGATATATGTCCTAGCCTAAGGCAACCTAACATCTCGGATGTAATATTTTACAACATTCCTGGCATTTCGGTCCCTACTTCTCGGTGGGAACATTATATACGTTTATCACGTTATATATCCTAGCCTAAGGCAACCTAAGATATCGGATGTAATGTTTTACAACATTCTGGCGTGTCGTCGCCTGCTTCTCGAAGGGGACATTATATACGTCTATAACGTTGTATATCCTAACCTAAAGCAACCTAACATCTCGGATGTAATATTTTACAACATTCCTGGCGTGTCGTCGCCTGCTTCTCGATGGGGACATTATATACGTCTATAACGTTGTATATCCTAACCCAAAGCAACCTAACTTCTGGGATGTAATATTTTACAAAATTCCTGGCATGTCGGTCCCTACATCTCGCTGGGAACTTTCTATACGTCTATAACGTTGTATATCCTAACCTAAGGGAACCTAACATCTCGGGTGTAATATTTTACAACATTCCTGACCCGTCGGCCCCAATTTCTCGGTGGGAACACTGTATACGTCTATAACGATATATGTCCTAGCCTAAGGCAACCTAACATCTCGGATGTAATATTTTACAACATTCCTGGCATTTCGGTCCCTACTTCTCGGTGGGAAAATTATATACGTCTATCACGTTATATATCCTAGCCTAAGGCAACCTAACATATCGGATGTAATGTTTTACAACATTCTGGCGTGTCGTCGCCTGCTTCTCGATGGGGACATTATATACGTCTATAACGTTGTATATCCTAACCCAAAGCAACCTAACTTCTGGGATGTAATATTTTACAAAATTCCTGGAATGTCGGTCCCTACATCTCGCTGGGAACTTTCTATACGTCTATAACGTTGTATATCCTAACCTAAGGGAACCTAACAACTCGGGTGTAATATTTTACAACATTCCTGACCCGTCGGCCCCAATTTCTCGGTGGGAACATTCTATACGTCTATAACGTTGTATATCGTAGCCTAAGGCAACCTAACATGTCGAATGTAATATTTTACAACATTCTCGCGTGTCGTCGCCTGCTTCTCGAAGGGGACATTATATACGTCTATAACGTTGTATATCGTAACCCAAAGAAACCTAACTTCTGGGATGTAATATTTTACAACATTCCTGGCATGTCGGTCCCCACGTCTCGGTGGGAACATTATATAAGTCTATAACGATGTATATCCAAACCTAAAGCAACCTAACAACTCGGATGTAATATTTTACAACATTCCCGGCATGTCGGTCCCTACATCTCGCTGGGAACTTTCTATACGTCTATAACGTTGTATATCCTAACCTAAGGGAACCTAACATCTCGGGTGTAATATTTTACAACATTCCTGACCCGTCGGCCCCAATTTCTCGGTGGGAACATTCTATACGTCTATAACGTTGTATATCCTAGCCTAAGGCAACCTAACATGTCGAATGTAATATTTTACAACATTCTGGCGTGTCGTCGCCTGCTTCTCGAAGGGGACATTATATACGTCTATAACGTTGTATATCTTAACCTAACGCAACCTAACATCTGGGATGTAACATATTATAACATTCCTGACGCGTCGGTCCCTACTTCTCGGTGGGAACACTGTATACGTCTATAACGATATATGTCCTAGCCTAAGGCAACCTAACATCTCGGATGTAATATTTTACAACATTCCTGGCATTTCGGTCCCTACTTCTCGGTGGGAATAATATATACGTCTATCACGTTATATATCCTAGCCTAAGGCAACCTAACATATCGGATGTAATGTTTTACAACATTCCTGGCGTGTCGTCGCCTGCTTCTCGATGGGAACATTATATACGTCTATAACGTTGTATATCCTAACCCAAAGCAACCTAACTTCTGGGATGTAATATTTTACAAAATTCCTGGCATGTCGGTCCCTACATCTCGCTGGGAACTTTCTATACGTCTATTACGTTGTATATCCTAACCTAAGGGAACCTAACATCTCGGGTGTAATATTTTACAACATTCCTGACCCGTCGGCCCCAATTTCTCGGTGGGAACATTCTATACGTCTATAACGTTGTATATCCTAGCCTAAGGCAACCTAACATGTCGAATGTAATATTTTACAACATTCTGGCGTGTCGTCGCCTGCTTCTCGAAGGGGACATTATATACGTATATAACGTTGTATATCTTAACCTAACGCAACCTAACATCTGGGATGTAATATATTATAACATTCCTGGCATGTCGGTCCCCACGTCTCGGTGGGAACATTATATAAGTCTATAACGATGTATATCCAAACCTAAAGCAACCTAACAACTCGGATGTAATATTTTACAACATTCCTGTCATGTCGGACCCTACATCTCGGTGGGAACATTCTATACGTCTATAACGTTGTATATCCTGGCCTAAGGCAACCTAACATCTCGGATGTAATATTTTACAACATTCCTGGCGTGTCGTCGCCTGCTTCTCGATGGGGACATTATATACGTCTATAACGTTGTATATCCTAACCCAAAGCAACCTAACTTCTGGGATGTAATATTTTACAACATTCCTGGCATGTCGGACCCTACATCTCGGTGGGAACATTCTATACGTCTATAACGTTGTATATCCTGGCCTAAGGCAACCTAACATCTCGGATGTAATATTTTACAACATTCCTGGCGTGTCGTCGCCTGCTTCTCGATGGGGACATTATATACGTCTATAACGATATATGTCCTAGCCTAAGGCAACCTAACATCTCGGATGTAATATTTTACAACATTCCTGGCATTTCGGTCCCTACTTATCGGTGGGAACATTATGTACGTCTATCACGTTATATATCCTAGCCTAAGGCAACCTAACATATCGGATGTAATGTTTTACAACATTCTGGCGTGTCGTCGCCTGCTTCTCGAAGGGGACATTATATACGTCTATAACGTTGTATATCCTAACCTAACGCAACCTAACATCTGGGATGTAATATATTACAACATTCCTGGCATGTCGGACCCTACATCTCGGTGAGAACATTCTATACGTCTATAACGTTGTATATCCTAGCCTAAGGCAACCTAACATCTCGGACGTAATATTTTACAACATTCCTGGCGTGTTGTCGCCTGCTTCTCGATGGGGACATTATATACGTCTATAACGTTGTATATCCTAACCCAAAGCAACCTAACTTCTGGGATGTAATATTTTACAACATTCCTGGCATGTCGGTCCCTACATCTCGCTGGGGACTTTCTATACGTCTATAACGTTGTATATCCTAACCTAAGGGAACCTAACATCTCGGGTGTAATATTTTACAACATTCCTGACCCGTCGGCCCCAATTTCTCGGTGGGAACATTCTATACGTCTATAACGTTGTATATCCTAACCTAAGGGAACCTAACATATCGGATATAATGTTTTACAACATTCTGGCGTGTTGTCGCCTGCTTCTCGATGGGGACATTAGATACGTCTATAACGTTGTATATCCTAGCCTAAGGCAACCTAACATGTCGAATGTAACATTTCACAACATTCTGGCGTGTCGTCGCCTGCTTCTCGATGGGGACATTAGATACGTCTAGAACGTTGTATATCCTATCCTAAGGGAACCTAACATCTAGAATGTAATATTTTACAACATTCCTGGCGTGTCGTCGCCTGCTTCTCGATGGGGACATTATGTACGTCTATAACGTTGTATATCGTAACCCAAAGAAACCTAACTTCTGAGATGTAATATTTTACAACATTCCTGGCATGTCGGTCCCCGCGTCTCGGTGGGAACATTATATAAGTCTATAACGATGTATATCCAAACCTAAAGCAACCTAACAACTCGGATGTAATATTTTACAACATTCCTGGCATGTCGGTCCCTACATCTCGGTGGGAACATTCTATACGTCTATAACGTTGTATATCCTAGCCTAAGGCAACCTAACATCTCGGATGTAATATTTTACGACATTCCTGGCGTGTCGTCGCCTGCTTCTCGATGGGGACATTGTATACGTCTATAACGTTGTATATCCTAACCCAAAGCAACCTAAGTTCTGGGATGTAAGATTTTACAACATTCCTGGCATGTCGGTCCCTACATCTCGCTGGGAATTTTCTATACGTCTATAAGGTTGTATATCCTAACCTAAGGGAACCTAACATCTCGGGTGTAATATTTTACAACATTCCTGGCATTTCGGTCCCTACTTCTCGGTGGGAATATTATATACGTCTATCACGTTATATATCCTAGCCTAAGGCAACCTAACATATCGGATGTAATGTTTTGCAACATTCTGGCGTGTCGTCTCCTGCTTCTCGATGGGGACATTATATACGTCTATAACGTTGTATATCCTAGCCTAAGGCAACCTAACATCTCGGATGTAATATTTTACAACATTCCTGGCGTGTCGTCGCCTGCTTCTCGATGGGAACATTATATACGTCTATAACGTTGTATATCCTAACCCAAAGCAACCTAACTTCTGGGATGTAATATTTTACAAAATTCCTGGCATGTCGGTCCCTACATCTCGCTGGGAACTTTCGATACGTCTATAACGTTGTATATCCTAACCTAAGGGAACCTAACATCTCGGGTGTAATATTTTACAACATTCCTGACCAGTCGGCCCCAATTTCTCGGTGGGAACATTCTATACCTCTATAACGTTATATATCCTAACCTAAGGGAACCTAACATCTCGGGTGTAATATTTTACAACATTCCTGGCATTTCGGTCCCTACTTCTCGGTGGGAACATTATATACGTCTATCACGTTATATATCCTAGCCTAAGGCAACCTAACATATCGGATGTAATGTTTTACAACATTCTGGCGTGTCGTCGCCTGCTTCTCGATGGGGACATTATATACGTCTATAACGTTGTATATCCTAACCCAAAGCAACCTAACTTCTGGGATGTAATATTTTACAAAATTCCTGGAATGTCGGTCCCTACATCTCGCTGGGAACTTTCTATACGTCTATAACGTTGTATATCCTAACCTAAGGGAACCTAACAACTCGGGTGTAATATTTTACAACATTCCTGACCCGTCGGCCCCAATTTCTCGGTGGGAACATTCTATACGTCTATAACGTTGTATATCGTAGCCTAAGGCAACCTAACATGTCGAATGTAATATTTTACAACATTCTCGCGTGTCGTCGCCTGCTTCTCGAAGGGGACATTATATACGTCTATAACGTTGTATATCGTAACCCAAAGAAACCTAACTTCTGGGATGTAATATTTTACAACATTCCTGGCATGTCGGTCCCCACGTCTCGGTGGGAACATTATATAAGTCTATAACGATGTATATCCAAACCTAAAGCAACCTAACAACTCGGATGTAATATTTTACAACATTCCTGGCATGTCGGTCCCTACATCTCGCTGGGAACTTTCTATACGTCTATAACGTTGTATATCCTAACCTAAGGGAACCTAACATCTCGGGTGTAATATTTTACAACATTCCTGACCCGTCGGCCCCAATTTCTCGGTGGGAACATTCTATACCTCTATAACGTTGCATATCCTAACCTAAGGGAACCTAACATCTCGGGTGTAATATTTTGCAACATTCCTGGCATTTCGGTCCCTACTTCTCGGTGGGAATATTATATACGTCTATCACGTTATATATCCTAGCCTAAGGCAACCTAACATATCGGATGTAATGTTTTACAACATTCCTGGCGTGTCGTCGCCTGCTTCTCGATGGGAACATTATATACGTCTATAACGTTGTATATCCTAACCCAAAGCAACCTAACTTCTGGGATGTAATATTTTACAAAATTCCTGGCATGTCGGTCCCTACATCTCGCTGGGAACTTTCTATACGTCTATAACGTTGTATATCCTAACCTAAGGGAACCTAACATCTCAGGTGTAATATTTTACAACATTCCTGACCCGTCGGCCCCAATTTCTCGGTGGGAACATTCTATACGTCTATAACGTTGTATAGCCTAGCCTAAGGCAACCTAACATGTCGAATGTAATATTTTACAACATTCTGGCGTGTCGTCGCCTGCTTCTCGAAGGGGACATTATATACGTCTATAACGTTGTATATCTTAACCTAACGCAACCTAACATCTGGGATGTAATATATTATAACATTCCTGGCATGTCGGTCCCCACGTCTCGGTGGGAACATTATATAAGTCTATAACGATGTATATCCAAACCTAAAGCAACCTAACAACTCGGATGTAATATTTTACAACATTCCTGTCATGTCGGACCCTACATCTCGGTGGGAACATTCTATACGTCTATAACGTTGTATATCCTGGCCTAAGGCAACCTAACATCTCGGATGTAATATTTTACAACATTCCTGGCGTGTCGTCGCCTGCTTCTCGATGGGGACATTATATACGTCTATAACGTTGTATATCCTAACCCAAAGCAACCTAACTTCTGGGATGTAATATTTTACAACATTCCTGGCATGTCGGACCCTACATCTCGGTGGGAACATTCTATACGTCTATAACGTTGTATATCCTGGCCTAAGGCAACCTAACATCTCGGATGTAATATTTTACAACATTCCTGGCGTGTCGTCGCCTGCTTCTCGATGGGGACATTATATACGTCTATAACGATATATGTCCTAGCCTAAGGCAACCTAACATCTCGGATGTAATATTTTACAACATTCCTGGCATTTCGGTCCCTACTTATCGGTGGGAACATTATGTACGTCTATCACGTTATATATCCTAGCCTAAGGCAACCTAACATATCGGATGTAATATTTTACAACATTCTGGCGTGTCGTCGCCTGCTTCTCGAAGGGGACATTATATACGTCTATAACGTTGTATATCCTAACCTAACGCAACCTAACATCTGGGATGTAATATATTACAACATTCCTGGCATGTCGGACCCTACATCTCGGTGGGAACATTCTATACGTCTATAACGTTGTATATCCTGGCCTAAGGCAACCTAACATCTCGGACGTAATATTTTACAACATTCCTGGCGTGTCGTCGCCTGCTTCTCGATGGGGACATTATATACGTCTATAACGTTGTATATCCTAACCCAAAGCAACCTAACTTCTGGGATGTAATATTTTACAAAATTCCTGGCATGTCGGTCCCTACATCTCGCTGGGAACTTTCTATACGTCTATAACGTTGTATATCCTAACCTAAGGGAACCTAACATCTCGGGTGTAATATTTTACAACATTCCTGACCCGTCGGCCCCAATTTCTCGGTGGGAACACTGTATACGTCTATAACGATATATGTCCTAGCCTAAGGCAACCTAACATCTCGGATGTAATATTTTACAACATTCCTGGCATTTCGGTCCCTACTTATCGGTGGGAACATTATATACGTCTATCACGTTATATATCCTAGCCTAAGGCAACCTAACATATCGGATGTAATGTTTTACAACATTCTGGCGTGTCGTCGCCTGCTTCTCGATGGGGACATTAGATACGTCTATAAGGTTGTATATCCTAACCTAAGGGAACCTAACATCTCGGATGTAATATTTTACAACATTCCTGGCATTTCGGTCCCTACTTATCGGTGGGAACATTATGTACGTCTATCACGTTATATATCCTAGCCTAAGGCAACCTAACATATCGGATGTAATGTTTTACAACATTCTGGCGTGTCGTCGCCTGCTTCTCGATGGGAACATTATATACGTCTATAACGTTGTATATCCTAACCCAAAGCAACCTAACTTCTGGGATGTAATATTTTACAAAATTCCTGGCATGTCGGTCCCTACATCTCGCTGGAAACTTTCTATACGTCTATAACGTTGTATATTCTAACCTAAGGGAACCTAACATCTCGGGTGTAATATTTTACAACATTCCTGACCCGTCGGCCCCAATTTCTCGGTGGGAACATTCTATACGTCTATAACGTTGTATATCCTAGCCTAAGGCAACCTAACATGTCGAATGTAATATTTTACAACATTCTGGCGTGTCGTCGCCTGCTTCTCGAAGGGGACATTATATACGTCTATAACGTTGTATATCCTAACCTAACGCAACCTAACATCTGGGATGTAATATATTACAACATTCCTGGCATGTCGGACCCTACATCTCGGTGAGAACATTCTATACGTCTATAACGTTGTATATCCTAGCCTAAGGCAACCTAACATCTCGGACGTAATATTTTACAACATTCCTGGCGTGTTGTCGCCTGCTTCTCGATGGGGACATTATATACGTCTATAACGTTGTATATCCTAACCCAAAGCAACCTAACTTCTGGGATGTAATATTTTACAACATTCCTGGCATGTCGGTCCCTACATCTCGCTGGGGACTTTCTATACGTCTATAACGTTGTATATCCTAACCTAAGGGAACCTAACATCTCGGGTGTAATATTTTACAACATTCCTGACCCGTCGGCCCCAATTTCTCGGTGGGAACATTCTATACGTCTATAACGTTGTATATCCTAACCTAAGGGAACCTAACATATCGGATATAATGTTTTACAACATTCTGGCGTGTTGTCGCCTGCTTCTCGATGGGGACATTAGATACGTCTATAACGTTGTATATCCTAGCCTAAGGCAACCTAACATGTCGAATGTAACATTTCACAACATTCTGGCGTGTCGTCGCCTGCTTCTCGATGGGGACATTAGATACGTCTAGAACGTTGTATATCCTATCCTAAGGGAACCTAACATCTAGAATGTAATATTTTACAACATTCCTGGCGTGTCGTCGCCTGCTTCTCGATGGGGACATTATGTACGTCTATAACGTTGTATATCGTAACCCAAAGAAACCTAACTTCTGAGATGTAATATTTTACAACATTCCTGGCATGTCGGTCCCCGCGTCTCGGTGGGAACATTATATAAGTCTATAACGATGTATATCCAAACCTAAAGCAACCTAACAACTCGGATGTAATATTTTACAACATTCCTGGCATGTCGGTCCCTACATCTCGGTGGGAACATTCTATACGTCTATAACGTTGTATATCCTAGCCTAAGGCAACCTAACATCTCGGATGTAATATTTTACGACATTCCTGGCGTGTCGTCGCCTGCTTCTCGATGGGGACATTGTATACGTCTATAACGTTGTATATCCTAACCCAAAGCAACCTAAGTTCTGGGATGTAAGATTTTACAACATTCCTGGCATGTCGGTCCCTACATCTCGCTGGGAACTTTCTATACGTCTATAAGGTTGTATATCCTAACCTAAGGGAACCTAACATCTCGGGTGTAATATTTTACAACATTCCTGGCATTTCGGTCCCTACTTCTCGGTGGGAATATTATATACGTCTATCACGTTATATATCCTAGCCTAAGGCAACCTAACATATCGGATGTAATGTTTTGCAACATTCTGGCGTGTCGTCTCCTGCTTCTCGATGGGGACATTATATACGTCTATAACGTTGTATATCCTAGCCTAAGGCAACCTAACATCTCGGATGTAATATTTTACAACATTCCTGGCGTGTCGTCGCCTGCTTCTCGATGGGAACATTATATACGTCTATAACGTTGTATATCCTAACCCAAAGCAACCTAACTTCTGGGATGTAATATTTTACAAAATTCCTGGCATGTCGGTCCCTACATCTCGCTGGGAACTTTCTATACGTCTATAACGTTGTATATCCTAACCTAAGGGAACCTAACATCTCGGGTGTAATATTTTACAACATTCCTGACCAGTCGGCCCCAATTTCTCGGTGGGAACATTCTATACCTCTATAACGTTATATATCCTAACCTAAGGGAACCTAACATCTCGGGTGTAATATTTTACAACATTCCTGGCATTTCGGTCCCTACTTCTCGGTGGGAACATTATATACGTCTATCACGTTATATATCCTAGCCTAAGGCAACCTAACATATCGGATGTAATGTTTTACAACATTCTGGCGTGTCGTCGCCTGCTTCTCGATGGGGACATTATATACGTCTATAACGTTGTATATCCTAACCCAAAGCAACCTAACTTCTGGGATGTAATATTTTACAAAATTCCTGGAATGTCGGTCCCTACATCTCGCTGGGAACTTTCTATACGTCTATAACGTTGTATATCCTAACCTAAGGGAACCTAACAACTCGGGTGTAATATTTTACAACATTCCTGACCCGTCGGCCCCAATTTCTCGGTGGGAACATTCTATACGTCTATAACGTTGTATATCGTAGCCTAAGGCAACCTAACATGTCGAATGTAATATTTTACAACATTCTCGCGTGTCGTCGCCTGCTTCTCGAAGGGGACATTATATACGTCTATAACGTTGTATATCGTAACCCAAAGAAACCTAACTTCTGGGATGTAATATTTTACAACATTCCTGGCATGTCGGTCCCCACGTCTCGGTGGGAACATTATATAAGTCTATAACGATGTATATCCAAACCTAAAGCAACCTAACAACTCGGATGTAATATTTTACAACATTCCTGGCATGTCGGTCCCTACATCTCGCTGGGAACTTTCTATACGTCTATAACGTTGTATATCCTAACCTAAGGGAACCTAACATCTCGGGTGTAATATTTTACAACATTCCTGACCCGTCGGCCCCAATTTCTCGGTGGGAACATTCTATACCTCTATAACGTTGCATATCCTAACCTAAGGGAACCTAACATCTCGGGTGTAATATTTTGCAACATTCCTGGCATTTCGGTCCCTACTTCTCGGTGGGAATATTATATACGTCTATCACGTTATATATCCTAGCCTAAGGCAACCTAACATATCGGATGTAATGTTTTACAACATTCCTGGCGTGTCGTCGCCTGCTTCTCGATGGGAACATTATATACGTCTATAACGTTGTATATCCTAACCCAAAGCAACCTAACTTCTGGGATGTAATATTTTACAAAATTCCTGGCATGTCGGTCCCTACATCTCGCTGGGAACTTTCTATACGTCTATAACGTTGTATATCCTAACCTAAGGGAACCTAACATCTCAGGTGTAATATTTTACAACATTCCTGACCCGTCGGCCCCAATTTCTCGGTGGGAACATTCTATACGTCTATAACGTTGTATAGCCTAGCCTAAGGCAACCTAACATGTCGAATGTAATATTTTACAACATTCTGGCGTGTCGTCGCCTGCTTCTCGAAGGGGACATTATATACGTCTATAACGTTGTATATCTTAACCTAACGCAACCTAACATCTGGGATGTAATATATTATAACATTCCTGGCATGTCGGTCCCCACGTCTCGGTGGGAACATTATATAAGTCTATAACGATGTATATCCAAACCTAAAGCAACCTAACAACTCGGATGTAATATTTTACAACATTCCTGTCATGTCGGACCCTACATCTCGGTGGGAACATTCTATACGTCTATAATGTTGTATATCCTGGCCTAAGGCAACCTAACATCTCGGATGTAATATTTTACAACATTCCTGGCGTGTCGTCGCCTGCTTCTCGATGGGGACATTATATACGTCTATAACGTTGTATATCCTAACCCAAAGCAACCTAACTTCTGGGATGTAATATTTTACAACATTCCTGGCATGTCGGACCCTACATCTCGGTGGGAACATTCTATACGTCTATAACGTTGTATATCCTGGCCTAAGGCAACCTAACATCTCGGATGTAATATTTTACAACATTCCTGGCGTGTCGTCGCCTGCTTCTCGATGGGGACATTATATACGTCTATAACGTTGTATATCCTAACCTAAAGCAACCTAACATCTGGGATGTAATATATTACAACATTCCTGGCATGTCGGTCCCCACATCTCGCTGGGAACTTTCTATACGTCTATAACGTTGTATATCCTAACCTAAGGGAACCTAACATCTCGGGTGTAATATTATACAACATTCCTGACCCGTCGGCCCCAATTTCTCGGTGGGAACATTCTATACGTCTATAACGTTGTATATCCTAACCTAAGGGAACCTAACATATCGGATGTAATGTTTTACAACATTCTGGCGTGTCGTCGCCTGCTTCTCGATGGGGACATTAGATACGTCTATAACGTTGTATATCCTAACCTAAGGGAACCTAACATCTCGGATGTAATATTTTACAACATTCTGGCGTGTCGTCGCCTGCTTCTCGATGGGGACATTATATACGTCTATAACGTTGTATATCCTAGCCTAAGGCAACCTAACATCTGGGATGTAATATATTATAACATTCCTGACGCGTCGGTCCCTACTTCTCGGTGGGAACACTGTATACGTCTATAACGATATATGTCCTAGCCTAAGGCAACCTAACATCTCGGATGTAATATTTTACAACATTCCTGGCATTTCGGTCCCTACTTCTCGGTGGGAACATTATATACGTTTATCACGTTATATATCCTAGCCTAAGGCAACCTAAGATATCGGATGTAATGTTTTACAACATTCTGGCGTGTCGTCGCCTGCTTCTCGAAGGGGACATTATATACGTCTATAACGTTGTATATCCTAACCTAAAGCAACCTAACATCTCGGATGTAATATTTTACAACATTCCTGGCGTGTCGTCGCCTGCTTCTCGATGGGGACATTATATACGTCTATAACGTTGTATATCCTAACCCAAAGCAACCTAACTTCTGGGATGTAATATTTTACAAAATTCCTGGCATGTCGGTCCCTACATCTCGCTGGGAACTTTCTTTACGTCTATAACGTTGTATATCCTAACCTAAGGGAACCTAACATCTCGGGTGTAATATTTTACAACATTCCTGACCCGTCGGCCCCAATTTCTCGGTGGGAACACTGTATACGTCTATAACGATATATGTCCTAGCCTAAGGCAACCTAACATCTCGGATGTAATATTTTACAACATTCCTGGCATTTCGGTCCCTACTTCTCGGTGGGAAAATTATATACGTCTATCACGTTATATATCCTAGCCTAATGCAACCTAACATATCGGATGTAATGTTTTACAACATTCTGGCGTGTCGTCGCCTGCTTCTCGATGGGGACATTATATACGTCTATAACGTTGTATATCCTAACCCAAAGCAACCTAACTTCTGGGATGTAATATTTTACAAAATTCCTGGAATGTCGGTCCCTACATCTCGCTGGGAACTTTCTATACGTCTATAACGTTGTATATCCTAACCTAAGGGAACCTAACAACTCGGGTGTAATATTTTACAACATTCCTGACCCGTCGGCCCCAATTTCTCGGTGGGAACATTCTATACGTCTATAACGATATATGTCCTAGCCTAAGGCAACCTAACATCTCGGATGTAATATTTTACAACATTCCTGGCATTTCGGTCCCTACTTCTCGGTGGGAAAATTATATACGTCTATCACGTTATATATCCTAGCCTAAGGCAACCTAACATATCGGATGTAATGTTTTACAACATTCTGGCGTGTCGTCGCCTGCTTCTCGATGGGGACATTATATACGTCTATAACGTTGTATATCCTAACCCAAAGCAACCTAACTTCTGGGATGTAATATTTTACAAAATTCCTGGAATGTCGGTCCCTACATCTCGCTGGGAACTTTCTATACGTCTATAACGTTGTATATCCTAACCTAAGGGAACCTAACATCTCGGGTGTAATATTTTACAACATTCCTGACCCGTCGGCCCCAATTTCTCGGTGGGAACATTCTATACCTCTATAACGTTGTATATCCTAACCTAAGGGAACCTAACATCTCGGGTGTAATATTTTACAACATTCCTGGCATTTCGGTCCCTACTTCTCGGTGGGAATATTATATACGTCTATCACGTTATATATCCTAGCCTAAGGCAACCTAACATATCGGATGTAATGTTTTACAACATTCCTGGCGTGTCGTCGCCTGCTTCTCGATGGGAACATTATATACGTCTATAACGTTGTATATCCTAACCCAAAGCAACCTAACTTCTGGGATGTAATATTTTACAAAATTCCTGGCATGTCGGTCCCTACATCTCGCTGGGAACTTTCTATACGTCTATAACGTTGTATATCCTAACCTAAGGGAACCTAACATCTCGGGTGTAATATTTTACAACATTCCTGACCCGTCGGCCCCAATTTCTCGGTGGGAACATTCTATACGTCTATAACGTTGTATATCCTAGCCTAAGGCAACCTAACATGTCGAATGTAATATTTTACAACATTCTGGCGTGTCGTCGCCTGCTTCTCGAAGGGGACATTATATACGTCTATAACGTTGTATATCTTAACCTAACGCAACCTAACATCTGGGATGTAACATATTATAACATTCCTGACGCGTCGGTCCCTACTTCTCGGTGGGAACACTGTATACGTCTATAACGATATATGTCCTAGCCTAAGGCAACCTAACATCTCGGATGTAATATTTTACAACATTCCTGGCATTTCGGTCCCTACTTCTCGGTGGGAATAATATATACGTCTATCACGTTATATATCCTAGCCTAAGGCAACCTAACGTATCGGATGTAATGTTTTACAACATTCCTGGCGTGTCGTCGCCTGCTTCTCGATGGGAACATTATATACGTCTATAACGTTGTATATCCTAACCCAAAGCAACCTAACTTCTGGGATGTAATATTTTACAAAATTCCTGGCATGTCGGTCCCTACATCTCGCTGGGAACTTTCTATACGTCTATAACGTTGTATATCCTAACCTAAGGGAACCTAACATCTCGGGTGTAATATTTTACAACATTCCTGACCCGTCGGCCCCAATTTCTCGGTGGGAACATTCTATACGTCTATAACGTTGTATATCCTAGCCTAAGGCAACCTAACATGTCGAATGTAATATTTTACAACATTCTGGCGTGTCGTCGCCTGCTTCTCGAAGGGGACATTATATACGTATATAACGTTGTATATCTTAACCTAACGCAACCTAACATCTGGGATGTAATATATTATAACATTCCTGGCATGTCGGTCCCCACGTCTCGGTGGGAACATTATATAAGTCTATAACGATGTATATCCAAACCTAAAGCAACCTAACAACTCGGATGTAATATTTTACAACATTCCTGTCATGTCGGACCCTACATCTCGGTGGGAACATTCTATACGTCTATAACGTTGTATATCCTGGCCTAAGGCAACCTAACATCTCGGATGTAATATTTTACAACATTCCTGGCGTGTCGTCGCCTGCTTCTCGATGGGGACATTATATACGTCTATAACGTTGTATATCCTAACCTAAAGCAACCTAACATCTGGGATGTAATATATTACAACATTCCTGGCATGTCGGTCCCCACATCTCGCTGGGAACTTTCTATACGTCTATAACGTTGTATATCCTAACCTAAGGGAACCTAACATCTCGGGTGTAATATTTTACAACATTCCTGACCCGTCGGCCCCAATTTCTCGGTGGGAACATTCTATACGTCTATAACGTTGTATATCCTAACCTAAGGGAACCTAACATATCGGATGTAATGTTTTACAACATTCTGGCGTGTCGTCGCCTGCTTCTCGATGGGGACATTAGATACGTCTATAACGTTGTATATCCTAACCTAGGGGAACCTAACATCTCGGATGTAATATTTTACAACATTCTGGCGTGTCGTCGCCTGCTTCTCGATGGGGACATTATATACGTCTATAACGTTGTATATCCTAGCCTAAGGCAACCTAACATCTGGGATGTAATATATTATAACATTCCTGACGCGTCGGTCCCTATTTCTCGGTGGGAACACTGTATACGTCTATAACGATATATGTCCTAGCCTAAGGCAACCTAACATCTCGGATGTAATATTTTACAACATTCCTGGCATTTCGGTCCCTACTTCTCGGTGGGAACATTATATACGTTTATCACGTTATATATCCTAGCCTAAGGCAACCTAAGATATCGGATGTAATGTTTTACAACATTCTGGCGTGTCGTCGCCTGCTTCTCGAAGGGGACATTATATACGTCTATAACGTTGTATATCCTAACCTAAAGCAACCTAACATCTCGGATGTAATATTTTACAACATTCCTGGCGTGTCGTCGCCTGCTTCTCGATGGGGACATTATATACGTCTATAACGTTGTATATCCTAACCCAAAGCAACCTAACTTCTGGGATGTAATATTTTACAAAATTCCTGGCATGTCGGTCCCTACATCTCGCTGGGAACTTTCTATACGTCTATAACGTTGTATATCCTAACCTAAGGGAACCTAACATCTCGGGTGTAATATTTTACAACATTCCTGACCCGTCGGCCCCAATTTCTCGGTGGGAACACTGTATACGTCTATAACGATATATGTCCTAGCCTAAGGCAACCTAACATCTCGGATGTAATGTTTTACAAAATTCCTGGCATGTCGGTCCCTACATCTCGCTGGAAACTTTCTATACGTCTATAACGTTGTATATCCTAACCTAAGGGAACCTAACATCTCGGGTGTAATATTTTACAACATTCCTGACCCGTCGGCCCCAATTTCTCGGTGGGAACATTCTATACGTCTATAACGTTGTATATCCTAGCCTAAGGCAACCTAACATGTCGAATGTAATATTTTACAACATTCTGGCGTGTCGTCGCCTGCTTCTCGAAGGGAACATTATATACGTCTATAACGTTGTATATCTTAACCTAACGCAACCTAACATCTGGGATGTAATATATTATAACATTCCTGACGCGTCGGTCCCTACTTCTCGGTGGGAACACTGTATACGTCTATAACGATATATGTCCTAGCCTAAGGCAACCTAACATCTCGGATGTAATATTTTACAACATTCCTGGCATTTCGGTCCCTACTTCTCGGTGGGAACATTATATACGTTTATCACGTTATATATCCTAGCCTAAGGCAACCTAAGATATCGGATGTAATGTTTTACAACATTCTGGCGTGTCGTCGCCTGCTTCTCGAAGGGGACATTATATACGTCTATAACGTTGTATATCCTAACCTAAAGCAACCTAACATCTCGGATGTAATATTTTACAACATTCCTGGCGTGTCGTCGCCTGCTTCTCGATGGGGACATTATATACGTCTATAACGTTGTATATCCTAACCCAAAGCAACCTAACTTCTGGGATGTAATATTTTACAAAATTCCTGGCATGTCGGTCCCTACATCTCGCTGGGAACTTTCTTTACGTCTATAACGTTGTATATCCTAACCTAAGGGAACCTAACATCTCGGGTGTAATATTTTACAACATTCCTGACCCGTCGGCCCCAATTTCTCGGTGGGAACACTGTATACGTCTATAACGATATATGTCCTAGCCTAAGGCAACCTAACATCTCGGATGTAATATTTTACAACATTCCTGGCATTTCGGTCCCTACTTCTCGGTGGGAAAATTATATACGTCTATCACGTTATATATCCTAGCCTAAGGCAACCTAACATATCGGATGTAATGTTTTACAACATTCTGGCGTGTCGTCGCCTGCTTCTCGATGGGGACATTATATACGTCTATAACGTTGTATATCCTAACCCAAAGCAACCTAACTTCTGGGATGTAATATTTTACAAAATTCCTGGAATGTCGGTCCCTACATCTCGCTGGGAACTTTCTATACGTCTATAACGTTGTATATCCTAACCTAAGGGAACCTAACATCTCGGGTGTAATATTTTACAACATTCCTGACCCGTCGGCCCCAATTTCTCGGTGGGAACATTCTATACCTCTATAACGTTGTATATCCTAACCTAAGGGAACCTAACATCTCGGGTGTAATATTTTACAACATTCCTGGCATTTCGGTCCCTACTTCTCGGTGGGAATATTATATACGTCTATCACGTTATATATCCTAGCCTAAGGCAACCTAACATATCGGATGTAATGTTTTACAACATTCCTGGCGTGTCGTCGCCTGCTTCTCGATGGGAACATTATATACGTCTATAACGTTGTATATCCTAACCCAAAGCAACCTAACTTCTGGGATGTAATATTTTACAAAATTCCTGGCATGTCGGTCCCTACATCTCGCTGGGAACTTTCTATACGTCTATAACGTTGTATATCCTAACCTAAGGGAACCTAACATCTCGGGTGTAATATTTTACAACATTCCTGACCCGTCGGCCCCAATTTCTCGGTGGGAACATTCTATACGTCTATAACGTTGTATATCCTAGCCTAAGGCAACCTAACATATCGGATGTAATGTTTTACAACATTCTGGCGTGTCGTCGCCTGCTTCTCGATGGGGACATTATATACGTCTATAACGTTGTATATCCTAACCCAAAGCAACCTAACTTCTGGGATGTAATATTTTACAAAATTCCTGGAATGTCGGTCCCTACATCTCGCTGGGAACTTTCTATACGTCTATAACGTTGTATATCCTAACCTAAGGGAACCTAACATCTCGGGTGTAATATTTTACAACATTCCTGACCCGTCGGCCCCAATTTCTCGGTGGGAACATTCTATACCTCTATAACGTTGTATATCCTAACCTAAGGGAACCTAACATCTCGGGTGTAATATTTTACAACATTCCTGGCATTTGGGTCCCTACTTCTCGGTGGGAATATTATATACGTCTATCACGTTATATATCCTAGCCTAAGGCAACCTAACATATCGGATGTAATGTTTTACAACATTCCTGGCGTGTCGTCGCCTGCTTCTCGATGGGAACATTATATACGTCTATAACGTTGTATATCCTAACCCAAAGCAACCTAACTTCTGGGATGTAATATTTTACAAAATTCCTGGCATGTCGGTCCCTACATCTCGCTGGGAACTTTCTATACGTCTATAACGTTGTATATCCTAACCTAAGGGAACCTAACATCTCGGGTGTAATATTTTACAACATTCCTGACCCGTCGGCCCCAATTTCTCGGTGGGAACATTCTATACGTCTATAACGTTGTATATCCTAGCCTAAGGCAACCTAACATGTCGAATGTAATATTTTACAACATTCTGGCGTGTCGTCGCCTGCTTCTCGAAGGGGACATTATATACGTCTATAACGTTGTATATCTTAACCTAACGCAACTTAGCATCTGGGATGTAACATATTATAACATTCCTGACGCGTCGGTCCCTACTTCTCGGTGGGAACACTGTATACGTCTATAACGATATATGTCCTAGCCTAAGGCAACCTAACATCTCGGATGTAATATTTTACAACATTCCTGGCATTTCGGTCCCTACTTCTCGGTGGGAATAATATATACGTCTATCACGTTATATATCCTAGCCTAAGGCAACCTAACATATCGGATGTAATGTTTTACAACATTCCTGGCGTGTCGTCGCCTGCTTCTCGATGGGAACATTATATACGTCTATAACGTTGTATATCCTAACCCAAAGCAACCTAACTTCTGGGATGTAATATTTTACAAAATTCCTGGCATGTCGGTCCCTACATCTCGCTGGGAACTTTCTATACGTCTATAACGTTGTATATCCTAACCTAAGGGAACCTAACACCTCGGGTGTAATATTTTACAACATTCCTGACCCGTCGGCCCCAATTTCTCGGTGGGAACATTCTATACGTCTATAACGTTGTATATCCTAGCCTAAGGCAACCTAACATGTCGAATGTAATATTTTACAACATTCTGGCGTGTCGTCGCCTGCTTCTCGATGGGGACATTATATACGTCTATAACGTTGTATATCCTAACCCAAAGCAACCTAACTTCTGGGATGTAATATTTTACAAAATTCCTGGCATGTCGGTCCCTACATCTCGCTGGAAACTTTCTATACGTCTATAACGTTGTATATTCTAACCTAAGGGAACCTAACATCTCGGGTGTAATATTTTACAACATTCCTGACCCGTCGGCCCCAATTTCTCGGTGGGAACATTCAATACGTCTATAACGTTGTATATCCTAGCCTAAGGCAACCTAACATGTCGAATGTAATATTTTACAACATTCTGGCGTGTCGTCGCCTGCTTCTCGAAGGGGACATTATATACGTCTATAACGTTGTATATCCTAACCTAACGCAACCTAACATCTGGGATGTAATATATTACAACATTCCTGGCATGTCGGACCCTACATCTCGGTGGGAACATTCTATACGTCTATAACGTTGTATATCCTAGCCTAAGGCAACCTAACATCTCGGACGTAATATTTTACAACATTCCTGGCGTGTTGTCGCCTGCTTCTCGATGGGGACATTATATACGTCTATAACGTTGTATATCCTAACCCAAAGCAACCTAACTTCTGGGATGTAATATTTTACAACATTCCTGGCATGTCGGTCCCTACATCTCGCTGGGGACTTTCTATACGTCTATAAAGTTGTATATCCTAACCTAAGGGAACCTAACATCTCGGGTGTAATATTTTACAACATTCCTGACCCGTCGGCCCCAATTTCTCGGTGGGAACATTCTATACGTCTATAACGTTGTATATCCTAACCTAAGGGAACCTAACATATCGGATATAATGTTTTACAACATTCTGGCGTGTTGTCGCCTGCTTCTCGATGGGGACATTAGATACGTCTATAACGTTGTATATCCTAACCTAAGGGAACCTAACATCTCGGATGTAATATTTTACAACATTCTGGCGTGTCGTCGCCTGCTTCTCGATGGGGACATTATATACGTCTGTAACGTTGTATATCCTAGCCTAAGGAAACCTAACATCTCGGATGTAATATTTTACAACATTCCTGGCGTGTCGTCGCCTGCTTCTCGATGGGAACATTATATACGTCTATAACGTTGTATATCCTAACCCAAAGCAACCTAACTTCTGGGATGTAATGTTTTACAAAATTCCTGGCATGTCGGTCCCTACATCTCGCTGGAAACTTTCTATACGTCTATAACGTTGTATATCCTAACCTAAGGGAACCTAACATCTCGGGTGTAATATTTTACAACATTCCTGACCCGTCGGCCCCAATTTCTCGGTGGGAACATTCTATACGTCTATAACGTTGTATATCCTAGCCTAAGGCAACCTAACATGTCGAATGTAATATTTTACAACATTCTGGCGTGTCGTCGCCTGCTTCTCGAAGGGGACATTATATACGTCTATAACGTTGTATATCTTAACCTAACGCAACCTAACATCTGGGATGTAATATATTATAACATTCCTGACGCGTCGGTCCCTACTTCTCGGTGGGAACACTGTATACGTCTATAACGATATATGTCCTAGCCTAAGGCAACCTAACATCTCGGATGTAATATTTTACAACATTCCTGGCATTTCGGTCCCTACTTCTCGGTGGGAACATTATATACGTCTACCACGTTATATATCCTAGCCTAAGGCAACCTAACATATCGGATGTAATGTTTTACAACATTCTGGCGTGTCGTCGCCTGCTTCTCGAAGGGGACATTATATACGTCTATAACGTTGTATATCCTAACCTAACGCAACCTAACATCTGGGATGTAATATATTACAACATTCCTGGCATGTCGGTCCCCACGTCTCGGTGGGAACACTGTATACGCCTATAACGATATATGTCCTAGCCTAAGGCAACCTAACATATCGGATGTAATGTTTTGCAACATTCTGGCGTGTCGTCTCCTGCTTCTCGATGGGGACATTATATACGTCTATAACGTTGTATATCCTAGCCTAAGGCAACCTAACATCTCGGATGTAATATTTTACAACATTCCTGGCGTGTCGTCGCCTGCTTCTCGATGGGAACATTATATACGTCTATAACGTTGTATATCCTAACCCAAAGCAACCTAACTTCTGGGATGTAATATTTTACAAAATTCCTGGCATGTCGGTCCCTACATCTCGCTGGGAACTTTCTATACGTCTATAACGTTGTATATCCTAACCTAAGGGAACCTAACATCTCGGGTGTAATATTTTACAACATTCCTGACCAGTCGGCCCCAATTTCTCGGTGGGAACATTCTATACGTCTATAACGTTGTATATCCTAGCCTAAGGCAACCTAACATGTCGAATGTAATATTTTACAACATTCTGGCGTGTCGTCGCCTGCTTCTCGAAGGGGACATTATATACGTCTATAACGTTGTATATCCTAACCCAAAGCAACCTAACTTCTGGGATGTAATGTTTTACAAAATTCCTGGCATGTCGGACCCTACATCTCGCTGGGAACTTTCTATACGTCTATAACGTTGTATATCCTAACCTAAGGGAACCTAACATCTCGGGTGTAATATTTTACAACATTCCTGACCCGTCGGCCCCAATTTCTCGGTGGGAACATTCTATACGTCTATAACGTTGTATATCCTAGCCTAAGGCAACCTAACATGTCGAATGTAATATTTTACAACATTCTGGCGTGTCGTCGCCTGCTTCTCGAAGGGGACATTATATACGTCTATAACGTTGTATATCTTAAACTAACGCAACCTAACTTCTGGGATGTCATATTTTACAACATTCCTGACGCTTCGGCCCCTATTTCTCGGTGGGAACATTATATACGTCTATCACGTTGTATATCCTAGCCTAAGGCAACCTAACATATCGGATGTAACATTTCACAACATTCTGGCGTGTCGTCGCCTGCTTCTCGATGGGGACATTAGATACGTCTAGAACGTTGTATATCCTATCCTAAGGGAACCTAACATCTAGAATGTAATATTTTACAACATTCCTGGCGTGTCGTCGCCTGCTTCTCGATGGGGACATTATGTACGTCTATAACGTTGTATATCGTAACCCAAAGAAACCTAACTTCTGAGATGTAATATTTTACAACATTCCTGGCATGTCGGTCCCCACGTCTCGGTGGGAACATTATATAAGTCTATAACGATGTATATCCAAACCTAAAGCAACCTAACAACTCGGATGTAATATTTTACAACATTCCTGGCATTTCGGTCCCTACTTCTCGGTGGGAATATTATATACGTCTATCACGTTATATATCCTAGCCTAAGGCAACCTAACATATCGGATGTAATGTTTTGCAACATTCTGGCGTGTCGTCGCCTGCTTCACGATGGGGACATTAGATACGTCTATAACGTTGTATATCCTAGCCTAAGGCAACCTAACATATCGGATGTAACATTTCACAACATTCTGGCGTGTCGTCGCCTGCTTCTCGATGGGGACATTAGATACGTCTATAACGTTGTATATCCTAACCTAAGGGAACCTAACATCTCGGGTGTAATATTTTACAACATTCTGGCGTGTCGTCGCCTGCTTTTCGATGGGGGCATTATATACGTCGATAACGTTGTATATCCTAACCCAAAGCAACCTAACATCTCGTATGTAATATTTTACAACATTCCTGACGCGTCGGCCCCTATTTCTCGGTGGGAACATTCTATACGTCTATAACGTTGTATATCCTAACCTAAGGGAACCTAACATCTCGGGTGTAATATTTTACAACATTCCTGGCATGTCGGTCCCTACATCTCGTTGGGAACATTATATACGTCTGCAAGGTTATATATCATAACCTAAGGCAACCTAACCTCTCTACCGTAATATTTTACAGCATTCCTGGCGTGACGGCACTTACTTCCCGATGGGGCATTATATACGTCTATAACGTTGTATATCCTAACCTAAGGCAACCTAAAATCTCGGATGTAATAGTTGATAACATTCCTGGCGTGTCGTCGCCTGCTTCTCGATGTGGTCATTATATACATCTATAAGGTTGTATATCCTAACCTAAAGCAACCTAACATCTCGAATGTAATATTTTACAACATTCCTGGCATGTCGGACCCTACATCTCGCTGGGAAATTTCTATACGTCTATAACGTTGTATATCCTAACCTAAGGGAACCTAACATCTCCGGTGTAATATTTTACAACATTCCTGACCCGTCGGCCCCAATTTCTCGGTGGGAACATTGTATACGGCTATAACGTTGTATATCCTAACCCAAAGAAACCTAACAGTTCGTATGTAATATTTTACAACATTCCTGGCATGTCGGTCCCTACTTCTCGGTGGGAACATGAAATACGTCTATAACGTTGTATATGCTAACCTAAGGGAAGCTAACATCTCGGGTGTAACATTTTACAACATTCTGGCGTGTCGTCGCCTGCTTCTCGAAGGGGACATTATATACGTCTATAACGTTGTATATCTTAACCTAACGCAACCTAACATCTGGGATGTCATATTTTACAACATTCCTGACGCGTCGGCCCCTATTTCTCGGTGGGAACATTCTATATGTCTATAACGTTGTATATCCTAACCCAAAGAAACCTAACTTCTGGGATGTAATATTTTAGAACATTCCTGGCATGTCGGTCCCTACATCTCGGTGGGAACATTCTATATGTCTATAACGTTGTATATCCTAACCCAAAGAAACCTAACTTCTGGGATGTAATATTTTACAACATTCCTGGCATGTCGGTCCCTACATCTCGGTGGGAAAATTCTATACGTCTATAACGTTGTATATCCTAGCCTAAGGCAACGTAACATCTCGGATGTAATATTTTACAACATTCCTGGCATGTCGGCCCCTACATCTCCGTGGGAACTTTCTATACGTCTATAACGTTGTATATCCTAACCTAAGGGAATCTAACATCTCGGGTGTAATATTTTACAATATTCCTGTCCCGTCGGCCCCTATTTCTCGGTGGGAACATTCTATATGTCTATAACGTTGTATATCCTAACCTAAGGGAACCTAACATCTCGGGTGTAATATTTTACAACATTCCTGACCCGTCGGCCCCAATTTCTCGGTGGGAACATTGTATACGGCTATAACAATATATGTCCTAGCCTAAGACAACCTAACATCTCGGATGTAATATTTTACAACATTCCTGACGCGTCGTCGCCTGCTTCGCGATGGGGACATTATATACGTCTTTAACGTTGTATATCCTAACCCAAAGCAACCTAACATTTCGTATGTAATATTTTACAACATTCCTGGCATGTCGGCCCCTACATCTCCGTGGGAACTTTCTATACGTCTATAACGTTGTATATCCTAACCTAAGGGAATCTAACGTCTCGGGTGTAATATTTTACAACATTCCTGTCCCGTCGGCCCCTATTTCTCGGTGGGAACATTCTATATGTCTATAACGTTGTATATCCTACCCTACGGGAACCTAACATCTCGGGTGTAATATTTTACAACATTCCTGACGCTTCGTCGCCTGCTTCTCGATGGGGACATTATATACGTCTATAACGTTGTATATCCTAACCCAAAGAATCCTAACATTTCGTATGTAATATTTTACAACATTCCTGGCATGTCGGTCCCTACTTCTCGGTGGGAACATGAAATACGTCTATAACGTTGTATATGCTAACCTAAGGGAAGCTAACATCTCGGGTGTAACATTTTACAACATTCTGGCGTGTCGTCGCCTGCTTCTCGAAGGGGACATTATATACGTCTATAACGTTGTATATCTTAACCTAACGCAACCTAACATCTGGGATGTCATATTTTACAACATTCCTGACGCGTCGGCCCCTATTTCTCGGTGGGAACATTCTATATGTCTATAACGTTGTATATCCTAACCCAAAGAAACCTAACTTCTGGGATGTAATATTTTACAACATTCCTGGCATGTCGGTCCCCACGTCTCGGTGGCAACATTATATAAGTCTATAACGATATATATCCTAACCTAAAGCAACGTAACATCTCGGATGTAATATTTTACAACATTCCTGGCATGTCGGCCCCTACATCTCCGTGGGAACATTCTATACGTCTATAACGTTGTATATCCTAACCTAAGGGAATCTAACATCTCGGGTGTAATATTTTACAACATTCCTGTCCCGTCGGCCCCTATTTCTCGGTGGGAACATTCTATATGTCTATAACGTTGTATATCCTAACCTGAGGGAACCTAACATCTCGGGTGTAATATTTTACAACATTCCTGACGCGTCGTCGCCTGCTTCTCGATGGGGACATTATATACGTCTATAACGTTGTATATCCTAACCCAAAGAAACCTAACAGTTCGTATGTAATATTTTACAACATTCCTGGCATGTCGGTCCCTACTTCTCGGTGGGAACATGAAATACGTCTATAACGTTGTATATGCTAACCTAAGGGAAGCTAACATCTCGGGTGTAACATTTTACAACATTCTGGCGTGTCGTCGCCTGCTTCTCGAAGGGGACATTATATACGTCTATAACGTTGTATATCTTAACCTAACGCAACCTAACATCTGGGATGTCATATTTTACAACATTCCTGACGCGTCGGCCCCTATTTCTCGGTGGGAACATTCTATATGTCTATAACGTTGTATATCCTAACCCAAAGAAACCTAACTTCTGGGATGTAATATTTTACAACATTCCTGGCATGTCGGTCCCCACGTCTCGGTGGCAACATTATATAAGTCTATAACGATATATATCCTAACCTAAAGCAACGTAACATCTCGGATGTAATATTTTACAACATTCCTCGCATGTCGGCCCCTACATCTCCGTGGGAACTTTCTATACGTCTATAACGTTGTATATCCTAACCTAAGGGAACCTAACATCTCGGGTGTAATATTTTACAACATTCCTGCCCCGTCGGCCCCAATTTCGCGGTGGGAACATTCTATACGTCTATAAAGTTGTATATCCTAACCTAAGGGAACCTAACATCTCGGGTGTAATATTTTACAACATTCCTGGCATTTCGGTCCTAACTTCTCGGTGGGAACATTATATACGTCTATCACGTTATATATCCTAGCCTAAGGCAACCTAACATATCGGATGTAATGTATTACAACATTCTGGCGTGTCGTCGCCTGCTTCTCGATGGGGACATTAGATACGTCTATAACTTTGTATATCCTATCCTAAGGGAACCTAACATCTCGGATGTAATATTTTACAACATTCCTGGCGCGTCGTCGCCTGCTTCTCTATGGGGACATTATATACGTCTATAACGTTGTATATCCTAACCCAAAGAAACCTAACTTCTGGGATGTAATATTTTACAACATTCCTGGCATGTCGGTCCCCACGTCTCGGTGGGAACATTATATAAGTCTATAACGATATATATCCTAACCTAAAGCAACCTAACAACTCGGATGTAATATTTTACAACATTCCTGGCATGTCGGTCCCTACATCTCGGTGGGAACATTCTATACGTCTATAACGTTGTATATCCTAGCCTAAGGCAACCTAACATCTCGGATGTAGTATTTTACAACATTCTGGCGTGTCGTCGCCTGCTTCTCGAAGGGGACATTATATACGTCTATAACATTGTATATCCTATGCTAAGGGAACCTAACATCTAGGATGTAATATTTTACAACATTCCTGGCGTGTCGTCGCCTGCTTCTCGATGGGGACATTATATACGTCTATAACGTTGTATATCCTAACCCAAAGAAACCTAACTTCTGGGATGTAATATTTTACAACGTTCCTGGCATGTCGGTCCCCACGTCTCGGTGGGAACATTATATAAGTCTATAACGATATATATCCTAACCTAAAGCAACCTAACAACTCGGATGTAATATTTTACAACATTCCTGGCATGTAGGTCCCTACATCTCGGTGGGAACATTCTATACGTCTATAACGTTGTATATCCTAGCCTAAGGCAACCTAACATCTCGGGTGTAATATTTTACAACATTCCTGGCATTTCGGTCCCTACTTCTCGGTGGGAACATTATATACGTCTCTCACGTTATATATCCTAGCCTAAGGCAACCTAACATATCGGATGTAATGTATTACAACATTCTGGCGTGTCGTCGCCTGCTTCTCGATGGGGACATTAGATACGTCTATAACTTTGTATATCCTATCCTAAGGGAACCTAACATCTCGGATGTAATATTTTACAACATTCCTGGCGCGTCGTCGCCTGCTTCTCGATGGGGACATTATATACGTCTATAACGTTGTATATCCTAACCCAAAGAAACCTAACTTTTGGGATGTAATATTTTACAACATTCCTGGCATGTCGGTCCCCACGTCTCGGTGGGAACATTATATAAGTCTATAACGATATATATCCTAACCTAAAGCAACCTAACAACTCGGATGTAATATTTTACAACATTCCTGGCATGTCGGTCCCTACATCTCGGTGGGAACATTCTATACGTCTATAACGTTGTATATCCTAGCCTATGGCAACCTAACATCTCGGATGTAGTATTTTACAACATTCTGGCGTGTCGTCGCCTGCTTCTCGAAGGGGACATTATATACGTCTATAACATTGTATATCCTATGCTAAGGGAACCTAACATCTAGGATGTAATATTTTACAACATTCCTGGCGTGTCGTCGCCTGCTTCTCGATGGGGACATTATATACGTCTATAACGTTGTATATCCTAACCCAAAGAAACCTAACTTCTGGGATGTAATATTTTACAACATTCCTGGCATGTCGGTCCCCACGTCTCGGTGGGAACATTATATAAGTCTATAACGATATATATCCTAACCTAAAGCAACCTAACAACTCGGATGTAATATTTTACAACATTCCTGGCATGTCGGTCCCTACATCTCGGTGGGAACATTCTATACGTCTATAACGTTGTATATCCTAGCCTAAGGCAACCTAACATCTCGGGTGTAATATTTTACAACATTCCTGGCATTTCGGTCCCTACTTCTCGGTGGGAACATTATATACGTCTCTCACGTTATATATCCTAGCCTAAGGCAACCTAACATATCGGATGTAATGTTGTACAACATCCTGGCGTGTCGTCGCCTGCTTCTCGATGGGGACATTAGATACGTCTATAACGTTGTATATCCTAACCTAAGGGAACCTAACATCTCGGGTGTAATATTTTACAACATTCCTGACGCGTCGGCCCCTATTTCTCGGTGTGAACATTCTCTACGTCTATAACGTTGTATATCCTAACCTAAGGGAACCTAACATCTCGGGTGTAATATTTTACAACATTCCTGACCCGTCGGCCCCAATTTCTCGGTGGGAACATTGTATACGGCTATAACGATATATGTCCTAGCCTAAGGCAACCTAACACCTCGGATGTAATATTTTACAACATTCCTGGCATGTCGGTCCCTACATCTCGGTGGGAACATTCTATACGTCTATGACGTTGTATATCCTAGCCTAAGGCAACCTAACATGTCGAATGTAATATTTTACAACATTCTGGCGTGTCGTCGCCTGCTTCTCGAAGGGGACATTATATATGTCTATAACGTTGTATATCCTAACCTAAGGGAACCTAACATCTCGGATGTAATATTTTACAACATTCCTGGCGCGTCGTCGCCTGCTTCTCGATGGGGACATTATATACGTCTATAACGTTGTATATCCTAACCCAAAGAATCCTAACATTTCGTATGTAATATTTTACAACATTCCTGGCATGTCAGTCCCTACTTCTCGGTGGGAACATGAAATACGTCTATAACGTTGTATATGCTAACCTAAGGGAAGCTAACATCTCGAGTGTAACATTTTACAACATTCTGGCGTGTCGTCGCCTGCTTCTCGAAGGGGACATTATATACGTCTATAACGTTGTATATCTTAACCTAACGCAACCTAACATCTGGGATGTCATATTTTACAACATTCCTGACGCGTCGGCCCCTATTTCTCGGTGGGAACATTCTATATGTCTATAACGTTGTATATCCTAACCCAAAGAAACCTAACTTCTGGGATGTAATATTTTAGAACATTCCTGGCATGTCGGTCCCTACATCTCGCTGGGAACTTTCTATACGTCTATAACGTTGTATATCCTAACCTAAGGGAATCTAACGTCTCGGGTGTAATATTTTACAACATTCCTGTCCCGTCGGCCCCTATTTCTCGGTGGGAACATTCTATATGTCTATAACGTTGTATATCCTACCCTACGGGAACCTAACATCTCGGGTGTAATATTTTACAACATTCCTGACGCGTCGTCGCCTGCTTCTCGATGGGGACATTATATACGTCTATAACGTTGTATATCTTAACCTAACGCAACCTAACATCTGGGATGTCATATTTTACAACATTCCTGACGCGTCGGCCCCTATTTCTCGGTGGGAACATTCTATATGTCTATAACGTTGTATATCCTAACCCAAAGAAACCTAACTTCTGGGATGTAATATTTTAGAACATTCCTGGCATGTCGGTCCCTACATCTCGCTGGGAACTTTCTATACGTCTATAACGTTGTATATCCTAACCTAAGGGAATCTAACGTCTCGGGTGTAATATTTTACAACATTCCTGTCCCGTCGGCCCCTATTTCTCGGTGGGAACATTCTATATGTCTATAACGTTGTATATCCTACCCTACGGGAACCTAACATCTCGGGTGTAATATTTTACAACATTCCTGACGCGTCGTCGCCTGCTTCTCGATGGGGACATTATATACGTCTATAACGTTGTATATCCTAACCCAAAGAATCCTAACATTTCTTATGTAATATTTTACAACATTCCTGGCATGTCGGTCCCTACTTCTCGGTGGGAACATGAAATACGTCTATAACGTTGTATATGCTAACCTAAGGGAAGCTAACATCTCGGGTGTAACATTTTACAACATTCTGGCGTGTCGTCGCCTGCTTCTCGAAGGGGACATTATATATGTCTATAACGTTGTATATCTTAACCTAACGCAACCTAACATCTGGGATGTCATATTTTACAACATTCCTGACGCGTCGGCCCCTATTTCTCGGTGGGAACATTCTATATGTCTATAACGTTGTATATCCTAACCCAAAGAAACCTAACTTCTGGGATGTAATATTTTACAACATTCCTGGCATGTCGGTCCCTACATCTCGGTGGGAACATTCTATACGTCTATAACGTTGTATATCCTAGCCTAAGGCAACCTAACATCTCGGATGTAGTATTTTACAACATTCTGGCGTGTCGTCGCCTGCTTCTCGAAGGGGACATTATATACGTCTATAACATTGTATATCCTATGCTAAGGGAACCTAACATCTAGGATGTAATATTTTACAACATTCCTGGCGTGTCGTCGCCTGCTTCTCGATGGGGACATTATATACGTCTATAACGTTGTATATCCTAACCCAAAGAAACCTAACTTCTGGGATGTAATATTTTACAACATTCCTGGCATGTCGGTCCCCACGTCTCGGTGGGAACATTATATAAGTCTATCACGATATATATCCTAACCTAAAGCAACCTAACAACTCGGATGTAATATTTTACAACATTCCTGGCATGTCGGTCCCTACATCTCGGTGGGAACATTCTATACGTCTATAACGTTGTATATCCTAGCCTAAGGCAACCTAACATCTCGGGTGTAATATTTTACAACATTCCTGGCATTTCGGTCCCTACTTCTCGGTGGGAACATTATATACGTCTCTCACGTTATATATCCTAGCCTAAGGCAACCTAACATATCGGATGTAATGTATTACAACATTCTGGCGTGTCGTCGCCTGCTTCTCGATGGGGACATTAGATACGTCTATAACTTTGTATATCCTATCCTAAGGGAACCTAACATCTCGGATGTAATATTTTACAACATTCCTGGCGCGTCGTCGCCTGCTTCTCGATGGGGACATTATATACGTCTATAACGTTGTATATCCTAACCCAAAGAAACCTAACTTTTGGGATGTAATATTTTACAACATTCCTGGCATGTCGGTCCCCACGTCTCGGTGGGAACATTATATAAGTCTATAACGATATATATCCTAACCTAAAGCAACCTAACAACTCGGATGTAATATTTTACAACATTCCTGGCATGTCGGTCCCTACATCTCGGTGGGAACATTCTATACGTCTATAACGTTGTATATCCTAGCCTAAGGCAACCTAACATCTCGGATGTAGTATTTTACAACATTCTGGCGTGTCGTCGCCTGCTTCTCGAAGGGGACATTATATACGTCTATAACATTGTATATCCTATGCTAAGGGAACCTAACATCTAGGATGTAATATTTTACAACATTCCTGGCGTGTCGTCGCCTGCTTCTAGATGGGGACATTATATACGTCTATAACGTTGTATATCCTAACCCAAAGAAACCTAACTTCTGGGATGTAATATTTTACAACATTCCTGGCATGTCGGTCCCCACGTCTCGGTGGGAACATTATATAAGTCTATAACGATATATATCCTAACCTAAAGCAACCTAACAACTCGGATGTAATATTTTACAACATTCCTGGCATGTCGGTCCCTACATCTCGGTGGGAACATTCTATACGTCTATAACGTTGTATATCCTAGCCTAAGGCAACCTAACATCTCGGGTGTAATATTTTACAACATTCCTGGCATTTCGGTCCCTACTTCTCGGTGGGAACATTATATACGTCTCTCACGTTATATATCCTAGCCTAAGGCAACCTAACATATCGGATGTAATGTTGTACAACATCCTGGCGTGTCGTCGCCTGCTTCTCGATGGGGACATTAGATACGTCTATAACGTTGTATATCCTAACCTAAGGGAACCTAACATCTCGGGTGTAATATTTTACAACATTCCTGACGCGTCGGCCCCTATTTCTCGGTGTGAACATTCTCTACGTCTATAACGTTGTATATCCTAACCTAAGGGAACCTAACATCTCGGGTGTAATATTTTACAACATTCCTGACCCGTCGGCCCCAATTTCTCGGTGGGAACATTGTATACGGCTATAACGATATATGTCCTAGCCTAAGGCAACCTAACATCTCGGATGTAATATTTTACAACATTCCTGGCATGTCGGTCCCTACATCTCGGTGGGAACATTCTATACGTCTATGACGTTGTATATCCTAGCCTAAGGCAACCTAACATGTCGAATGTAATATTTTACAACATTCTGGCGTGTCGTCGCCTGCTTCTCGAAGGGGACATTATATATGTCTATAACGTTGTATATCCTAACCTAAGGGAACCTAACATCTCGGATGTAATATTTTACAACATTCCTGGCGCGTCGTCGCCTGCTTCTCGATGGGGACATTATATACGTCTATAACGTTGTATATCCTAACCCAAAGAAACCTAACTTCTGGGATGTAATATTTTACAACATTCCTGGCATGTCGGTCCCCACGTCTCGGTGGGAACATTATATAAGTCTATAACGATATATATCCTAACGTAAAGCAACCTAACAACTCGGATGTAATATTTTACAACATTCCTGGCATGTCGGTCCCTACATCTCGGTGGGAACATTCTATACGTCTATAACGTTGTATATCCTAACCTAAGGGAATCTAACATCTCGGGTGTAATATTTTACAACATTCCTGTCCCGTCGGCCCCTATTTCTCGGTGGGAACATTCTATATGTCTATAACGTTGTATATCCTAACCTAAGGGAACATAACATCTCGGGTGTAATATTTTACAACATTCCTGACGCGTCGTCGCCTGCTTCTCGATAGGGACATTATATACGTCTATAACGTTGTATATCCTAACCCAAAGAAACCTAACAGTTCGTATGTAATATTTTACAACATTCCTGGCATGTCGGTCCCTACTTCTCGGTGGGAACATGAAATACGTCTCTCACGTTATATATCCTAGCCTAAGGCAACCTAACATATCGGATGTAATGTATTACAACATTCTGGCGTGTCGTCGCCTGCTTCTCGATGGGGACATTAGATACGTCTATAACTTTGTATATCCTATCCTAAGGGAACCTAACATCTCGGATGTAATATTTTACAACATTCCTGGCGCGTCGTCGCCTGCTTCTCGATGGGGACATTATATACGTCTATAACGTTGTATATCCTAACCCAAAGAAACCTAACTTTTGGGATGTAATATTTTACAACATTCCTGGCATGTCGGTCCCCACGTCTCGGTGGGAACATTATATAAGTCTATAACGATATATATCCTAACCTAAAGCAACCTAACAACTCGGATGTAATATTTTACAACATTCCTGGCATGTCGGTCCCTACATCTCGGTGGGAACATTCTATACGTCTATAACGTTGTATATCCTAGCCTATGGCAACCTAACATCTCGGATGTAGTATTTTACAACATTCTGGCGTGTCGTCGCCTGCTTCTCGAAGGGGACATTATATACGTCTATAACATTGTATATCCTATGCTAAGGGAACCTAACATCTAGGATGTAATATTTTACAACATTCCTGGCGTGTCGTCGCCTGCTTCTCGATGGGGACATTATATACGTCTATAACGTTGTATATCCTAACCCAAAGAAACCTAACTTCTGGGATGTAATATTTTACAACATTCCTGGCATGTCGGTCCCCACGTCTCGGTGGGAACATTATATAAGTCTATAACGATATATATCCTAACCTAAAGCAACCTAACAACTCGGATGTAATATTTTACAACATTCCTGGCATGTCGGTCCCTACATCTCGGTGGGAACATTCTATACGTCTATAACGTTGTATATCCTAGCCTAAGGCAACCTAACATCTCGGGTGTAATATTTTACAACATTCCTGGCATTTCGGTCCCTACTTCTCGGTGGGAACATTATATACGTCTCTCACGTTATATATCCTAGCCTAAGGCAACCTAACATATCGGATGTAATGTTGTACAACATCCTGGCGTGTCGTCGCCTGCTTCTCGATGGGGACATTAGATACGTCTATAACGTTGTATATCCTAACCTAAGGGAACCTAACATCTCGGGTGTAATATTTTACAACATTCCTGACGCGTCGGCCCCTATTTCTCGGTGTGAACATTCTCTACGTCTATAACGTTGTATATCCTAACCTAAGGGAACCTAACATCTCGGGTGTAATATTTTACAACATTCCTGACCCGTCGGCCCCAATTTCTCGGTGGGAACATTGTATACGGCTATAACGATATATGTCCTAGCCTAAGGCAACCTAACACCTCGGATGTAATATTTTACAACATTCCTGGCATGTCGGTCCCTACATCTCGGTGGGAACATTCTATACGTCTATGACGTTGTATATCCTAGCCTAAGGCAACCTAACATGTCGAATGTAATATTTTACAACATTCTGGCGTGTCGTCGCCTGCTTCTCGAAGGGGACATTATATATGTCTATAACGTTGTATATCCTAACCTAAGGGAACCTAACATCTCGGATGTAATATTTTACAACATTCCTGGCGCGTCGTCGCCTGCTTCTCGATGGGGACATTATATACGTCTATAACGTTGTATATCCTAACCCAAAGAATCCTAACATTTCGTATGTAATATTTTACAACATTCCTGGCATGTCAGTCCCTACTTCTCGGTGGGAACATGAAATACGTCTATAACGTTGTATATGCTAACCTAAGGGAAGCTAACATCTCGAGTGTAACATTTTACAACATTCTGGCGTGTCGTCGCCTGCTTCTCGAAGGGGACATTATATACGTCTATAACGTTGTATATCTTAACCTAACGCAACCTAACATCTGGGATGTCATATTTTACAACATTCCTGACGCGTCGGCCCCTATTTCTCGGTGGGAACATTCTATATGTCTATAACGTTGTATATCCTAACCCAAAGAAACCTAACTTCTGGGATGTAATATTTTAGAACATTCCTGGCATGTCGGTCCCTACATCTCGGTGGGAACATTCTATATGTCTATAACGTTGTATATCCTAACCCAAAGAAACCTAACTTCTGGGATGTAATATTTTACAACATTCCTGGCATGTCGGTCCCTACATCTCGGTGGGAACATTCTATACGTCTATAACGTTGTATATCCTAGCCTAAGGTAACGTAACATCTCGGATGTAATATTTTACAACATTCCTGGCATGTCGGCCCCTACATCTCCGTGGGAACTTTCTATACGTCTATAACGTTGTATATCCTAACCTAAGGGAATCTAACATCTCGGGTGTAATATTTTACAACATTCCTGTCCCGTCGGCCCCTATTTCTCGGTGGGAACTTTCTATATGTCTATAACGTTGTATATCCTAACCTAAGGGAACCTAACATCTCGGGTGTAATATTTTACAACATTCCTGACCCGTCGGCCCCAATTTCTCGGTGGGAACATTGTATACGGCTATAACAATATATGTCCTAGCCTAAGACAACCTAACATCTCGGATGTAATATTTTACAACATTCCTGACGCGTCGTCGCCTGCTTCTCGATGGGGACATTATATACGTCTTTAACGTTGTATATCCTAACCCAAAGCAACCTAACATTTCGTATGTATTATTTTACAACATTCCTGGCATGTCGGCCCCTACATCTTCGTGGGAACTTTCTATACGTCTATAACGTTGTATATCCTAACCTAAGGGAATCTAACGTCTCGGGTGTAATATTTTACAACATTCCTGTCCCGTCGGCCCCTATTTCTCGGTGGGAACATTCTATATGTCTATAACGTTGTATATCCTACCCTAGGGGAACCTAACATCTCGGGTGTAATATTTTACAACATTCCTGACGCGTCGTCGCCTGCTTCTCGATGGGGACATTATATACGTCTATAACGTTGTATATCCTAACCCAAAGAATCCTAACATTTCGTATGTAATATTTTACAACATTCCTGGCATGTCGGTCCCTACTTCTCGGTGGGAACATGAAATACGTCTATAACGTTGTATATGCTAACCTAAGGGAAGCTAACATCTCGGGTGTAACATTTTACAACATTCTGGCGTGTCGTCGCCTGCTTCTCGAAGGGGACATTATATACGTCTATAACGATGTATACCTTAACCTAACGCAACCTAGCATCTGGGATGTCATATTTTACAACATTCCTGACGCGTCGGCCCCTATTTCTCGGTGGGAACATTCTATATGTCTATAACGTTGTATATCCTAACCCAAAGAAACCTAACTTCTGGGATGTAATATTTTACAACATTCCTGGCATGTCGGTCCCCACGTCTCGGTGGCAACATTATATAAGTCTATAACGATATATATCCTAACCTAAAGCAACGTAACATCTCGGATGTAATATTTTACAACATTCCTCGCATGTCGGCCCCTACATCTCCGTGGGAACTTTCTATACGTCTATAACGTTGTATATCCTAACATAAGTGAACCTAACATCTCGGGTGTAATATTTTACAACATTCCTGCCCCGTCGGCCCCAATTTCGCGGTGGGAACATTCTATACGTCTATAAAGTTGTATATCCTAACCTAAGGGAACCTAACATCTCGGGTGTAATATTTTACAACATTCCTGGCATTTCGGTCCTAACTTCTCGGTGGGAACATTATATACGTCTATCACGTTATATATCCTAGCCTAAGGCAACCTAACATATCGGATGTAATGTATTACAACATTCTGGCGTGTCGTCGCCTGCTTCTCGATGGGGACATTAGATACGTCTATAACTTTGTATATCCTATCCTAAGGGAACCTAACATCTCGGATGTAATATTTTACAACATTCCTGGCGCGTCGTCGCCTGCTTCTCGATGGGGACATTATATACGTCTATAACGTTGTATATCCTAACCCAAAGAAACCTAACTTCTGCGATGTAATATTTTACAACATTCCTGGCATGTCGGTCCCCACGTCTCGGTGGGAACATTATATAAGTCTATAACGATATATATCCTAACCTAAAGCAACCTAACAACTCGGATGTAATATTTTACAACATTCCTGGCATGTCGGTCCCTACATCTCGGTGGGAACATTCTATACGTCTATAACGTTGTATATCCTAGCCTAAGGCAACCTAACATCTCGGATGTAGTATTTTACAACATTCTGGCGTGTCGTCGCCTGCTTCTCGAAGGGGACATTATATACGTCTATAACATTGTATATCCTATGCTAAGGGAACCTAACATCTAGGATGTAATAGTTTACAACATTCCTGGCGTGTCGTCGCCTGCTTCTCGATGGGGACATTATATACGTCTATAACGTTGTATATCCTTACCCAAAGAAACCTAACTTCTGGGATGTAATATTTTACAACATTCCTGGCATGTCGGTCCCCACGTCTCGGTGGGAACATTATATAAGTCTATAACGATATATATCCTAACCTAAAGCAACCTAACAACTCGGATGTAATATTTTACAACATTCCTGGCATGTCGGTCCCTACATCTCGGTGGGAACATTCTATACGTCTATAACGTTGTATATCCTAGCCTAAGGCAACCTAACATCTCGGGTGTAATATTTTACAACATTCCTGGCATTTCGGTCCCTACTTCTCGGTGGGAACATTATATACGTCTCTCACGTTATATATCCTAGCCTAAGGCAACCTAACATATCGGATGTAATGTATTACAACATTCTGGCGTGTCGTCGCCTGCTTCTCGATGGGGACATTAGATACGTCTATAACGTTGTATATCCTAACCCAAAGAAACCTAACTTCTGGGATGTAATATTTTACAACATTCCTGGCATGTCGGTCCCCACGTCTCGGTGGGAACATTATATAAGTCTATAACGATATATATCCTGACCTAAAGCAACGTAACATCTCGGATGTAAAATTATACAACATTCCTGGCATGTCGGTCCCTACATCTCCGTGGGAACTTTCTATACGTCTATAACGTTGTATATCCTAGCCTAAGGGAATCTAACATCTCGGGTGTAATATTTTACAACATTCCTGTCCCGTCGGCCCCTATTTCTCGGTGGGAACATTCTATATGTCTATAACGTTGTATATGCTAACCTAAGGGAAGCTAACATCTCGGGTGTAACATTTTACAACATTCTGGCGTGTCGTCGCCTGCTTCTCGAAGGGGACATTATATACGTCTATAACGTTGTATATCTTAACCTAACGCAACCTAACATCTGGGATGTCATATTTTACAACATTCCTGACGCGTCGGACCCTATTTCTCGATGGGAACATTATATACGTCTATCACGTTATATATCCTAGCCTAAGGCAACCTAACATATGGGATGTAACATTTCACAACATTCTGGCGTGTCGTCGCCTGCTTCTCGATGGGGACATTGTATACGTCTATAACGTTGTATATCCTAACCTAAGGGAAGCTAACATCTCGGGTGTAACATTTTACAACATTCTGACGTGTCGTCGCCTGCTTCTCGAAGGGGACATTATATACGTCTATAACGTTGTATATCTTAACCTAACGCAACCTAACATCTGGGATGTCATATTTTACAACATTCCTGACGCGTCGGCGCCTATTTCTCGGTGGGAACATTATATACGTCTATCACGTTATATTTCCTAGCCTAAGGCAACCTAACATATCGGATGTAACTTTTCACAACATTCTGACGTGTCGTCGCCTGCTTCTCAATGGGGACATTAGATACGTCTATAACGTTGTATATCCTAACCTAAGGGAACCTAACATCTCGGATGTAATATTTTACAACATTCTGGCGTGTCGTCGCCTGCTTCTCGAGGGGGGCATTATATACGTCTATAACGTTGTATATCCTCACCCAAAGCAATCTAACTTCTGGGATGTAACATTTTACAACATTCCTGGCATGTCGGTCCCCACGTCTCGGTGGGAACATTATATAAGTCTATAACGATATATATCCTAACATAAAGCAACCTAACGTCCCATGATGTTTTATTTTACAACATTCCTGACGCGTCGGTCCCTACTTCTCGGTGGGAACATTATATACGTCTATAACGTTGTATATGCTAACCTAAGGGAACCTAACATCTCGGGTGTAATATTTTACAACATTCCTGGCATTTCGGTCCTTACTTCTCGGTGGGAACATTATATACGTCTATCACGTTATATATCCTAGCCTAAGGTAACCTAAAATATCGGATGTAATGTATTACAACATTCTGGCGTGTCGTCGCCTGCTTCTCGATGGGGACATTAGATACGTCTGTAACGTTGTATATCCTAACCCAAAGAAACCTAACTTCTGGGATGTAATATTTTACAACATTCCTGGCATGTCGGTCCCCACAACTCGGTGGGAAAATTATATAAGTCTATAACGATATATATCCTAACCTAAAGCAACGTAACATCTCGGATGTAATATTTTACAACATTCCTGGCATGTCGGCCCCTACATCTCCGTGGGAACTTTCTATACGTCTATAACGTTGTATATCCTAGCCTAAGGGAATCTAACATCTCGGGTGTAATATTTTACAACATTCCTGTCCCGTCGGCCCCTATTTCTCGGTGGGAACATTCTATATGTCTATAACGTTGTATATGCTAACCTAAGGGAAGCTAACATCTCGGGTGTAACATTTTACAACATTCTGGCGTGTCGTCGCCTGCTTCTCAATGGGGACGTTATATACGTCTATAACGTTGTATATCCTAACCTAACGCAACCTAACATCTGGGATGTAATATATTACAACATTCCTGACGCGTCCGTCCCTACTTCTCGGTGGGAACATTGTATACGTCTATAACGATATATGTCCTAGCCTAAGGCAAAATAACATCTCGGATGTAATATTTTACAACATTCCTGGCATGTCGGTCCCTACATCTCGGTGGGAACATTCTATACGTCTATAACGTTGTATATCCTAGCCTAAGGCAACCTAACATCTCGGGTGTAATATTTTACAACATTCCTGGCATTTCGGTCCCTACTTCTCGGTGGGAACATTATATACGTCTCTCACGTTATATATCCTAGCCTAAGGCAACCTAACATATCGGATGTAATGTATTACAACAATCTGGCGTGTCGTCGCCTGCTTCTCGATGGGGACATTAGATACGTCTATAACTTTGTATATCCTATCCTAAGGGAACCTAACATCTCGGATGTAATATTTTACAACATTCCTGGCGCGTCGTCGCCTGCTTCTCGATGGGGACATTATATACGTCTATAACGTTGTATATCCTAACCCAAAGAAACCTAACTTCTGGGATGTAATATTTTACAACATTCCTGGCATGTCGGTCCCCACGTCTCGGTGGGAACATTATATAAGTCTATAACGATATATATCCTAACCTAAAGCAACCTAACAACTCGGATGTAATATTTTACAACATTCCTGGCATGTCGGTCCCTACATCTCGGTGGGAACATTCTATACGTCTATAACGTTGTATATCCTAGCCTAAGGCAACCTAACATCTCGGATGTAGTATTTTACAACATTCTGGCGTGTCGTCGCCTGCTTCTCGAAGGGGACATTATATACGTCTATAACATTGTATATCCTATGCTAAGGGAACCTAACATCTAGGATGTAATATTTTACAACATTCCTGGCGTGTCGTCGCCTGCTTCTCGATGGGGACATTATATACGTCTATAACGTTGTATATCCTAACCCAAAGAAACCTAACTTCTGGGATGTAATATTTTACAACATTCCTGGCATGTCGGTCCCCACGTCTCGGTGGGAACATTATATAAGTCTATAACGATATATATCCTAACCTAAAGCAACCTAACAACTCGGATGTAATATTTTACAACATTCCTGGCCTGTCGGTCCCATCATCTCGGTGGGAACATTCTATACGTCTATAACGTTGTATATCCTAGCCTAAGGCAACCTAACATCTCGGATGTAATATTTTACATCATTCCTGGCGTGTCGTCGCCTGCTTCTCGGTGGGGACATTGTATACGTCTATAACGTTGTATATCCTAACCCAAAGCAACCTAACTTCTGGGATGTAATATTTTACAACATTCCTGGCATGTCGGTCCCTACATCTCGCTGGGAACTTTCTATACGTCTATAACGTTGTATATCCTAACCTAAGGGAACCTAACATCTCGGGTGTAATATTTTACAACATTCCTGACCCGTCGGCCCCAATTTCTCGGTGGGAACATTCTATACGTCTATAACGTTGTATATCCTAACCTAAGGGAACCTAACATCTCGGGTGTATTATTTTACAACATTCCTGGCATTTCGGTCCTTACTTCTCGGTGGGAATATTATATACGTCTATCACGTTATATATCCTAGCCTAAGGCAACCTAACATATCGGATGTAATGTATTACAACATTCTGGCGTGTCGTCGCCTGCTTCTCGTTGGGGACATTAGATACGTCTATAACGTTGTATATCCTAACCCAAAGAAACCTAACTTCTGGGATGTAATATTTTACAACATTCCTGGCATGTCGGTCCCCACGTCTCGGTGGGAACATTATATAAGTCTATAACGATATATATCCTGACCTAAAGCAACGTAACATCTCGGATGTAAAATTATACAACATTCCTGGCATGTCGGTCCCTACATCTCCGTGGGAACTTTCTATACGTCTATAACGTTGTATATCCTAGCCTAAGGGAATCTAACATCTCGGGTGTAATATTTTACAACATTCCTGTCCCGTCGGCCCCTATTTCTCGGTGGGAACATTCTATATGTCTATAACGTTGTATATGCTAACCTAAGGGAAGCTAACATCTCGGGTGTAACATTTTACAACATTCTGGCGTGTCGTCGCCTGCTTCTCGAAGGGGACATTATATACGTCTATAACGTTGTATATCTTAACCTAACGCAACCTAACATCTGGGATGTCATATTTTACAACATTCCTGACGCGTCGGACCCTATTTCTCGATGGGAACATTAAATACGTCTATCACGTTATATATCCTAGCCTAAGGCAACCTAACATATGGGATGTAACATTTCACAACATTCTGGCGTGTCGTCGCCTGCTTCTCGATGGGGACATTGTATACGTCTATAACGTTGTATATCCTAACCTAAGGGAAGCTAACATCTCGGGTGTAACATTTTACAACATTCTGACGTGTCGTCGCCTGCTTCTCGAAGGGGACATTATATACGTCTATAACGTTGTATATCTTAACCTAACGCAACCTAACATCTGGGATGTCATATTTTACAACATTCCTGACGCGTCGGCGCCTATTTCTCGGTGGGAACATTATATACGTCTATCACGTTATATTTCCTAGCCTAAGGCAACCTAACATATCGGATGTAACATTTCACAACATTCTGACGTGTCGTCGCCTGCTTCTCAATGGGGACATTAGATACGTCTATAACGTTGTATATCCTAACCTAAGGGAACCTAACATCTCGGATGTAATATTTTACAACATTCTGGCGTGTCGTCGCCTGCTTCTCGAGGGGGGCATTATATACGTCTATAACGTTGTATATCCTCACCAAAAGCAATCTAACTTCTGGGATGTAACATTTTACAACATTCCTGGCATGTCGGTCCCCACGTCTCGGTGGGAACATTATATAAGTCTATAACGATATATATCCTAACATAAAGCAACCTAACGTCCCATGATGTTTTATTTTACAACATTCCTGACGCGTCGGTCCCTACTTCTCGGTGGGAACATTATATACGTCTATAACGTTGTATATGCTAACCTAAGGGAACCTAACATCTCGGGTGTAATATTTTACAACATTCCTGGCATTTCGGTCCTTACTTCTCGGTGGGAACATTATATACGTCTATCACGTTATATATCCTAGCCTAAGGTAACCTAAAATATCGGATGTAATGTATTACAACATTCTGGCGTGTCGTCGCCTGCTTCTCGATGGGGACATTAGATACGTCTGTAACGTTGTATATCCTAACCCAAAGAAACCTAACTTCTGGGATGTAATATTTTACAACATTCCTGGCATGTCGGTCCCCACAACTCGGTGGGAACATTATATAAGTCTATAACGATATATATCCTAACCTAAAGCAACGTAACATCTCGGATGTAATATTTTACAACATTCCTGGCATGTCGGCCCCTACATCTCCGTGGGAACTTTCTATACGTCTATAACGTTGTATATCCTAGCCTAAGGGAATCTAACATCTCGGGTGTAATATTTTACAACATTCCTGTCCCGTCGGCCCCTATTTCTCGGTGGGAACATTCTATATGTCTATAACGTTGTATATGCTAACCTAAGGGAAGCTAACATCTCGGGTGTAACATTTTACAACATTCTGGCGTGTCGTCGCCTGCTTCTCGATGGGGACGTTATATACGTCTATAACGTTGTATATCCTAACCTAACGCAACCTAACATCTGGGATGTAATATATTACAACATTCCTGACGCGTCCGTCCCTACTCCTCGGTGGGAACATTGTATACGTCTATAACGATATATGTCCTAGCCTAAGGCAAAATAACATCTCGGATGTAATATTTTACAACATTCCTGGCATGTCGGTCCCTACATCTCGGTGGGAACATTATATTAGTCTATAACGATATATATCCTAACCTAAAGCAACGTAACATCTCGGATGTAATATTTTACAACATTCCTGGCATGTCGGTCCCTACATCTCCGTGGGAACTTTCTATACGCCTATAACGTTGTATATCCTAACCTAAGGGAACCTAACATCTCGGGTGTAATATTTTACAACATTCCTGTCCCGTCGGCCCCTATTTCTCGGTGGGAACATTCTATATGTCTATAACGTTGTATATACTAACCCAAAGAAACCTAACTTCTGGGATGTAATATTTTACAACATTCGTGGCATTTCGGTCCTTACTTCTCGGTGGGAACATTATATACGTCTATCACGTTATATATCCTAGCCTAAGGCAACCTAACATATCGGATGTAATGTATTACAATATTCTGGCGTGTCGTCGCCTGCTTCTCGATGGGGATATTAGATACGCCTATAACGTTGTATATCCTAAGCCAAAGAAACCTAACTTCTGGGATGTAATATTTTACAACATTCCTGGCATGTCGGTCCCCACGTCTCGGTGGGAACATTATATAAGTCTATAACGATATATATCCTAACCTAAAGCAACGTAACATCTCGGATGTAATATTTTACAACATTCCTGGCCTGTCGGCCCCTACATCTCCGTGGGAACTTTCTATACGTCTATAACGTTGTATATCCTAACCTAAGGGAATCTAACATCTGGGGTGTAATATTTTACAACATTCCTGTCCCGTCGGCCCCTATTTCTCGGTGGGAACATTCTATATGTCTATAACGTTGTATATCCTAACCTAAGGGAACCTAACATCTCGGGTGTAATATTTTACAACATTCCTGACGCGTCGTCGCCTGCTTCTCGATGGGGACATTATATACGTCTATAACGTTGTATATCCTAACCCAAAGCAACCTAACATCTCGTATGTAATATTTTACAACATTCCTGGCATGTCGGTCCCTACTTCTCGGTGGGAACATTATATACGTCTATAACGTTGTATATGCTAACCTAAGGGAAGCTAACATCTCGGGTGTAACATTTAACAACATTCTGACGTGTCGTCGCCTGCTTCTCAATGGGGACATTAGATACGTCTATAACGTTGTATATCCTAACCTAAGGGAACCTGACATCTCGGATGTAATATTTTACAACATTCTGGGGTGTCGTCGCCTGCTTCTCGATGGGGACATAATATACGTCTATAACGTTGTATATCCTCACCCAAAGCAATCTAACTTCTGGGATGTAACATTTTACAACATTCCTGGCATGTCGGTCCCCACGTCTCGGTGGGAACATTATATAAGTCTATAACGATATATATCCTAACATAAAGCAACCTAACATCTCGGATGTTTTATTTTACAACATTCCTGACGCGTCGGTCCCTACTTCTCGGTGGGAACATTATATACGTCTATAACGATATATATCGTAGCATAAGGCAACCTAACAACTCGGATGTAATATTTTACAACATTCCTGGCGTGTCGTCGCCTGCTTCTCGATGGGGACATTATATACGACTATAACGTTGTATATCCTAACCCAAAGCAACCTAACATCTCGTATGTAATATTTTACAACATTCCTGGCATGTCGGTCCCTACTTCTCGGTGGGAACATTATATACGTCTATAACGTTGTATATGCTAACCTAAGGGAAGCTAACATCCCGGGTGTAACATTTTACAACATTCTGGCGTGTCGTCGCCTGCTTCTCGAAGGGGACGTTATATACGTCTATAACGTTGTATATCTTAACCTAACGCAACCTAACATCTGGGATGTCATATTTTACAACATTCCTGACGCGTCGGCCCCTATTTCTCGATGGGAACATTATATACGTCTATCACGTTATATATCCTAGCCTAAGGCTACCTAACATATGGGATGTAACATTTCACAACATTCTGGCGTGTCGTCGCCTGCTTCTCGATGGGGACATTGTATACGTCTATAACGTTGTATATCCTAACCCAAAGCAACCTAACTTCTGGGATGAAATATTTTACAACATTCCTGGCATGTCGGCCCCTACATCTCCGTGGGAACTTTCTATACGTCTATAACGTTGTATATCCTAACCTAAGGGAAGCTAACATCTCGGGTGTAACATTTTACAACATTCTGGCGTGTCCTCGCCTGCTTCTCGAAGGGGACATTATATACGTCTATAACGTTGTATATCTTAACCTAACGCAACCTAACATCTGGGATGTCATATTTTACAACATTCCTGACGCGTCGGCGCCTATTTCTCGGTGGGAACATTATATACGTCTATCACGTTATATATCCTAGCCTAAGGCAACCTAACATATCGGATGTAACATTTCACAACATTCTGACGTGTCGTCGCCTGCTTCTCAATGGGGACATTAGATACGTCTATAACGTTGTATATCCTAACCTAAGGGAACCTAACATCTCGGATATAATATTTTACAACATTCTGGCGTGTCGTCGCCTGCTTCTCGATGGGGACATTATATACGTCTATAACGTTGTATATCCTCACCCAAAGCAATCAAACTTCTGGGATGTAACATTTTACAACATTCCTGGCATGTCGGTCCCCACGTCTCGGTGGGAACATTATATAAGTCTATAACGATATATATCCTAACATAAAGCAACCTAACATCTCGGATGTTTTATTTTACAACATTCCTGACGCGTCGGTCCCTACTTCTCGGTGGGAACATTATATACGTCTATAACGATATATATCGTAGCATAAGGCAACGTAACATATCGGATGTAATGTTTTACAACATTCTGGCGTGTCGTCGCCTGCTTCTCGATGGGAACATTATATACCTCTATAACGTTGTATATGCTAATCTAAGGGAACCTAACATCTCGGGTGTAATATTTTACAACATTCCTGACGCGTCGGCTCCTATTTCTCGGTGGGAATATTATATACGTCTATAACGTTGTATATCCTAGCCTAAGGCAACCTAGCATATCGGATGTAATATTTTACAACATTCCTGACGCGTCGGCCCCTATTTCTCGGTGGGAATATTATATACGTCTATAACGTTGTATATCCTAGCCTAAGGCAACCTAGCATATCGGATGTAATATTTTACAACATTCTGGCGTGTTGTCGCCTGCTTCTCGAAGGGGACATTACATACGTCTATAACGTTGTATATCTTAACCTAACGCAACCTGACATCTGGGAGGTAATATTTTACAACATTCCTGACGCGTCGGTCCCTACTTCTCGGTGGGAACATTGTATACGTCTATAACGATATATGTCCTAGACTAAGGCAACCTAACAACTCGGATGTAATATTTTACAACATTCCTGGCGTGTCGTCGCCTGCTTCTCGATGGGGACATTATATACGTCTATAACGTTGTATATCCTAACCCAAAGCAACCTAACTTCTGGGATGTAATATTTTACAACATTCCTGGCATGTCGGTCCCCACGTCTCGGTGGGAACATTATATAAGTCTATAACGTTACATATCCTAGCCTAAGGCAACCTAACATGTCGAATGTAATATTTTACAACATTCTGGCGTGTCGTCGCCTGCTCCTCGAAGGGGACATTATATACGTCTATAACGTTGTATATCCTAACCTAAAGCAACCGAACATCTGGGATGTTTTATTTTACAACATTCCTGACGCGTCGGTCCCTACTTCTTGGTGGGAACATTATATACGTCTATAACGTTGTATATACTAACCCAAAGAAACCTAACTTCTGGGATGTAATATTTTACAACATTCGTGGCATGTCTGTCCCTACATCTCGGTGGGAACATTCTATACGTCTATCACGTTATATATCCTAGCCTAAGGCAACCTAACATATCGGATGTAACATTTCACAACATTCTGACGTGTCGTCGCCTGCTTCTCAATGGGGACATTAGATACGTCTATAACGTTGTATATCCTAACCTAAGGGAACCTAACATCTCGGATGTAATATTTTACAACATTCCTGGCATGTCGGTCCCCACGTCTCGGTGGGAACATTATATAAGTCTATAACGATATATATCCTAACCTAAAGCAACGTAATATCTCGGATGCAATATTTTACAACATTCCTGGCATGTCGGCACCTACATCTCCGTGGGAACTTTCTATACGTCTATAACGTTGTATATCCTAACCTAAGGGAATCTAACATCTCGGGTGTAATATTTTACAACATTCCTGTCCCGTCGGCACCTATTTCTCGGTGGGAACATTCTATATGTCTATAACGTTGTATATCCTAACCTAAGGGAACCTAACATCTCGGGTGTAATATTTTACAACATTCCTGACGCGTCGTCGCCTGCTTCTCGATGGGGACATTATATACGTTTATAACGTTGTATATCCTAACCCAAAGCAACCTAACATCTCGTATGTAATATTTTGCAACATTCCTGGCATGTCGGTCCCTACTTCTCGGTAGGAAAATTATATACGTCTATAACGTTGTATATGCTAACCTAAGGGAAGCTAACATCTCGGGTGTAACATTTTACAACATTCTGGCGTGTCGTCGCCTGCTTCTCGATGGGGACATTATATACGTCTATAACGTTGTATATCCTAACCTAACGCAACCTAACATCTGGGATGTAATATATTACAACAATCCTGACGCGTCCGTCCCTACTTCTCGGTGGGAACATTGTATACGTCTATAACGATATATGCCCTAGCCTAAGGCAAAATAACATCTCGGATGTAATATTTTACAACATTCCTGGCATGTCGGTCCCTACATCTCGGTGGGAACATTATATTAGTCTATAACGATATATATCCTAAACTAAAGCAATGTAACATCTCGGATGTAATATTTTACAACATTCCTGGCATGTCGGTCCCTACATCTCCGTGGGAACTTTCTATACGCCTATAACGTTGTATATCCTAACCTAAGGGAACCTAACATCTCGGGTGTAATATTTTACAACATTCCTGTCCCGTCGGCCCCTATTTCTCGGTGGGAACATTCTATATGTCTATAACGTTGTATATCCTAACCCAAAGAAACCTAACTTCTGGGATGTAATATTTTACAACATTCGTGGCATGTTGGTCCCTACATCTAGGTGGGAACATTCTATACGTCTATAACGTTGTATATCCTAGCCTAAGACAACCTAACATCTCGGATGTAATATTTTACTTCATTCCTGGCGTGTCGTCGCCTGCTTCTCGATGGGGACATTGTATACGTCTATAACGTTGTATATCCTAACCCAAAGCAACCTAACTTCTGGGATGTAATATTTTACAACATTCCTGGCATGTCGGTCCCTACATCTCACTGGGCACTTTCTATACGTCTATAACGTTGTATATCCTAACCTAAGGGAACCTAACACTTCGGGTGTAATATTTTACAACATTCCTGGCATGTCGGTCCCCACGTCTCGGTGGGAACATTATATAAGTCTATAACGTTACATATCCTAGCCTAAGGCAACCTAACATGTCGAATGTAATATTTTACAACATTCTGGCGTGTCGTCGCCTGCTTCTCGAAGGGGACATTATATACGTCTATAACGTTGTATATCCTAACCTAAAGCAACCTAACATCTGGGATGTTTTATTTTACAACATTCCTGACGCGTCGGTCCCTACTTCTTGGTGGGAACATTATATACGTCTATAACGTTGTATATGCTAACCTAAGGGAACCTAACATCTCGGGTGTAATATTTTACAACATTCCTGGCATTTCGGTCCTTACTTCTCGGTGGGTACATTATATACGTCTATCACGTTATATATCCTAGCCTAAGGCAACCTAACATATCGGATGTAATGTATTACAACATTCTGGCGTGTCGTCGCCTGCTTCTCGATGGGGACATTAGATACGTCTATAACGTTGTATATCCTAAGCCAAAGAAACCTAACTTCTGGGATGTAATATTTTACAACATTCCTGGCATGTCGGTCCCCACGTCTCGGTGGGAACATTATATAAGTCTATAACGATACATATCCTAACCTAAAGCAACGTAACATCTCGGATGTAATATTTTACAACATTCCTGGCCTGTCGGCCCCTACATCTCCGTGGGAACTTTCTATAAGTCTATAACGTTGTATATCCTAACCTAAGGGAATCTAACATCTCGGGTGTAATATTTTACAACATTCCTGTCCCGTCGGCCCCTATTTCTCGGTGGGAACATTCTATATGTCTATAACGTTGTATATACTAACCCAAAGAAACCTAACTTCTGGGATGTAATATTTTACAACATTCGTGGCATGTCGGTCCCTACATCTCGGTGGGAACATTCTATATGTCTATAACGTTGTATATACTAACCCAAAGAAACCTAACTTCTGGGATGTAATATTTTACAACATTCGTGGCATGTCGGTCCCTACATCTCGGTGGGAACATTCTATACGTCTATCACGTTATATATCCTAGCCTAAGGCAACCTAACATATCGGATGTAATGTATTACAATATTCTGGCGTATCGTCGCCTGCTTCTCGATGGGGACATTAGATACGTCTATAACGTTGTATATCCTAAGCCAAAGAAACCTAACTTCTGGGATGTAATATTTTACAACATTCCTGGCATGTCGGTCCCCACGTCTCGGTGGGAACATTATATAAGTCTATAACGTTGTATATCCTAACCTAAGGGAATCTAACATCTCGGGTGTAATATTTTACAACATTCCTGTCCCGTCGGCCCCTATTTCTCGGTGGGAACATTCTATATGTCTATAACGTTGTATATCCTAACCTAAGGGAACCTAACATGTCGAATGTAGTATTTTACAACATACCAGGCACGTCGGCACCTACTCCTCGGTGGGGACATTATATAAGTCAATAACGTTATATATCCTAACCTAAGGCAACCTAACATTTCGGATGCAATATATTACTACATTCCTGGCACGTCGGCCCCTACTTCTCGGTGGGAACATTATATACGTCTATAACGCTATATATCCTAGCCTAAGGCAACCTAACATGTCGAATGTAATATTTTACAACATACCTGGCGCGGCGGCCACCACTTCCCGGTGGGAACATTATATACGTCTATAACGCTATATATCCTAGCCTAGGGTAACCTAACATGTCGAATGTAATATTTTACAACATGCCTGGCGCGTCGGCTCCTACTTCTCGGTGGTCACATTATATACGTCTATAACGTTATATATCCTAACGTAAGGCAACATAACATCTCGGATGTATAATTTTACAACATTCCTGGCGTGTCGTCGCCTACTTCTCGATGGGGACATTATATACATCTATAACGTTCTATATCCTAACCTAAGGCAACCTAACATCTCAGATGTAATATTTTACAACATTCTGGCGTCTCGTCGCCTGCTTCTCGATGGGGACATTATATACGTCTATAACCTTGTATATACTAACCTAACGCAACCTAACTTCTGGGATGTAATATTTTAAAACATTCCTGGCATGTCGGTTCCTACGTCTCGGTGGGAACATTATATACGTCTATAACGATATATATCCTCACCTAAGGCAACCTAACATCTCGGATGTAATATTTTACAACATTCCTGGTGCTTCGGCTGCCACTTTTCGGTGGGAACATTATATACGTCTATAACGTTACATATCCTAACGTATGGCAACATAACATCTGGGATGTTATATTTTACAACATTCCTGGCGTGTCGTCGCCTGCTTCTCGATGGGGACATTATATACGTCTATAACGTTGTATATTCTAACCTAACGCAACCTAACATCTCGGATGTAATATTTTACAACATTCCTGGCATGTCGGTCACTACGTCTCGGTGGGAACATTATATAGGTCTGTAACGATATATACCCTAACCTAAGGCAACCTAACATCTCGGATGTAATATTTTACAACAATCCTGGCATGTCGGTCCCTACTTCTCAGTGGGAACATTCTATACGTCTATAACGTTGTATATCCTAACCTAAGGGAACCTAACATTTCGGGTGTAATATTTTACAACATTGCTGACGCGTCGGACCCTATTTCTCGGTGGGAACATTCTATACGTCTATAACGTTGTATATGCTAACCTAAGGGAACCTAACATCTCGGGTGTAATGTTTTACAACATTCCTGACATTTCGGTCCCTACTTCTCGGTGGGAACATTGTATACGTCTATAACGATATATATCGTAGCATAAGGCAACCTAACATATCGGATGTAATATTTTACAACATTCCTGGCGTGTCGTCGCCTGCTTCTCGATGGGGACATTATATACGTCTATAACGTTGTATATCCTAACCCAAAGCAACCTAACTTCTGGGATGTAATATTTTACAACATTCCTGGCATGTTGGTCCCCACGTCTCGTTGGGAACATTATATAAGTCTATAACGATATATATCCTAACATAAAGCAACCTAAATCTCGGATGTAATATTTTACAACATTCCTGGCATGTCGGTCCCTACTTCTCGGTGGAAACATTATATACGTCCATAACGTTGTATATGCTAACCTAAGGGAACCTAACATCTCGGGTGTAATATTTTACAACATTCCTGACGCGTCGGCCCCTATTTCTCGGTGGGAATATTATATACGTCTATAACGTTATATATCCTGGCCTATGGCAACCTAACATGTCGAATGTAATATTTTACAACATTCTGGCGTGTCGTCGCCTGCTTCTCGAAGGGGACATTATATACGTCTGTAACGTTGTATATCCTAACCTAACGCAACCTAACATGCCGAATGTAATATTTTACAACATTCCCGGCGCTTCGGCCCCTGCTTCTCTGTGGTAACATTATATCCGTCTATAAGGTTATATATCCTACCCTAAGGCAACCTAACATGTCGAATGTAGTATTTTACAACATACCAGGCGCGTCGGCACCTACTTCTCGGTGGGGACATTATATAAGTCAATAACGTTATGTATCCTAACCTAAGGCAACCTAACATTTCGGATGCAATATATTACAACATACCTGGCGCGGCGGCCACTACTTCTCGGTGGGAACATTGTATACGTCTATAACGCTATATATCCTAGCCTAGGGTAACCTAACATGTCGAATGTAATATTTTACAACATGCCTGGCGCGTCGGCTCCTACTTCCCGGTGGTCACATTATATACGTCTATAACGTTATATATCCTAACGTAAGGCAACATAACATCTCGGATGTATAATTTTACAACATTCCTGGCGTGTCGTCGCCTACTTCTCGATGGGGACATTATATACATCTATAACGTTCTATACCCTAACCTAAGGCAACCTAACATCTCGGATGTAATATTTTACAACATTCTGGCGTCTCGTCGCCTGCTTCTCGATGGGGACATTATATACGTCTATAACCTTGTATATACTAACCTAACGCAACCTAACATCTGGGATGTAATATTTTAAAACATTCCTGGCATGTCGGTTCCTACGTCTCGGTGGGAACATTATATACGTCTATAACGATATATATCCTAACCTAAGGCAACCTAACATCTCGTATGTAATATTTTACAACATTCCTGGTGCTTCGGCTGCCACTTTTCTGTGGGAACATTATATACGTCTATAACGTTACATATCCTAACGTATGGCAACATAACATCTGGGATGTTATATTTTACAACATTCCTGGCGTGTCGTCGCCTGCTTCTCGATGGGGACATTATATACGTCTATAACGTTGTATATTCTAACCTAACGCAACCTAACATCTCGGATGTAATATTTTACAACATTCCTGGCATGTCGGTCACTACGTCTCGGTGGGAACATTATATAGGTCTGTAACGATATATACCCTAACCTAAGGCAACCTAACATCTCGGATGTAATATTTTACAACAATCCTGGCATGTCGGTCCCTACTTCTCAGTGGGAACATTCTATACGTCTATAACGTTGTATATCCTAACCTAAGGGAACCTAACATTTCGGGTGTAATATTTTACAACATTGCTGACGCGTCGGACCCTATTTCTCGGTGGGAACATTCTATACGTCTATTACGTTGAATATCCTAGCCTAAGGCGACCTAACATGTCGAATGTAATATTTTACATCATTCCTGGCGTGTCGGCCCGTAGTTCTCGGTGGTAACATTATATGTGTCTATAACGTTACATATCCTAGCCTAAGGCGACCTAACATGTCGAATGTAATATTTTACATCGTTCCTGGCGTGTCGTCGCCTGCTTCTCGGTGGGAACATTCAATACGTCTATAACGTTGTATATCCTAACCTAAGGGAACCTAACATCTCGGATGTAATATTTTACAACATTCCTAGCATGTCGGTCCCTACTACTCTGTGTGATCATTGAATACGTCTATAACGATATATGTCCTAGCCTAATGCAACCTAACATCTCGGATGTAATATTTTACAACATTCCTGGCGTGTCGTCGCCTGCTTCTCGATCGCGACATTATATACATCTATAACGTTGTATATGCTAACCTAAGGCAACCTAACATCTCGAATGTAATATTTTACAACATTCCTGGCATGTCAGTCCCTACTTCTCGGTGGGAACATTGTATACGTCTATAACGATATATATCCTAGCCAAAGGCAACCTAACATCTCGGATGTAATATTTTACAACATTCCTGGCGTGTCGTCGCCTACTTCTCGATGGGGACATTATATACATCTATAACGTTGTATATCCTAACCTAAGGCAACCTAACATCTCGGACGTAATATTTTACAACATTCTGGCGTGTCGTCGCCTGCATCTTGATGGGGACATTATATACGTCTATAACCTTGTATATACTAACCTAACGCAATCTAACACCTGGGATGTAATGTTTTACAACATTCCTGGCATGTCGGTCCCTACGTCTCCGTGGGTACATTATATACGTCTATAACGTTGTATATCCTAACCTAAGGCAACCTAACATCTCGGATGTAATATTTTACAACATTCCTGGCATGTCGGTCACTACGTCTCGGTGGGAACATTATATACATCTGTAACGATATATACCCTAACCTAAGGCAACCTAACATCTCGGATGTAATATTTTACAACATTCCTGGCATGTCGGTCCCTACTTCTCGGTGGGAACATTCTATACGTCTATAACGTTGTATATCCTAACCTAAGGGAACCTAACATCGCGGGTGTAATATTTTACAACATTGCTGACGCGTCGGCCCCTATTTCTCGGTGGGAACATTGTATACGTCTATAACGATATATATCCTAGCCTAAGGCAACCTAACATGTCGAATGTAACATTTTACAACATTCCTGTCGTGTCGTCGCCTGCTTCACGATGGGGACTTTATATACGTTGTATATCCTAACCTAACGCAACCTAACATCTGGGATGTAATATTTTACAACATTCCTGGCATGTCGGTCCCTACGTGTCGGTGGGAACGTTATATACGTCTATAACGATATATATCCTAACCTAAGGGAACCTTACATCTCGGATGTAATGTTTTACAACATTCCTGGCATGTCGGTCCCTACTTCACGGTGGGAACATTGTATACGTCTATAACGATATATATCCTAGCCTAAGGCAACCTAACATCTCGAATGTAATATTTTACAACATTCCTGTCGTGTCGTCGCCTGCTTCTCGATCGGTACATTATATACGTCTACAACGTTGTATATTCTAACCTAACGCAACCTAACATTTGGGATGTAATATTTTACAACATTCCTGGCGTGTCGTCGCCTACTTCTCGATGGGGACATTATATATATCTATAACGTTGTATATCCTACCCTAAGGCAACCTAACACCTCGGATGTAATATTTTACAACATTCCTGGCATGTCGGTCCCTACTTCTCGGTGGGACCATTCTCTATGTCTATAACGTTGTATATCCTAACCTAAGGGAACCTAACATCTCGGATGTAATATTTTAAAAATTTCCTGGCATGTCGGTCCCTACGTCTCGGTGGGATCATTATATACGTCTATAACGATATATATTATAACCTAAGGCAACCTAACATCTCGAACGTAATATTTTACAACATTCCTGGCATGTCGGTCACTACGTCTCGGTGGGAACATTGTATACGTCTGTAACGATATATACCCTAACCTAAGGGAACCTAACATCTCGGGTGTAATATTTTACAACATTCCTGGCATGTCGGTCACTACGTCTCGGTGGGAACATTATATACGTCTATAACGTTATATATCCTAGCCTAAGGCAACCTAACATGTCGAATGTAATATTTTCCAACATTCCTGGCGTGTCGTCGCCTACTTCTCGATGGGGACATTATATACATCTATAACCTTGTATATCCTAACCTTAGGCAACCTAACATCTCGGATGTAATATTTTACAACATTCCTGGCGTGTCGTCGCCTGCTTCTCGATGGGGACATTATATACGTCTATAACGTTGTATATGCTAACCTAACGCAACCTAACTCCGGGGATGTAATATTTTACAACATTCCTGGCATGTCGGTCCCTACTTCTCGGTGGGAACATTCTATACGTCTATAACGTTGTATATCCTAACCTAAGGGAACCTAACATCTCGGGTGTAATATTTTACAAGATTGCTGACGAGTCGGCCCCTATTTCTCGGTGGGAACATTGTATACGTCTATAACGATATATATCCTAGCCTAAGGCAACCTAACATGTCGAATGTAATATTTTACAACATTCCTGTCGTGTCGTCGCCTGCTTCACGATGGGGACTTTATATACGTTGTATATCCTAACCTAACGCAACCTAACATCTGGAATGTAATATTTTAAAACATTCCTGGCATGTCGGTCCCTACGTCTCGGTGGGAACGTTATATACGTCTATAACGATATATATCCTAACCTAAGGGAACCTATCATCTCGGATGTAATATTTTACAACAATCCTGGCGTATCGTCGCCTGCTTCTCGATGGGGACATTATATAAGTCTATAACGATATATATCCTAACCTAAAGCAACGTAACATCTCGGATGTAATATTTTACAATATTCCTGGCATGTCGGTCCCTACATCTCGGTGGGAACATTCTATACGTCTATAACGTTGTATATCCTAACCTAAGGGAACCCAACATCTCGGGTGTAATATTTTACAACATTCCTGACCCGTCGGCCCCTATTTCTCGGTGGGAACATTCTAAACGTCTATAACGTTGTATATTCTAACCTCAGGGAACCTAACATCTCGGGTGTTATATTTTACAACATTCCTGGCATTTCGGTCCCTACTTCTCGGTGGGAACATTGTATACGTCTATAACGATATATATCGTAGCATAAGTCAACCTAACATATCGGATGTAATATTTTACAACATTCTTGCGTGTCGTCGCCTGCTTCTCGATGGGGACATTAGATACATCTATAACGTTGTATGTCCTAACCTAACGCAACCTAACATCTCGGATGTAATATTTTACAACATTCCTGGCATGTCGGTCCCTAATTCTCGGTGGGAACATTATATATGTCTATAACGTTATATATCCTAGACTAAGGCGACCTACCATGTGGAATGTAATATTTTACATCATTCCTGGCGTGTCGGCCCGTAGTTCTCGGTGATAACATTATATGCGTGTATAACATTATATATCCTAGCCTAAGGAAACCTAACATGACAAATGTAATATTTTACAACACTCCTGGCGTTTCGTCGCCTACTTCTGGATGAGGACATTATATACATCTATAACTCTGTATATCCTAGCCTAAGGCAACCTAACACCTCGGATGTAATGTTTTACAACATTCCTGGCGTGTCGGCCCCTATTTCGCGGTGGGAGCATTGTATACGTCTATAACGCTATATGTCCTAACCTAAGGCAACCTAACATGTCGAATGTAATATTTTACCACATTCCTGGCTCGTAGACCCATACTTCTCGGTGGGAACATTATATACATCTATAACGTTACATATCCTAACCTAAGGCAACCTAACATCTCGCATGTAATATTTTACTACATTCCTGGCACGTCGGCCCCTACTTCTCGGTGGGAACATTATATACGTCTATAAAGCTATATATCCTAACCTGAGGCAACCTAACATGTCGTATGTTATATTTAACAACATTCCTGGCTCGTTGACCCATACTTCTCGGTGGGAACATTATATACGTCGATAACGTTACATATCCTAACCTAAGGCAACCTAACATCTCGGATGTAATATTTTAGAACATTCCTGGCGCGTCGGCACCCACATCTCGGTGGGAACATTATATACGTCTATAACGTTATATATCCTAGCCTAAGGCAATCCTAACACCTCGGATGTAATATATTACAACATTCCTGGCGCGTCGGCACCTATTTCTCGGTGGGAACATTATATACGTCTATAAAGTTATATATCCTAGCCTAGGGCATCCTAACATACCGGATGTAATATTTTACCACATTCCTGGCGCGCTGGCCCCTACTTCTCTGTCGGAACAGTATATACGTCTATAACGTTATATATCCTAGCCTAAGGCAATCCTAACATGTCGAATGTAAAATTTTACAACATTCATGGGGCGTCTGCCCCTATTTCTCGGTGGAACATTATATAAGTCAATAACGTTATATATCCTAACTTAAGGCAACATAACATCTCGGATGTAATATTTTACAACATTCCCGTCACTTCGGCCCCTACTTCTCGGTGGGAACATTATATACGTCTATAACGTTATATATCCTAACCTAAGGGAACCTAACATCTCGGATGTAATATTTTACTATATTCCTGGCGCGCCTTCCCCTACTTCTCGCGGGGAACATTATATACATCTAAAACGCTATATATCCTAGCTTAAGGCAACCTAACATGTCGAATGTAATATTTTACAACATTCCTGGCGCGCCGGCCACTACTTCTCGGTGGGACCATTATATACGTCTATTACGTTGAATATCCTAGCCTAAGGCGACCTAACATGTCGAATGTAATATTTTACATCATTCCTGGCGTGTCGGCCCGTAGTTCTCGGTGGTAACATTATATGTGTCTATAACGTTACATATCCTAGCCTAAGGCGACCTAACATGTCGAATGTAATATTTTACATCGTTCCTGGCGTGTCGTCGCCTGCTTCTCGGTGGGAACATTCAATACGTCTATAACGTTGTATATCCTAACCTAAGGGAACCTAACATCTCGGATGTAATATTTTACAACATTCCTAGCATGTCGGTCCCTACTACTCTGTGTGATCATTGAATACGTCTATAACGATATATGTCCTAGCCTAATGCAACCTAACATCTCGGATGTAATATTTTACAACATTCCTGGCGTGTCGTCGCCTGCTTCTCGATCGCGACATTATATACATCTATAACGTTGTATATGCTAACCTAAGGCAACCTAACATCTCGAATGTAATATTTTACAACATTCCTGGCATGTCAGTCCCTACTTCTCGGTGGGAACATTGTATACGTCTATAACGATATATATCCTAGCCAAAGGCAACCTAACATCTCGGATGTAATATTTTACAACATTCCTGGCGTGTCGTCGCCTACTTCTCGATGGGGACATTATATACATCTATAACGTTGTATATCCTAACCTAAGGCAACCTAACATCTCGGACGTAATATTTTACAACATTCTGGCGTGTCGTCGCCTGCATCTTGATGGGGACATTATATACGTCTATAACCTTGTATATACTAACCTAACGCAATCTAACACCTGGGATGTAATGTTTTACAACATTCCTGGCATGTCGGTCCCTACGTCTCCGTGGGTACATTATATACGTCTATAACGTTGTATATCCTAACCTAAGGCAACCTAACATCTCGGATGTAATATTTTACAACATTCCTGGCATGTCGGTCACTACGTCTCGGTGGGAACATTATATACATCTGTAACGATATATACCCTAACCTAAGGCAACCTAACATCTCGGATGTAATATTTTACAACATTCCTGGCATGTCGGTCCCTACTTCTCGGTGGGAACATTCTATACGTCTATAACGTTGTATATCCTAACCTAAGGGAACCTAACATCGCGGGTGTAATATTTTACAACATTGCTGACGCGTCGGCCCCTATTTCTCGGTGGGAACATTGTATACGTCTATAACGATATATATCCTAGCCTAAGGCAACCTAACATGTCGAATGTAACATTTTACAACATTCCTGTCGTGTCGTCGCCTGCTTCACGATGGGGACTTTATATACGTTGTATATCCTAACCTAACGCAACCTAACATCTGGGATGTAATATTTTACAACATTCCTGGCATGTCGGTCCCTACGTGTCGGTGGGAACGTTATATACGTCTATAACGATATATATCCTATCCTAAGGGAACCTTACATCTCGGATGTAATGTTTTACAACATTCCTGGCATGTCGGTCCCTACTTCACGGTGGGAACATTGTATACGTCTATAACGATATATATCCTAGCCTAAGGCAACCTAACATCTCGAATGTAATATTTTACAACATTCCTGTCGTGTCGTCGCCTGCTTCTCGATCGGTACATTATATACGTCTACAACGTTGTATATTCTAACCTAACGCAACCTAACATTTGGGATGTAATATTTTACAACATTCCTGGCGTGTCGTCGCCTACTTCTCGATGGGGACATTATATATATCTATAACGTTGTATATCCTACCCTAAGGCAACCTAACACCTCGGATGTAATATTTTACAACATTCCTGGCGTGTCGGTCCCTACTTCTCGGTGGGACCATTCTCTATGTCTATAACGTTGTATATCCTAACCTAAGGGAACCTAACATCTCGGATGTAATATTTTAAAAATTTCCTGGCATGTCGGTCCCTACGTCTCGGTGGGATCATTATATACGTCTATAACGATATATATTATAACCTAAGGCAACCTAACATCTCGAACGTAATATTTTACAACATTCCTGGCATGTCGGTCACTACGTCTCGGTGGGAACATTGTATACGTCTGTAACGATATATACCCTAACCTAAGGGAACCTAACATCTCGGGTGTAATATTTTACAACATTCCTGGCATGTCGGTCACTACGTCTCGGTGGGAACATTATATACGTCTATAACGATATATATCCTAACCTAAGGCAACCTAACATCTCGGATGTAATATTTTACTACATTCCTGGCGCGCCGGGCCCCACTTCTCGGTGGGAACATTATATACGTCTATAACGTTATATATACTAGCCTAAGGCAACCTAACATCTCGGATGTAATATTTTACAACATTCCTGGCGCGTCGGCACCTATTTCTCGGTGGGAACATTATATACGTCTATAACTTTACATATCCTAGCCTAAGGCAACCTATCTTGTCGAGCGTAATATTTTACAACATTCCTGGCGCGTCGGCACCTACTTCTCGGTGGGAACATTATATACGTCTATAACGCTAAATATCCTAGCCTAAGGCAAACTAACATGTCGAATGTAATATTTTAGAACATTCCCGTCACTTCGGCCCCTACGTCTCGGTGGGAACATTATATACGTCTATAACGTTATATATCCTATCATAAGGCAACCTAACACCTCGGATGTAATGTTTTACAACATTCCTGGCGTGTCGGCCCCTATTTCGCGGTGGGAGCATTGTATACGTCTATAACGCTATATGTCCTAACCTAAGGCAACCTAACATGTCGAATGTAATATTTTGCCACATTCCTGGCTCGTTCGCCCCTACTTCTCGGTGGGAACATTATATACGTCTATAACGTCACATATCCTAGCCTAAGGCAACCTAACATCTCGGATGTAATATTTTACTACATTCCTGGCGCGTCGGCACCCACTTCTCGGTCGGAACAGTATAGACGTCTATAACGTTATATATCCTAGCCTAACCAATCCTAACATGTCGAACGTAAAATTTTACAACATTCCTGGGGCGTCGGCCCCTATTTCTCGCTGGCAACATTACATAAGTCGATAACATTATATATCCTAACCTAAGGCAACCTAACATCTCGGATGTAATATTTTACAACATTCCCGTCACTTCGGCCCCTACTTCTCGGTGGGAACATTATATACGTCTGTAACGTTATATATCTTAGCCTAAGGCAACCTAACATCTCGGATGTAATATTTTACAACATTCCTGTCGCGTCGGCACCTATTTCTCGGTGGGAACATTATATATGTCGATAACGTTATATATCCTAACCTAAGGCAACCTAACATCTCGGATGTAATATTTTACAACATTCCCGTCACTTCGGCCCCTACTTCGCGGTGGGAACATTATATACGTCTATAACGTTATATATCCTAGCCTAAGGCAAACTAACTTATAGAATGTAATATTTTACAACATTCCTGTCGTTTCGGCCTGTAGTTCTCAGTGGTAATATTATATACGACTATAACGTTATATACCTTAACCTAAGGGAACCTAACATCTCGGGTGTAATATTTTACAACATTCCTGGCGCGCCGGCACCTACTTCTCGGTGGGAACATTATGTACGTCTATAACGTTATATAACCTAACCTAAGGCAGCATAACATCTCAGATGTAGTATTTTACAACATTCCTGGCGGGTCGGCCCCTACTTCTGGGTGCTAACGTTATATACGTCTATAACGTAATATACCCTAACCTACCCCATCTACCTCCACCTCGCTGGTAATGTTTTACAGAATCGCGGTCGTTTAGGCCCGTATCTCTCCGTCGGAACATTATATACGTCTATATCGTTATACATCCTAACCTAAGGCAACCTATCCTCTCTACCGTAATACTTTACATCATTCCTTGCGCGTCGGGCCCTACTTCTCTGTGGGAACATTATACAAGTCAATAATGTTATATATCCTAACCTAAGGTCACCTAACTTCTGGTATGTAATGTTTTACATCATTTATGGCGTGACGGCGTCTCCTTCCCGATGGGGATATTCTATACGTCTATAACGTTGTATATCCTAACCTAAGGGAACGTATCATCTCCGGTGTAATATTTTACAACAGTCCTGTCGTGTCGATAGGTAGTTCTCGGTGGTAACATTATATACGTCTATAACGTTATATATCCGAGCATAAGGCAATCTAACAGGTCGAATGTAATAATTTACAACATTCTTTGCGCGTCGGCCCCTACTTCTTGGTGGGAACATTATATAAGTCTATAACGGTATATATCCTAACCTAAGGAAACCTAACATCTCGGATGTAATATTTTACAACCATCCTGGCATGTCGGCCCCTACTTCACGGTGGGAACATTATATACGTCTATAACGCTATATATGCTAGTCTAAGGCAACCTAACATGTCGAATGTAGTATTTTACAACATTCCAGGCGCGCCGGCCCCTACTTCTCGGTGGGAACATTATATACGTCAATAACGCTATGTATCCTAGCCTAACTCAATCTAACATGTTGAACGTAATATTTTACAAAATTCCCAGCGGGTCGGCCCCTACTTCTCGTTGGGAACATTACATATGTCTATGACCTTATATATCCTAACCTAAGGGAACCTAACATCTCGGGTGTAATATTTTACAACATTCCTGGCGTGTCGGCCCGTAGTTCTCGGTGGTAACATTATATACGTCCATAACGTTGTATATCCTAACCTAAGGCAACCTAACACCTCGGATGTAATGTTTTACAACATTTCTGGCATGTAGGAGCCTACATCTCGGTTCGGACATTATATTCGTTTATGACGTTATATATCCTAACCTGAGGGAACCGACCTTCTCGGATGTAATATTTTACAACATTCCTGGCATGTCGGTCCCTACTTCTCGGTGGGAACATTATATACGTCTGCAACGTTATATACCATAACCTAAGGCAAACTAACCTCTCTACCGTAATATTTTACAACATTCCTGGCGCGTCATCGCCTGCTTCTCGATGGGGACATTGTATACGTCTATAACCTTGTATATCCTAACCTAACGTAGCCTAACATCTGGGATGTAATATTTTACAACATTCCTGGCGTGTCGTCGCCTACTTCTGGATGGCGACACTATATACATCTATAACGTTGTATATTCTAACCTAAGGCAACCTAACATCTCGGATGTAATATTTGACAACATTCCTGGCGTGCCGGCCCGTACTTCTCGGTGGGAACATTGTATACGTCTATAACGATATATATACTAGCATAAGGCAACCTAACATCTCGGATGTAATATTTTACATCATTCTGGCATGTCGGTCCCCACGTCTCGATCTGGACATTATATACGTCTATAACGATATATATCGTAACCTAAAGCAACCTAACACTTCGGATATAATATTTTACAACAGTCCTGGCCTGTCGGTCTCAACTACTCGGTGGGAACATTATATACGTCTGTAACGTTATATATCATAACCTAAGGCAATCTTACCTCTCTACCGTAACATTTTACAACATTCCTGGTGCTACGGCGCCTACTTCCCGATGGGGATATTATATACGTCTATAACGTTGTATATCCTAACCTAAGGCAACCTAACTCCTCGGATGTAATATTTGATAACATTCCTGGCGTGCCGGCCCGTACTTCTCGGTGAGAACATTATATACGTCTATAACGTTATATATCCTAACGTAAGGCAACATAACATCTCGGATGTAATATTTTACAGCATTCCTGGCATGTCGGTCCCCACGTCTCGGTGGGAACATTATATACGTCTATAAAGATGTATATCCTAACCTAAAGCAACCTAACATCTCGGATGTAATATTTAACAACATTCTGGCGTGTCTGTCCCCACGTCACGATCTGGACATTATATACGTCTATAACGATATACATCCTAACCTAATGCAACCTAACATCTGGGATGTAATATTTTACAACATTCCTGACGCGTCGGCCCCTATTCCTCGGTGGGAACATTAGATACGTCTATAACGTTATATATCCTGTCGTGAGGCAATATAACATCTCGGATGTAATATTTTATAACATTCATGGCGTGTCGTCGCCTGCTTCTCGGTGGGAACATTATATACGGCTATAACGTTATATTTCCTAGCCTAAGGCGATCTAACATGTCGAATGTAATATTTTACAACATTCCTGACGCGTCGGCCCCTATTCCTCGGTGGGAACATTAGATACGTCTATAACGTTATATATCCTGTCGTGAGGCAATATAACATCTCGGATGTAATATTTTATAACATTCATGTCGTGTCGTCGCCTGCTTCTCGGTGGGAACATTATATACGTCTATAACGTTATATTTCCTAGCCTAAGGCGATCTAACATGTCGAATGTAATATTTTACAGCATTCCTGGCTCGTCGGCCCCTACTTCTCGGTGGGAACATCATATACGTCTATAACGTAATAGATCCTAACCTAACCCATCTATACCCTCGCTGGTAATGTTTTACAGAATGCCGTTTGTGTCGTCCCGTACGTCTCGGTGCGGGCATTATATACGTCTATAACGTTATTTATCCTAACCTAAGGCAACCTAACATCTCGAATGTAGTATTTCACAACATTCCTGGCGGGTCGGCCCCACTTCTCGGTGGGAACATTATTTACGTCTATAACGTAATATAACCTAACCTAACCCATCTAGACCCTCGCTGGCAATGTTTTACAGAATCCCGTTCGTGTCGCCCCGTACGTCTCGGTGCGGACATTATATACGTCTATAACGTTATATATCCTAACCTAAGGCAACCTAACATCTCGAATGTAGTATTTTACAACGTTCAAGGCGTGTCGGCCCCACTTTTCGGTGGGAACATTATTTACATCTATAACGTAATATAACCTAACCTAACCCATCTAGACCCTCGCTGGCAATGTTTTACAGAATCCCGTTCGTGTCGCCCCGTACGTCTCGGTGCGGACATTATATACGTCTCTAACGTTATATATCCTAACCTAAGGCAACCTAACATCTCGAATGTAGTATTTTACAACGTTCAAGGCGTGTCGGCCCATACTTCTCGGTGGGAACATTTTATACGTCTATAACGTTGTATATATTACCATAAGGCAACCTAACATCTCGAATGTAGTATTTTCCATCATTCCTGGAGGGCTGGCACCTACTCCTCGGTGGGCACATTATATACGTCTATAACGTAACATAACCTAACCTAACCCAGCCAGACCCTCGCTGGTAATGTTTCACAGAATCCCGTTCGTGTCGTACCGTACATCTCGGCGCGGACATTATATACGTCTATAACGTTATATATCCGAACCTAAGGCAACCTAACATCTCGAATGTAGTATTTCACAACATTCCTGGCGGGTCGGCCCCACTTCTCGGTGGGAACATTATATACGTCTATATCGTACTATAACCTAACCTAACCTATCTTGCCCCTCGGTGAGAATGTTTTACAGTATCACGGTCGTGTCAACCCGTACTTCTCGGTGGGGACATCATATACGTCTATAACGATATATATCCTACCCTTAGGCAACCTAACATCTCGAATGTAGTATTTCACTACATTCCCGGCGGGTCGGCCCCTACGTCTCGGAGGGATCATTATATACGTCTATAACGTAATATAACCTAACCTAACCCATCTAGCCTCTCGGTAGTAGTGTTTTACAAGATTCCAGGCGTGTCGGTTCCTTCATATCGCTGGGAACATAATCCCATGTCATGAGATGCCATACCTATTCCCTGCAGAGTTGGGTTCAAGTAACTTCTTATTGGCTCTGGGGAATCAGTAATCGCTCCAGGAGTTCTACAGCCGCCTAATTCGGCTCGTATTAGCGGACATGTCCTAACTGTGTCCTCAAGAATTGGTTTCATTTAATCACCTATTGACTCCGTGTTGTCATTAACGGCTCCAACAGTTTTCCGCGCGCGTAATTCGAATTCCATGGCCGGAGATGCCGTACCTACGATCTGCAGAGTCGGGTTTATATAACTTATTATTGGCTCTGCGGCATTAGTAATCGCTCCAGGAGTTCCAGAGCCCCCTACTTCGACACATAGGAGTAGACATACCGTAACTGGGGCCATAAGAGATGGTATCATTTAATCACCTGTTGACGCTGTGTTATTATTAACTGTTCCAACGGTTATCCGGGCTCTTAATTCGAATCAGATGGCCGGAGATGCCATACCTAGGCCCTTCAGAATTGGGTTCATATAACTGCATATTGGCTCCGGGGCATTAGTAACCGCTGCAGGAGTTCTCCAGCCTCCAAATTCGACACCTTTTTTTTTCGTTGGGAAATGTTCATAGATTCCACTCGACTTGGATTAATTTGCTAGGTGGTTATGCCAGACTCTTACTGACTAAAACCTAACAGTGCTTATCATAGCGCACAAATATATGGAGGAGGCCCGGCACTTAACATCGTTTACATGAGCCGCCCCCCCCCGCGCTGAGTCTCTGAATGTTTTCAGGAGACTCTCTTCTGGGCAGTGCACGCACTGCATTGTGCTCTTGATGTGCCAAGGCATGTGGGAGATAGACGTGATCACCCGTTTATCTCCGCATCTCGCAATACGCGTGCAATGGCTCAAAGGTTGATCCCGAATCTTTTGAGTCTATGTGTTTTGTACGAGCATGATAATCTAAGTCCATTTCTTTTTTTTTTCTTTGAGTTACCCACCGTGGTTACAGTGTCTTGCGTCGTCGGTAACTTCTGTTTTTCCTCTGTCGTTTGGTTACATGGATCTTCTTCAGTTACCGACCTTGGTTATTAAACATTCAGGTGTCGGTAACTCTCCGTCTACTTTTATTTTTCCTCTTCTTCATTTGTGGTCGACCAGTTACCGACCATTATGTATTCAGCAACTGTCTGCCACGCAATGTCTTCTTTCTTCATTTATTTATCCATTACCAGTACCTTGCCTCGCTTTCGGTTGTCATTTTGCAAATGTTTGTCATGATGACTCCCGTACACGAAAACCTCGCGCATTCACACACACGAAATTCTCGCGCACTCACGCACACGAGATTGTTCGCGCCCGCGCTATACGCATTGTTCACTTTCCTCTTGGGGTTTTTCTTCCTTCTTCGGTCTGTGGTTTCCAACGATGCAACTCTTCTGTGTATATATCATTGTTTTTGTCTTCAGCGAAGCTTCTTCTTCGTCTTCGCATGATCCGCAAAGATTGCGTCTCCATTGAACTTGCCACTAGCGTCATGGTAGCAATGCAGGAGAAGACCAGCCTACCGAAAGGATCTTTGAAGCTGAACTGTCGTACCGTTTCAGGAAACAACAGCCCCCGCTCGCACGGTTGGACGCGGCAGACGTCTACGACGCCGACCACTCAGGACACGCCGGGCAGGGAATTCGCGCTCTTCCTCCTCCTTCCTCCTCCTTCCTCCTCCTTCCTCCTCGTTCCTTCCACTTCCTTCAAAGCCGTGACTTTATCACAAAACAAAGCCATTGCCTGCCAGGAACTCTGTTTTAGCATCATTTTATCAAAGATACTGCTCAGAGTTAAATCTGGCCCTACCTCGCTTACCAGAGCGCGTCGTGGCAGCTCCCGTGCTGGACAGCGCTGTAGCGTGTGACACCCGCTGTCGTCCTCCTCTTCGCAATGGGGGCACAATGACGTGTTTTCTTTGCCCATCCGCTTCAGAAATGACGCAAAATATTCCGGTGAATATCTGCGTCATTCTGTACGTGAGCATGCCGCTTTTTCCTTCCGTCCATCTCATGAGATTTTGACGGAGCAAACTTATCGTCTAATGGTTCGTGTGACGGCTCATGGCTTGCTTTCGTACGAGATCGTCCTGTATACTCTTATCGCATCCTCTCTCCACGGTCTACGCACCGTTTTCAAGTTCTTTTTACTCGCGACAAGAACTTCGCTCTATACGGGCGCACCCTATAGAGCGATACTTCGCTGTATACGATTCTGCCGTACAACCGTTTGACATTTGCGTTGGGACCACCGAGATTTGGCATAATGTGGCTAAAATGTAGTGTCGCACTATCCAATCTGGGCGCCAATTTTGCAAAATGCGACTCGAAATCCCACTTGCTATCGAGGTGAAGTCCAAGATATTTAATATCTTTTTTTACCTCAACAGTTGTATTCGCAATTTTTTCATCTCTCGGCATTCAGCTCTTCTTTTATTGTCACGCGGGTAAATCAAGAGTAAAACTTCCGTTTTTTCCGCGGCAATCTGAAAGCCAAGTTCACGGAAATCCATCGTTACCAATACCACTCCCCCTTCTGCACGACAGATGGTCCTACTTTCGTTGCTTCTAGTGGCAAGTACTAGCGTGTCATCGGCATAACATGTAATATGTACTCCTATCGGAAGTGGCTGAAAGATAGCTATGTTATATCCGATGTTCCACAGTAACGGTTCAAGAACCGATCCCTGCGGAACACCGCGATTGACCACCCTCTCAAAGTATCTGTCTTTTCCATTGTAAGTAATGGTTCTATCGCTCAGGTAGTTATTTATTACCATACGTAGGTATTCCGGAAAATCATTGCTCCACGTATGGCCGCCCATGAGAGGGAATTGAAGGCATTCTTTATGTCAAAAGATACCGCAAAAGCAATCCCCCCGTTTTTTGTGGCTGTTTCTGCAATCGACTTTACATTCCTTATCGCATCGATTACGGATCGACCTTCCCTGAAACCGTACTGGCAATCCGCTAAATCTCGTCCTCTCGTCGTAAAATGCTGAACGAGTCTCCGGTGAATTACTCTTTCGAAGATTTTTCCTATCTCGTCCAGCAGAACGATAGGACGATAAGCAGACGGATCTTCTTCCGGACTTCCGGGCTTTTTCAGCAAGAACATTCTGCCAGATTTCCACTTTCTTAGAAATTTTCCGGTCTGCAAGCATTCCGTGAAGATCCTCTGCAGCCGTCGGGCAAAGAAACCTAGAATTCCTAGCCAAGTTCAGCCAGGAACTTCATTCGGGCCTGGCGCAGTGCTCTTTCTCTTAAGTTTTTGCACTGCGCGGGCGATCTCTGGTTGCGCCATTTTCCTCTCGTGGAAATAGATTCTCAACAACCCGCTCCAGGAAGTTTGGTTGCATCGTTTCTGATATAGGAGGCGCCCATGGTCTTAGTTTGTCCATTACCATTTTGTATGGACGCCCCCACGGATCCTCTTGCAAGGTGGACATTAGTCGCTCCCGTGCCCGTGTCTTGGAGTCAGATATTGCGGACTGCAGCTTGTTTTTCTTATTTTTATAGCTTTCGTTGCACCGCAGGATGTTTTCTATGTTTCTCATGGACCGGCGACCCTTCTCTCTTTTGTACTGGTGGCGCGTTAGCGTACATTCTGCACAAATTCGCGATATTGTTTCGTTCCACCAATACACAGGTCGTCTTTGCACATTGGGTTTTGTACGTAGCATGCAAGCATTGTACACCGCTGTCACGGAATCCATTAATTCTGCTATTTCCTCGTCCACATTCACTGGACCTTCTTTTTTTCGAGTCCATGTTGCGGATAAAGCAGCAACCCGCATATAATCGTCGTTCAGCTTCTTAACGGCTCATTTTCTTACGTGGTGCTGCTGTCAAGAATTTCTGAGGCGTTTTGCTTGGGCTGTGGATATCTGTATCCAAATACACTTATGGTCCGACAGATTGTCCATGTTGTCGACTTCTCAATTTTGCACTGTTTTCGCTGTGAGAGCATTTCCCACGGAGATATCTACTATGCTATCTGCTTGAAATCGCGGGCACGTTACTTCCGCTCCACGATTTAGGATCTGTAAGTTTGCAGCATTCGCCCACTTCAGCATCGAGTGACCGCGATCTATTGTGCTTTTCGAATGTCACATGACTGCATGCGCATTGAAATCTCCAAGTACAAATACTGGGCGGTTCCAAATGTTTTTAATTGCGCTCCATATTTCGTCCAGTAAGCGCTCTTAATCGCTCAACGGCTAATTCAGCGGTGCGTACACACCCACCACCACGTATTCCGCCCAGTTCACCGCGATGTAGCTGTTTCCATTTGCTATTTTGGTTATAGGCTTGTATCCTCGATCCAATATTGACTCAATGGTATCCGATACGGTTCTGCGATGACTATAATTTCCACCATGCTGCGCTTCATTTCGCTTATTACTAAGTCCTGTGCTTTGGCAGCATGGTGCACATTCACTTGTAGTATTTGACACAGCAGGGTGAATTTTAAGCTTTGTCCATCGCCTCCTCCAGGCTAAATGCATTTTCATTTGAATCTCCTTCGATATCTAGGGCGGCAAACCTGTTTTCCACCGCCATTCCAACGATGGAGTGCTCTATTTTTTTGCCGCCACTCATTCCCTTGCTAGTTGTCGGGACGGCGTCGTCTTTAAGCAGCTCTTTTATTTTCTTTCTATAATATTTGGTGATCCTGTTGTCACCGCTGCTCTTTTTACTGGTTTCCGTTTTATTACCAGCTTTGTTGTCCGTCTTATTGGCGGGTTTACCGGTGTAAAAACTGCCTGCTTTGCTCTAATTTGAAACTCTCGCATTGATTGTTTGCATTTTTATCTGTTTAGGTACGTATAGTATTGTTTGCATCCTTCCCACTACGCACTTGTTACAAATCTTCTCTTCTCTTCTCTCAGCTTTATGCACCGTTAATTATCTTAGTACTTATTGCCTGTTTTAGGCATGCGTGGAGTGATTTATCCCCAACCCGCACGTAGGAACTGTATTCTAGACTCTCTATTTACAGAGGTATGATATGTTCGTTTTTTGACATGTAAACAGATTGTATTTTCTTCTTCTTCTAACTCTTGAAATTCTTTGTTTTAGGTGTGCAATGAGCTTTATTCACACCAGGAGCTCCTTATTATTCGTTTTTCTATAGTACGCGTGAATCAGATTTCGTTTTCAGTATATATTAAACAGCCTTTAACCTATCTTTGTTATGTCTGCTAGACACTTAGTTCTTTCTCTTCAGTTATAGTTCCTCACTTCACAATATATATCTATAAGTGCATTTTTAGTGAATGGTTCTTATAATTGTTTGTGTTACAGATATGGAGAGGATTACAAACACTCTACCCACGTCTTGGTCTTCTTAATATTACACACTTACTGCAGTTTGTTGAACAATATCTTTTATACCATTCACTTTAACTTTTTGTAATGCATGTAATATTTTTATTCTGTCTTTCTTTGTTTGGAATTGATTCTGTCGTATCTTCACTATGTTTGTTTCACTTATCATACATTTGCATGTAGAAAGTGTTTATTTACTTCACTGCAAACTGCACAGGATGTAAAGCTTCCGTATTTAACGAGCTTTTTAACCTGTTTTGACTTGTCGACATGCGTGCGACGCCGACGAGTGTTTACCCCCTCTACACTGTCTATTTATTGCCTTCCTGTCCCCCTTTTTTGTAGGTAAACAGGTTGGCACTTGAGAGGTAGGTCAGTGACAGTCGACTTTTGAGAACACTTTCCGCGGTGGGTCAAGAGCTCCCCTGCCGTGAAACACTTATCTGCCCGACCCCCTTCTGTCAGCGTGGGCACAAGTCTTTTTTCTTTTAACTTTTCATGTTTATTTTCACCCATCCGGTAGTTTTAATTTATTTATAATCAAAACTACTTTTATTGCACTTGATGTACGATTGTTATTTACAATTCTGTGTCATTCTGTTTACAGTGTGTGCTCGCACTCACTGCGCTTATTTGTTGTCTTTCTTCGGTGCGTTACGAATTTATTAGAGTTTTTATTTTCTTTTAAATTCGTGACGTATCACGAATTATAATCATTATTGAGATGCTGTCTCTCTCGCACTACGGGTCCTTTATCACCGTGACAGATTGATACTTGCGATCTATTGTCTACTCGCTTACACCTCTGCACCTTTGTCCCTCGTGAAAGGTAAAGTTTGCTGATAGTGAATGCACGTTGGCGCTCGGTCTACTATTTCAACTCTTTTTATCGTTGTTTTTGGCGATTAATATTCCGTTTTGTGAGTTATTATTACGCGCGCATGATAATTATCTTCACTCTCTACCGCACCACATCGCCTTCTTCCCGTTCTTTAATAGCTTTTTATCAGCACTTTCCGCACTTCTTACACTTCTTGAGGTGTTGACCGGTGTAGCTTCCGATATCCTCTTCCTCTTCAGTTCTCCCACGACGTCGTCAGCAGCCTCCACGACTCGAAATTAGATTTGGAAATGGCGAACGACCGCGCACATGTCGTAACCGTGAAGGATAGCGAATCCGAGCACGAAATTCGCTATTATTCGACCCTAATACCGAAAGAATCCCAGATTTATACGTCTGGATTTCACGCGATACTTACCAAAATTCGATTAAGGCGTAGCTTGTATTCGAAATTTCAAGATTTCAACTCGAAAACTCGAAAATGCACGGAGCGATGTGAAATGCGTCTATACTCTTCCCCCAAATTCAACACCTAAGGGCGGATATACCGTATCTGGAGTCCATAAAATTGGATTCATTTAATCACTTATTGACACTGTGTTGATATTAACGGCGCCAAGCGTAATTGGCAATAAAATTTGTCAAATCCAGTAAAATGAAATCACCATTCACGTTTGAAACGAGCTAAAATTTCAAAAAAATCTCTCATAGAATTTTTATTAAACTTCCAGTTCAATTATTTTCCACGAATTCGAAAAGTATTACATTTTTTAAATTCTCTTCCTATAATACGAATTTTAATCAAATATCAGAGATAAACGTTTTATTTATTTAACATTTTTACTAGGGTACCCAGTTGATAATTTCATAGGATCAGGGTTGGTGTTACATCCTCGTTCGTACCATGAATTTTGATCAGCGCTATTCGCGGAATAACGTTCGACGTAACAAAATCGTTCTAGATGTAGCAATCGGAATGAATTTTTTTTTAACCGGTCAGAGGCAATAAAGTAGGATGGATATGCAAGGAAAACGCCAGAATGCGTCGCGTTACCGCGTTTCGAATTTTAATGGCCCGGTGGAATGATAAAGCGGTAATTAATCGTTGTCCATTGCTGCCGTCGTGAGATTTCAATGGATGCGACGCTTGGCGTCTTTCCAAATAATTATTCCTTCCTTTTTCGCCAATTAATGTTCATATATTTTTCCTTTCGAGATAGTGTTCTCCTTTTTTAAATTCCTTGTTCCTTCTTCCTTTTATGACAAATTTTTCGTCGGCAGAGGAGAAATACAACTTTTACTTCAAATATCTACTGTTAGATTTGTATAATTTATAGCAGCGTGGAAAGGTATAGAAAGATAATTTTCTTCCTTTATATTCGATGTATTTTGACGAGCAACAAAAAAATCAATAATGTTTTTATCATTCGTGAAGCATGGAGATATAGTTGATGCTTGTTACTTGATTTTTATCAGTTTTCAATACAGAAAGTATAAGAGGATTCGTTTCATGTATAATTTCGAACGAAATTCCTGATCGTTTAGACAAAACTTTATCGTATCGGGTCATTCTGGCTAATGGAAGCGGAATTCTCAATCCTCTTCACCGATGCGAAATATTTTAATCGCATTTCAGCGAATAGAGGGCTTTCTTAACATTTTCTCTTCAAATTAATTCCTTTACCAATTTTCTTTTATTAGCAATTACACATTCTGTCCTCTCTCTCTCCCTCTCTCTCCCTCTCTCTCTCTCTCTCTCTCTCTCGATGAGGCTTGTAAAATGTCCGAGAAATATCGACATGTAAAGCGATAGAATTAAAAGTAAAGTAATAATATTCCTTAGGAGCGAGACGCCATTCATTATGAATTATGGGACGTATAATGGACGCTCTACCTGACAAATGAGTTAATGCTCCCTCGATGGACCTGTTTAAATCGTTAAGCACCATTAGCGACTTGAAAGTCTGATTCGTAATGGAAAAGAGTGCTGGCGGCAAGCCGGGCGCGTATCGCAACGGATTTTCGCGAAAATTCAAGGACTTAAGTAATTTTAATGTAACCGCGGAGGCAGCTACCGCGCGCAAGCCTGATTAAATATCCACAGCAGCGAAGAAATAATTCAACAGCTCAGCCAAGACAAACACTGAGCGATGCGAGATATTTAGGTGAGGAACCGTGTTCGTTTTTACGAGACGCATACCGAAAACCTTGCTGGCCGGGTAAAATTCAGTTGCGCCAGTCTCATTTAGGTTTCCTACTACACTCAGAAAATACGACTGGCACTGATCAAATTACGCCGGAGCGTGCTTCGACTACGAACGAAGTTTAAAGGCCTGTGGGCGCAGTGTATTAAATCCAAAGGGAGACACTGGCTGCTTCAAAATAGCGGCTGTTATTTGAGCGAACGAAGTAAGTTTACGAATGAAGATTCCGCATAAATTAGAAATATATTTTTAATCGAAAATAAATGTGGAGTGTGATATCGAGTGAGAGAAATTGGGAAATTTTGGATAATTTTAACACGTGACAACAGTTTCATTAAATGAATTGAATAATTGGTTGATAGAGACCTAAATGCTTGTGAAGGCGCAAGGTAGAAAGGCGTAGCATGCTTTCAGTGGGGTGTGGGTTCCGTTGCAATTGGAGTCGAGTTACTAGGTAGTTTGAAATCGTAGTTGATCATTAAACATCGGCGTATCCCATAATTAATTAATTGTAACGTTACATTGGTTACTTAACCGCTTACGTCGTAAAATTACTGTATGTTCGTACGTTTCAAGGATCTCGTAAAAAAATGGCCAAATACTAGCCTATTTAAATGAAGTAACAAAGAATAGAGAGTAATTCTACATTCAGTAATAGCACGATCGTTGTTATACTCAATTTTGTTCATCGAAATATGATCTCATCCTGGTTTGCAACAAGAAATAATAAAAGAAGTAAAATTTGTAGAATTTGTGGGTCAGGAGCAAGTATATACATATGTATATCATTCCCTGACGAATCGATGGATAAATAATTGTTCATTGTTTTACGCTGCTCAGTTTGACATCATTATTATCCCCGTCAGTTGGCGTCATAATAGCTGTGAACGAGGATGATGTGGTCAGAGACCTGGGAAAGTCTGTAAATAATTTATGTTGCGTCACATCTACGTGCAAGCGTGAGTACGTTACTATAAGCAATTCTTCCGTTTCTATTTGCATCAGTCCTTTGTGCGGTTTAATCGAATCTCTGGTGTCTATTCAGTGCGACTTTTAATTGCTCCTGGTCATCCCATAATGGGATGCAGAAGGGATGCAGTCCTGAATCTGCGGTGTCAAATCCTCTCTAATTCGAACGACTTTTGATTTCGACTTGCGATAATGAATGAACGTAATCTCTTTTTCAAAAGTTGGCAAACTATTGAGGAGGGTTGGTTAATTATTCGGTGCGCTATTGATCGCAGACGCTATGAAGATTAATCGAATGTTTTTTGCAAACGAATACCTTACGCGTGCTTTTCACTATTATTTTTAAACGTAATTGAGCGTTGTCTGAAATTTGTCTAATTTCGTAATTCAGTCTCGACTCGATTCGATGGTGGTACACTAATTATTAGCTATAAGTGAAGGAATATGCTAATTGGGGAAAAGGGTTATGTCGCAAAAGTTCTCGATGGTTCTCCAGCTGTCACTTCTGAACTAAATCTAATGGAAAATTGTGCTAATTATAGCAATCCTCTAGCTACCTCTGTTGCGTCGTAAAAGCTTAAAAGTTGACGACATCCTTTACGCATCTGTTCTTCAGTGGCGTGGTTTACTACACCGTGGTTTCGCGAAACTTGGCCGTTTCTCGGGCTGGATATTCATTTTAATACCAGGATAACTTCAGTGTCTACTACAACTTTTCCCCGCGACAAATGCGCGATATTGAATTAATGGACTTTAGAAGTCCATTTCCTCATGCTTCGTACTTACAGTTTCGCATTTAAGCTGTAACACTGAAACAATCTCATTGTTCGTTCTTTTCTGCCTTTTATTATACCCATGCATACCCATGCATACCCATGCATTATTTTTTCTTTCGTACGTTCTCCTTCTTTCCGTTCGTTCTCCCGTTAATTTCTGATTTTGTTCTCTGAATATTTCGTGAGCGCCGACTGTGAGAAACCAGAAAAACACAGAAAATAGAAATTCCAACAAACCCTTGTCGTTTCTCTTTCCCGTGATTCTATTTATCAGTGAAATTTCGTACTTCGCAAACAGGAAGGTCGTGAACGGCGTTTGGTCGTCATAATTTCGAAGCGAGCGATGCGCTGCCAGCATGATTATCTTCCCGTCGCGCTTTCACGGTTTATCGTCGCAACTGCAAGAAGCATCTGGGCTAACGAATCAGGAAAATTGTTAGGTTGTTTTAATATTGCGACTTTGCCGCGCGTCCCTCTCCATTAGCGCGCGAAGTAACACTCTGATTTATTAATATATGATGTTATAATATATTTGTTTAATTGCTCAGCGGCAAACTGCAGGATTGTTCGAAAGTCGCTTTGATTCTTTTATTCTAAATCAGCTTTAGTCGCTCGTATATCGGCTGAACAAACATTCGGAATGCATAGGATACAGTCCATAAATTTCAATGCTGCTTTACAATGTTTACGAATCTCACGATTGAACGTAGCTTCATATAACTCGAGATAAAAGTTTTTCCTTTCTATTTGATTTTCTGCAAAAAAATGTGCGAAACAACAAACATCCAGTATCAGTCTATTTCCGCGTTCAAAATTCGACGGTCTCTCAAGGTTTTTAAAAATTACGACGAATTAATTCTCCAAATCGACGGAAATATACTCGAGTTTCTGAGGGTGAACCGTTTTACCTTCTGCGCAACGCGCAGATCGTTAGCATACGAAGAAACGGAGAAAAAGTAAGCTTAGCGACCTCGTTATTCTCAGTTACTCACCTCTTATGAAATCCACCGCCATCTCCAGACCGTACGTGTCCTTATCACAATCGTCAAAGATGTGCGCCCCGATTTTCACACCCGGCAGAATGCCCTCGCCCTCATTGAGGTTATCCAGGGTGTAAAGCCTCGCCTCCAATGCTTGTACTCCGCCCTACGGCATAACAGGGCCGCACGTGATCGGGTCCTCCCTCTCGTGCAACAGCATAAACCCTCCGAGGAAGAGGTCGCCCTCGACGACCGCCTTCTTCTTCACTGGTCAGGCGACGAGAACCTGCGCGCTCAGGTCCATAGATCGGAACTATCTGCGGCCGTATCGAATCAGATGATGAGTTTCCGGGTTCTCGAACCAGAAGCCACGCTCGTGTCGCGCCCTCAAACGAGCGCGATCCCTTTCCGCGTCGATGGACCAGCCCGGGGTGGGAAGTCTCGGCGAAGTTCCTGATTAATTTTTTCACGATCGATCGACTCGCTATTGGAGTAATCGTCGCCGTCATCGTCGAGTCGAACCTGCTCGGAGCTCAATAACCATCTATCGCCCGGCTCGCTGTTGGCCGAGCACATGTATATCAGCACGGCAGGTAACAGAAGCTTCATGACTTCATAATTGTGAATGGTTGAGCTTGCGAACGGCTTCACACGTTGTCCTGTGTTTGCGTCGGGTGGTGGGTTCGAGTGGAACTTGCAGTTCAGAGCGGCTATGGTCGCTCCTCAATGGGAGATCGGTGGTCCGCTTTCTTCAAGTCCATGGTTTCTAGTTACGTTGCGTTGCGGCGTTGGATGGTACATCGCGATGGTAGTCGATGGTGCCACGGCCTTTATGGGGCCACTGGAACCGGCTGTTTTGGAGCAAGAAAGTTCGATCCGTTTCACTTTCGCTGAGAGTTCCGCTGGTCTGATACTAATTGCTGAAGTTCTGCGATCGGGTAAAGAAACGAAGAGTGGAGGTTGACACGGCGCTGCGGAAGTTTAGAGTGATGAATGGGTGATCGTGGATGGTGACTTGTTTGCGGGGTAACCGGTGTAATCGTTCGTTCCACGTGGAACTGTTGATTCGTTTGGTAGTCTCGCGATATTCCGGATTTACTCGAATGTCGTGGGAAATTTCTACCTAGCTTTGCTCCTCCCAAGAGAGCTCATCGGGAAGGAAAGTAAGCAACATTTGCTTTTGGCCACTGTTCGTTAGCAGTTACCCCTTTGTCGTCAGTGGTACGGTTCCTGTTTGCTTCTAAAACTTTTGTCACGATTACAAATGTTTCTCCTAGGCTTGGGATCCTTATTTTTCTTTCGCAAATATTCGCGAAATCGTCTATGTGTCGCGACTGCTTCTCGATAAAATTCCGAGTCGAACTTGAGGCAGGGCAATTTTCTTACGTTTACATGTCGACGAGATCGAAAGCCTATTTGAAAACGCCGCGCCAGCAGCCTCGGAACTATCGGGATTCTCTGATTGGATAATTTCGTCGGAGAATCTACAGGGCATGGACCAGTCGGTGCCAAGACAGCAAAAGTGTAAATTGCTTTTGATTTGCAACGAGCCACTTGCGTTCCGATAGCGACCCGATCGCTTCGCGAACTAATTAAAAACTTTGACACGTCGCGCCCTTCTTGGTTCTCGTGTCTTCGGTGGCTGGTGGAGCTTCCTTTCTCCGTTCGAATTACCGTTTATCGCGCCCGCGATAATTCGTTACGAGGCGTACCTGTTGCTCCGCGGTGGTGGCCACGAAAATCTATTTCCATTTCATTATGCCTCCCTCCCTTTCTCGTCGCTGTGATTTTTCGACCGCTCCCCGTGTTTTTTCAAACGCGACGAACTGTTACGCAGCGCATTGTAACGAGGGATGTGGTCGCGTTACCTGTTGCGTCCCTCGACGAGGAACCGTTACCTGGTCTAGCGTAGTTTTGTCCGACTCTATCTGGAATTGGATCACGGATTGTCTAGGAAGTAACTCGACAACGATCGATATTGAGAACGCGACGCCTTGCACCGTTGCCACTCGATGGTTCCAAGTGGCGCTGACGGACGTCTGGATGGCTACTCTGTCGAACGCCTGACGGAGAACGGACGTTCGTTTTGTGGGCGTTCGAGGATCTTTTCTACGAGATCTATTCTATTGGTCATTACTGATTTAGTTCAGGGAAGTCAATGATCAGTATTTCCAATCTCTACAGTTTTTAATTTGCATAATTATGATTAATAAAGTTTTTAATTCTCAAATTTTAACTCATAATTCATCGCGAAATCACGATTGGAATCGATCAAATTGGAATAAACGGACGGATATTTTATTGTATCTGTTTGGTATTCGCTATTATTCTGTGGCTAAATGGAGATGGTGTATAATTAATGTAAAAAGTTCCCGAGAGAAAATTTGCTGAAGCACTGTTAGTTTCTGTTTCAACCGCGATGAATAGAATATAATATTACATTACAATTTCGGAATCTCATTGAAAAACAAAGGAGCCTTTCCAGATAGCCATAGGCTTTTTTCTTTCATTCCATTTTGTCTGTCTGCCTAGTTTTTCCTTTTTCGTACAAAACTTCATCACGTTGAAAAAAAATTCGCATATACTGTGCAGCATTACGAAACTTTTGACATGAAAATTTATATGACTTTCTAAATTATTCGGTTAAACGGACGTGAAAGAGAATAGAACGTTGCAGTGTGCACGTATCAGTTTGTTTTTCCCTCGAAATTAATCTCAATTAAATTACAAATAAGTGGAGTCTTCTGTCAGTTAACAGCATTAATTGGTTGTGGGGAAACATTCGTATAATTTTTACTGGACTTCCTATTCCGCTAGAATTGTCAAATAATACATTTTTATCGCCAGAAAATATCTTTTAAAATGTAAACATTTGTTATTCGCATGATGGAGTATATTATATATCTTTTTCTTTTTATAAAAATTAATTTATCAAGCTAATGTGTGGTGGATTATTGGATACAGAATGGATTTGTTTCCTGAACCGACATAAACATTTTTCATCGTTACTTCCAGTAATTATCTTTGAGCATTCTGGAACGAGTGATTTATGAATGCGTTGAAAAATGTAAACCACAGGAATAACTGGTCCACGAGACACATCTGTTCATTTCTCTAAGTTTGGGGATTATTTTTTAATCTGATTTGCACGCTTTGTGTAGTGTGGGCCCGGTTCGCGGTGTTCCGACTTTGAAATTTACTTTTTTTAAACGGCTTCCTGAAAATGTTAATTACAAAAGGCATCGACGATGATATGGAAGCTACGACTGGTTTCACCGCTTACTCGGTAATTAAATTTCTAATTAACAGATCTTACGCTCGAAGTCTCTAATCTGACCGATTACGGTCAACGACGGATAACATTTACTTTCCTTCATTCATTACCAGAAAATTGTACCGACGCGTGCTTCTGGTAACGCTATCTCGAAAATGTTACTCGAACCTACGAAAAAAGTTTTCAAACAGTCTCTTTTCTTTTTCCTTCATTTTCATTGAGACAATTATTCACTAGTTTACGGCGCAATTACTCCGGCGATAACGTTCTTGCTTGCGCGACAAGCACAGGGTCGCGTAAATTGCTATAAAACCGCGGTAGCTGCCACTTAACGAACGTGGTATTTTTCAATCACCTCCGTCTCGTCAAGCTGTATTGCCAGAGAATTTCAGAAGTAATCTTCCAAACTGTTTCTCGTGTTATATCATGCGCTAAGCGTAATCGCATGGGGATTAGTTTCTCCCTTTCGCCATTGTATCATTTTTGTTTTAAACGGTTTTTGTTAAACAATGTGTTCATTCTTTACCCGCGAATGAATTTCCGTAGTTAATTTCTTTTTGCTCCTCGCTCGAATAATTTTGCCCCCCGTTTTATCCAATGGATCGATCGATTACACCCGTGTCTTCAATGTACTCTGTTATCAGAGAGATATTTTAACGATGCTTACGATTTTCACATCGGTGACGGAACACCACTGTGACAATAGCAATTTCATGGAATCGTTCAACAAAACGCCGAAAAACCGCGGTAGGATTCGCGGGAAATGAGCCGGTCGGTTTTTCGTCCACTTGTTTGACTCTTCGTACACATTTCTTCGGCCACAATAATCCAACGGCATCGTAGGACAGAGAGCCGTTGGAGTAGTTTGAGCACGCGTGCGCGGCCCCGTGTCGTAGCAGCTACTGACTGGCTCTGCGACTGTATCAACACTACCCTCCTGTGGAACGCATCAACCCTCCGCCACCCTCGAAGCCCTGCCTCGTTCCCTACTACCCTACCTTCCCTCTCCCTCCCGTTCATTCTCTTCCTCGTTTCCTCCAAACCGTCTTACCCTGTCCCACGTCACGCCTCGCGAACCCTGTTCCTTTCATTTTGCCGCGTGCGACTGTTTAAATCGTCGATCATAATTCTCTCGCGGGTAGGAATTAAAGAAAGCCAGAACGAAATGTAAAGAAGAGAGGAACGGAAGAAGTGGAAGTTTTCTTTATTCCACCGGTTGTCAGCATTGGCACTTTTAGTCTTGTAAGAAGTACTTTGATAAATTATTGTCGTCGTACGTAAGGAGCTAATCCCGTGATGGCCGGTATGCGCGTGTGCGCGTGTCCCATGTAGATGGTCTGGGAGCGAAAGGCGAGGAAAATAACGGGGCCGGGGTTGTGTCTTTTATTTATTTCTCGAAGAGTTCCCGGAGGGAGGACCGACGCGCCAGTCATAACGCTGGGACGGTACTTCGATGCGACTTCTTCTGCTTATCTGCTGTTTTCTTTGGTAATGTTCTTTAGATTGCTGCGATAGTTGGTTCACGGGGAGGCTGGAGGTAATAAAAGACAAATTGTAGAATATTACGATTCGGTTAAGCGGAGCAGGTTACTTCTCGCAGAATGAAGCTGCAGAATTTTCCCTTCTTCGGTTCATAACTTCGGTTCTGTCACCGAGATAGAAGAAAAAATTTGACGAGTAATTATAAATTTCCAAGCCGTCAGGTCGCGAGTTGAGAGTTTCATATCGAATCCACATTGAGCATTACTTACTACGCGTTTCAGCGTTGCTTTGTATTTGCAACCAGCGCGGTTCTGTTTCGTTGTCCGAAAGTTTCGCGCATCGCGTTCTCATTAAATTCAGGCATCGAAGTTAATCAGGTTCGTAGCGATTCCCGGAACAAGTTCCCGCAACAGGAACGAACAGTGAGGGAAAACTGATGCGAGCCATCCAATTATAGCGGCGGATCGTGTAGCTATGTCGGACAAGACGCGCGATTATCGGGTTTGTCAAATGGCGGACAGATTCATTTTTCGTAAAAGAATTTCCCTTTTGACGGGTGCGTGACAGTTATACGACACGTCGGATGCTTTTTCATGGAGCCAGCGCATCGATTCGGACCGCTTTTGGCGTTGCTTTACTTTGACGTTTCTCTTTTTTCGCTCGTTCCCCTTGTATTATTATTCCTTTCATTGCATCACGCCGGATCGCTCCTTCTATTGGAAACTTGTAATGGGTGCGGTAGGTTTGAAAGGATTCGAGACCAACATCGCAGGAAATGCCATAACGGTATTGCTCGGGCATCACGTCGCGTCGATGGTATTGGTGTGCAGCGACATAAAAAAAATTCCCATGTTGCAAAAGGACGGAAATTACTTCAAAAGCGAGTTCAAGCTCCTCCTTCTTTGACCTCTCCGTCGAGACTTTAATTTCGTTTTCCTTTTGGCTCGAGTAAAACGGCGATGTTTGGAATGGAACTTGGAACGAGATGGATACACTGGAATAAAAGTAAATGATGTGTAGTAAGCATCTGTGCGGATAAAGTATGCGATGCCGAAAAACATCATCGGCGACGTGAATTTCATTGGTTCCTCTAGACTCGATGAATCTCCATATCCCTTCCAGTCGATGGTGAAAAATAGGATGACACGTGCAAGCGTTAAACGTTCCTTCACTAAGTTCCGAGAACTGCGTGCCCAGAACTCGTTGCGGAGTATCTTATTAACGAAAGCATTCGCTTTTTGCCTACGATATCCTAACTGAATATTATCCCTCGCAACAAGCAGAGAGGCGTTATATTTACACGATAAGGAAAGTTTATGAGGCAATTTTCTTCACGAACAAGCCACAAACTTCTGCGTAATTTCAGTCCTTTCCTTTCAGTGGTTTCGTTCCTTCTTTTCCCCTAACTTTCCCGCCCCATTTTTTGATATTTATCGTCTAGTGGTAAAAAACCAGAAAATAAGTATCTACACATGAGACATCTCTCTGGAAAAAGAAGAAATTTCGCGCGATCATTGTATCCCATTGAACGGTACCCTAAATAATTCGTGGATTGATGGTTAATTGAACGTTTAATCGACCGTTTCCTTCAGTGGACAAGGTTGCTTGTATCTTATCTAGTCGGATTATCACAATTAAAACGAAATCCGATAAGGGCGATTCGATATTTCAGGATAATTGATTCGATGCGAATAATGGGAGAGCTTTCTAGACCGTTGAAAATTCCAGGTTTAAAATGTTACAGGCATTGTTGCATTATTCATCGAGGAAAATGCGATGAACGCGGGAAACGCGTAGTCTAATTTCAAAGAGCAAATATCTGCAGCTACGATCGAAGTTTCATCTTTTTGAAGAAACACTTTCAAGTCGTAGAGGAGAGGTCAGAAAGTGGAGAGTGGCTGCGCATGAGCGGACGTAGAGAATATTTTTTCAGACTGCTGTTGTTATCGCTAGGCGAATTAACTTTTTAATCGCCGCGTGATAAAAGAAGATAACGATGGATAAATTAAAATCTGCATTTTAACAGGTTATGAAATGACGTTGCTAATGAACAAGTTTGTATCTTATAAATATTGAAAATCGATAAACGCAGAGGCAGAAATGATACAACTTTCATTTTTTTTTCTCACTTTCTCTCGAACAAAACGTATGCGGCGAAACCGACGAGTCTGTTCGATTTCGTCGGCACAAAGGGTGTATGATTGTGTTTGGTGGTTCGCTATAAATTGGTTACAACTACCTTTAAATATACCAGCATCGAAACATCGTCGATCGTTACACAATTCTCGAGTCGTATAGGAAATGCATATGAAGTCTATTATACTGGGCTTCCTCTGTTACACTAGGCATCCTTTATGGTACGAGTTTTCATATTTTCTTCACAGTTTGCAGCATGAAAATTTAATGCAGTCATTTCGAATTGGCTGCGAGGTGAAGAGGTGTATCATTTTAATTCGAAACGTTACATTTTTCAGTTAACAGGAACGTTGCTGAACCAGGATGCTTTAATTTTTCCATAATGAAATGTTGCTTCTTATTTTTGCCTCCTTTTAATTAAATTTTATTATTCTGTAACGAGGCGTCACTCGTTTCCCTCCGTTGAAGCTGCACACCTCTACCTCTCGCACTTCCGGCTTGTGAGCGAATTTTTTCTCTCTTGTGTTGTTTAACGGGTGTTTATTAACATTCACTCGAGCTTCGCTGTTCGTTTTCAGCGTCTCCTTAAAGTTCTCTCGAGATCTCGTCGTTCTGCTCCCAGCGGTTATGAATACAAACTGCTCCTTCTTTTATTCTTCAGTTCCTTGAAAATCGAATAAATTCGCTATTTTTCCACCTCATCCGCTTCATAAATACAGAATACACCATGGTTCTAATTTTTATTTACATGACTGGCTACCTGGCCGTGTCAAGCGTCGACGGTTATACGAAAAATCGTCCAACAGAGGACGAGTCTTCCACCAGAAGAGATGCTTCCCCGTTTATGGAATATCTGAAGCATCGTTCACGAGTTAATGAGTGTGAACGAGAAATTTCTGTGTCGCTCTTCTTCATACTTTTTTTTTCACTTTTTTTCAATTCAATTAATGATTAATTGACACTATCGTAGCGTCTCGTCTTCTTTGATATACTACGTGAAATATCTTTCCGTTTGAACAGGAAAATCGTGGACGGTGACGCCTGATCCGTGCTATTAGTTGTAAATATTTTTGTCTAATGAATAAAAAAGAAGATACGTTAATATACTGCATGTTAATGCAATGAAATTGGAAATTCTTCTCGGAAGCGCGACTAAAAACATTTCCAAACACCAACGTAGTAGAAATTACGACACTGGGTTTGATCTGCAACGACTACAGTCGCAACAAATCGAGGAAGCTTTTCCATCAGGAAATTGCAATTTCTTCGTTCTGGAATTTCCGTTGACCCGAAACACGAATTCTTTCAAAGCTCCGTTTCATAATGAAATCGATAGCTCGATCCCAATTATTTTACACGACGCCCCGCGAGTTACAAAGTAAATTCCTAAAACGCTACGCGAGAGGGAATATTTTAAAAACCTAGCAGCCAACTTAATTTATCCTTTGCGAAATATTGCCAGCGTGCTTTTTAAGTAACGTAGGGAAACAGAGAGAGAGAGAGAGAGAGAGAATACGAGCAGGGGCGAAAAAATAGATAAATGCATCTAACAGAAATATGGAACTATTTCAAAGTCAGTTTACCAAAATATGTACGTATCAGAGAATCCGTAATTTTTTTCTCGTTTGCCATTTTAATCGATTTCAGTCCTTTCGAAATTACATTTACGTCGTCTGATATGGACACGCAAACGTACTGAAATTTTCAACCGGATAAACATTGTTTTTATCATATCAACAAGTTTTTAATAGATCGTGGCATTGCTTCGATTTTGTCATTATCACCCCCCCCCCCCAACTTGAGTTGGTCGCTTCATGAAAAATGGAGGTTCTAAACTGTTTGTCCAGAAGTAAGTCGTGACAAATTATCGCGTCCACTGTTCACAGTAGCGTTATCTACGCGTATTTACGTGCACCTTCTGGCCAGAAATTGATGTTTCCTCGCGGTGAAAATTAATGGAAATTTAATATCAATCCCCCGGTTGTACGCGAATAATAGAGCCGATATTCGCGTGGGAACGTCGCGAAAAGTATCCGCGTAATCGAGCGTCTACATTGGACGATATCAATTGGAAATTTCTGCGAAATAACGAAAATTCTCGTTAATTTATATGCGCGATTTCCCTGACTGTTTTTATACGAGAATATAAACGTTTCCAATTTAACTAGATAATTATAAAAATCGTTCTCTAGGGATCGCTCGACGGTGCCGACATTTTTCTTTTCTGCGCAAATCGTAATTAAAATTGAAAAGCGATTCGACTAATTTCAATGGGAAAGTTAATTATCCACGAATAGCTAGGACGAGGAAAACGAAAAAGCTGGAAGCCTTCACGTGCAAAAGAAGGTCAACGTGGTATTACAATAATCATATGCTAACTCAACTAGTTTGCCTTATATTACATTCATTACCATCGGACTTTCGTGTAGTTATTAACTTCAACCTGTGTAATTTAATAAAATTCACGTTCAGTAAATAGTTCATTTGCAAAGCAGCGTATTTGACGTGTTCCTTTATACAGAAGAATTTTATACAGCCAGTGCGCTGGGCACAAAAGTTTGTTCCTTTACGCGAATAAAGTACATAATTTTCATACCATGATTCCTTTTTCATCTCTCTGTTTTATTCAATTTTAGACGAGGTTTTCCTCTAACGCGTCACGATATCGTGGCCAACCAGTGGGTTATGAAAATTGTTGAAATATTTACGCTATGGAATTACGTATGTTCCCTACGTACGAATCTCCCGATACGTATACGTGTTCCACGTTCGCTGAGAAGCTTTAAAAGAAAAAGAAAAAAACAGGAAAAAAGAGGACGTCGGAAAAAGAAAAAAGTGGAAAAGGCTAGGCGAGAGTGGAATAGCAACACCTCCACGTCCGATCTGCAGAATATCCGAGTGCACGCTTTTTAAGCACTGCCCATAAAAATATTAATAAAAACTCGAATACTACTTTGAATATCAACGAGATTGCGTCAGCAAGAGTAACTGGGTGGAGGAGCTTGGACGTTAAAAACTGTAACCCGCATTACACCTACCATTACTTTGTAGCGAGATTAAACGTTGAGGTTTGAATATTTAATTGAACAAGTAGTGAGGAACGGCATTGCACCGACGATAGACATTCGCGGAGTAATAAAGCGTGCTTCTTATTGAGCTCGTAAAATTTCTGCATTTATGGCTAGCGTGCTTCGTGTTTAGTTTATAATATAGGCAAGTTTCTGGAAAATTATGTGTACGATTGTACAATTTTTGTTACTTTTAATTTTGCTCTTGTTTGAGGAAAATTGTTGGTCACTTAATTGCCAGTCTGGTATATTGATTGATATCACTGAAAATTAGAGAAAGAATAAATGGTTTTATATATCGGCAAATATTTCTAAATCTAATTGAATTACGCAAATAGTTGTAACAATTCGAGTTTCGTGAAGATTTTTAAAAGTTATCAGATTTTGATATTGGAGAGATTGTTGTTACCGGTAAAAGCTACGAGTTAGCAGTGAAAGCTCTACTACTTCCCTTACGACTATGATCAAAGTACGATCACCAAAGTCGTACAATTTTACTGTCTTTCGAAATGTTACCAATTCAGCATATGGCTCCAAATAGGTACCGGAAGTAGCAATAGTGATCCCAGTAGATGCATCTTGTCCGCGATAATAATACATAAATGATTAAGAAGTAAACTCGCGAAAAATAACAATAATTCTCCTTTAAAACGTAAATGTAGCTTTAGTTTACATAAAATTTATAAATCATTATTACCAATAGTTGTGAGTAATCGTTAAGAATATTAATTGGTAAAAAAAATTGCGAAAATAGCTAAATTACGGCCAATTTTAACGAAAAATCAATTTAAAATTTAAGCGCAAGGGTGGGGAGCCATGGGTATATAAGGAGGGCACTTCCGCTGTTTTAATCAGTTGCTCGATAGACGCGGTACCGATCGGAGCTCCTCTTGGGCCTAGTTCAGGAAGATGGACCATGATCAACGTGTTATGATGGTGGTGGGGGACCACGAAGAGGGTGCTGCCCTCCATGGTGGCGGACACTGGTCAGCCTGATGATCCCTTGGTAGGTGACAGTGGTCAAGCGAGCTGAGTCGATGGTGGTGGATCACGGAGAGGCTGCTGAGCCCCATGATAGTGGACACTGGTCATCGCGATAACCCCTTGGTAATGGAAAGTGGTCAGCGAGCTGAGTCGATGCTGGAGGATTACGGAGAGGGTGCTGCCTGCTTAGTAGTGGACAATGGTCAGCTAGCTGAGTCGATGGTAGAGGATCATGGAGAGGATGCTAGCCGCTGATGACGTCACTTGTCTGCGAACGGTGAGTTTGTACAAACCGAATTTTTAATTAGAGGTGGTGGGGTAGATGAGGTAGCAGTAGTAGTAATTTTGATATATACTTGAACAAACTGGAGGGCTATCAGCTAGCGCATTCGACTGAATGCTAGCATATATAGCCCTCCTATTTTATATAATTGTAATCGTTCTTTTTATTAGTTTATCGGTTTAAAAAATGAGAGATTGTTATGTGTTGAGAATAGTTTCGCGATTGAATGACTAGTGTATATCGCGAACACTCTTGGGATTGAACGATTAGTTTTATTACTTTTATTAGTTTTATGATTTATTATTTGTTTTTCTTATTTTTCAATTTTAATTTTCTTTTTGCTACCAAACTTTTGTATTTGAAGAATTTAGCTTTTTGCAATTATTACCGAATTTTTGACGCCGAATTTTTGTCTCCGAATTCTTGACATATTACTGAAATATTTTTGGACTTCAGAGAATTGAAAGTCCACACCTATTATATGTTAGATTTATAATAAAAATAGTTTATTAAAGTAACGATATAACAAAATAAAAATAGTGTATTAGAGTAACGATAAAAGAATTCCTAATAAGTTGCGTGCGTAAGCAAATAGCCGTGCTGCGCACCGTATCCATTTGGCATTACACAAGTTTAAGAGAAAAGTTGAATGAAATCTTGGTACCTCAGTGCCGAGGCTGCATATAATGGAAGGGTGGATGGGATTTGTGTTTGGGGATAGGTCCCTGCGTACTCATCTCTAAACGTGGAGGCAAGTATGCAGGGACCTAATTCCTTGATAACGTTTTTGAAAGACCGGTCTTTCTAAAACGATATCGAGTAACATTAGATTTAAGACTTAGATTTAAGAGTTAAATTTAAGAGTCAGATTCAAGAGTCAGATTTAAGTTATTTGCGTAAGGATATCAATGTTCGTTGCGATGTTCTTGTCAAGTGTCGATATTATTCCATTATTCCATATTCTGTTTTATTTCGCATCTCTTTTCGTTCGAATTCTTACTCTGTCATTCTTCGTTGGTATCTGATCTCGCTCCTTTATCTCGTACTTCAGATTTCTGTGAAAATAAATCAAATTTCTGCGTTACTCGTGGGATCGCCGAGGGATGAGAATACATCTTTAGTTAGAATTAATTTAGATTTATATGCTAAATAAAATAAATAATCTTACCCAAAGTAAACACAACCTATCCCTATTTTTCTTATACTTCTCGTTTAAGAAAACAGAATTACTAATTTATCTAGTGCAAATCAATTCATATTTGCTTGGTATTAATAAATCACTTAGCTGCGCATTCGCTTGCATGCATCGCATGCTGCATGTAAGTAAGGGTCCCTGCGCAGTCACCTCCACGTGGTGGACCTGGGCCCTTGGTAACGTTTTCGAGAGACTGCTCTCTCGAAAACGATATCAAGCTAAGGACTACGCGCGTAGACATAAGTATTGTTGTAAACTCGGTGCTAGAAGTACCAAACTAGTTAGAAGACCATGCTTCGTAACTTCTGATAAAGCTAGATAGATTTTCCACTTGTACAAAGATTACATAGATTTACCTTTAACAATTTTCCATGATGCTCATTCATTCTATTATTTCATTAACTTTACGCGAGATTAGAATAATTTAATTACTGGTACTTTTAGCACCGAATATTTTGCAATACAATTTAAATTTTCCAAGTCCTTTTCAGGACGTCGAAACTTTAAATTGGACAGCAAATAATTTAGTTTAAGTTAATTTATAAGATCATATTTGTACTCATATAATGTAAATTTATAATTGTGTGAGCCTTTCCCTCTTATCCTGACTCATTTAAGTTAATTTTTACTATTATATTTGTACACTTGTGTAATGTAAATTTGTAATTGTGTAACCCTTTCCCTCTTATCCTGACTTCTCTCACTTATCACAACCGAGCGTAGTTATTCTCGCCTTAATTAGTTCGTAAGAATGGTATCCCAGTTCATTGGGTACTAACAGATTCTTCGATATGTGGTAGAATAGTTGTTTCGAAACCGGTATCTCGCATTTCTTTGTTGTCAGCGATAAAATCATTCATTTTCTATTCATATTCTATTCATAAAAACACGTCGGTCAAAATTCAGGGGCTCGTTTAAGAGAATCCTGCATAATCTATGGCAATTTCTATCTCTTTGTGGTGTTTGTTCTCGAAAGAGATTGGTCTGATTGTTGGAAATTCACTCCATTCCTAATTTATTTTAATTTCTACGTTCATCGTTGGAACGTCGTTGGATACGTCTCTGAACGTAAAGTTTAATCAACGATTTTATATTTACCTATTTTGTGATCGCAAAGTGGTTTCATTATTCTTTTTACATTTGGAAATAAGAAAATGGTATTTTCGGTGAATATAACGTTGGAGATATCACTATGGTATTATTTTACGTCAAAAAGTCTCCATTTCCACAATCTTTAAGATTCTTTCCAATTGCTTCACGCAAACAGGCTATACGAAATTCTATTAGGAGAATCACTATTAAGAGAATATTGAAATTGGACGTATTTTCTCCGTTCTTGTCAAAAATTCATTGGTTTTGGGGCGAATTTCAACAACTTCACCAACTTCGTCGAGAATAATACCCCTAATCCTTTCCACTTCCTTTGTTATCAAATTTATATGATTACTATGATGAAATTGTTATGACTATTGTAATGAAATTGTTATGATTATTGCAATGAAATTGTTATGATTACTGTACCAAACTTTGTATATGTATTGTACTGATTATTGTAATAAAATTGTACGGAAACACATTCTTCTTATTCAGAGGGAAACACATTCTTCTTATTCAGAGGGAAACACACACTTTGATTTATTCCGTTTAATTTTGAGTCGTTTTAAAGTAGAATAATAGAATTTAAAGTATCCTTTCGTATTGCTTTTTGTGCAATACTTTAACTTTTGTAAAATAGAATCATCGTATAATCATTCTATAATAATGTTTCTCTCTGAATAAGAAAGTGTTTCCTTTTGCGATTCGTAAAGTCCATACTGCAATATCTAGAATTCTTTGGTAGATTTTAGAAAATGTATTATGGATCTCGGTTTTTTAACTGAAATAGAGTCAGATCTCGGTACCTTCTGTAACGAGATCGTAAATATGTAATGGAGAGTGGATGGGATTTGGGTTTAGGGGTGGGTCCTTGCGTAGTCACCTCCACGGGGTGGACCTGGGCCCCCTTGGTAACGTTTTCGAGAGATTGCCTTCTCGAAAACGATATCAAGCTAAGGACTACGCGCGTAGACATAAGTATAATTGTAAACTTGACGCTAGAAATACCAAGCTGATCAAAAGATCGTGGTTCGTAGCTTCTAATAGAGATAGTTTGATTTTTCATTTGTATAAAGATTTCATAGATTCACTTTTAACAATTTTTTATTATTTCATTAATTTCGTTAGAGATTAGAATAATTTAATCACTGGTACTTCTAGCGTCGAGTCTTTTTCAGTACAATTGAAATTTCCAAGTCCTTCTCAGGACTTTGAAACTTTAAATTGGACTGCGAATAGTTTAGTTTAAGTTAATTATTGCCATCCAATTTGTACATTCATGTAATGTAATTTTAATCATCCCCTTTTATCCCGATTTCCCCCGTTTTTATTATTAATTATATATGGTGACTTCTATCTCGCTATGGTGTCCCTTCGATGAAGGGTTGTTTGATCGTTCGACGTCTGATGGTTTGACGTTTGAAGGTTTGATGGTTTGATGTTTGATGGCTTGATGTTTGATGGCTTGATGTTTGATGGTTTGATGTTTGATGGTTTGATGATCGATGGTTTGATATTTGATGGTTAGAAAATCACTTTCTTTCTGGTTTATTCTGGTTTACTTAAATCTCTGTTCGCCGTTGGAACGCCGTTGGATCGCCGCTGGATCGCTGACGGATGCGTGCGTTTTTAGTCATAAGTACTTGTATATTGTATATCTCTGTAATTTAATTGTAATCGTATTGTAAAGAAATACGTTTTCTTACCCGGAGAGAGAAATAACTGCTCCCCTTTCTTGCACCCCTCGTTTATCAAGACAGAACTTTTAATTTTTCTCGCGTAAATTAGTTCGCGTTTATTTGCTCGAGCACTCTAACTTTATGCTTCGTAAGATCGCTTCACGTAGATTTCCTCTTTTTTTCTTCTTCCTTTTTTCCCTTTCCTTTTTTTCTCCTTCGCTCGAGATTTAGATTTTAATCGTCACGCAGGGAAACAGTTGCGACTCAATCAAACCGATGCGTGTTTGTCGTGGCCACCTGGATCTTCACGGGTTCAGCCGTGGACGCGCTCACGATGGAGCGGGCTGAGTGGTTCCCAACCCGAGGCGCTGGGGTCTGACCTGCTGTAAGACGGATTCGGGCGGTTCCACGAGGTTCGTCTCTATCGCAGAGCAATCCTAGAGTTGGGCCTCGCTGGGGTTCAGATGGACATCTCACTCACCGTCGGGGAGAGCGCGGTTGCGATTGTTTCGACGTAAGACGTGGCATAAAACTTGCTCGCGATTCGCGTCGGGTACGGTTTGCCAAATGGCTAACGCGGAAGCATCGGATTGAAATGCTCTTTAATATAATAGTAGAATTTAGAGTATCGTACCGTAGAACCTTTTGCGAGACACTTTCGTTTGTCGAAAGTGTTGGAAGAGTCACTTAATAAATCTCTCTTCGGGTAAGACAGTGGTATTTCTCGTCACCCCTTTCGTAAAGTCCATACTGCAGTTTCTAAATATCTGATAGATTTTAGGAAATGTATTATGGATTTCGCGTGTATTAAATTCAAGTAGAGTCAGATCTCGGTACCTTCTGTACCGAGATCGTAAATATATAATGGAGGGTGGATGAGATTAGGGTTTAGGGATGGGTCCCTGCGTAGTCACCTCCACGGGGTGGACCTGGGCCCTTGGTAACGTTTTCGAGAGACCGGCCTCCCGAAAACGATATCATGCTAAGGACTACGCACGTAGATTATATAATTAGTGTAATTAGAGAATAAGATATAGTTTAAGTTAATTTTTGCGTTCGCCGCTGGATCGCCGCTGGACCGCCGTTGGATGACTTGATATAACTTGTTAAATTTATCGTGCCTCATCGAAGGAGGGTTGTTTGATTCTTTAATGTTCGATGGGTAGGTGATTGATGTTCGGAAATCCGCTTAGTTTTTGGTTTATTCTGATTTATTTTAACCCCTCCCTTGGCCGCTGGAACGCGGCTGGATGTCGTGATATAACTTACTACATATTCTCCATTAATATAATTTAATTACGTTCCATCTTTGTTCCTTTCCCATGACTATTCTCATGCTAATCAATTCATTCGGTATTAGTAATCTATTCAGTGATCGGTAGATGAGTTATCTTAAGTATTGAAACTGAGAGCAGGTGTAGTTGAAATAGAAGTAATCATTCTGTGATTAAAGAAATATATGCGACGGTGGAAAATCAGGGAATTGTTTAAATAATCCGGCATCTCTCTCTCTCCATCTCTCTTTCTCTCTCTTTCTGTCTCCATGGTATCTTCCCTTGATCAAAGGTTGGCTCTTGATTTCAATAATTACAACAACAGAAAATTTAATTCTGTAGTCGCAAAGTGACTTCATTATTCTCTTTAAATTTGGAAATGAGGAAATGATATTTTCGGTGAATGCAGCGTTTGACGCATGGTATTGTTTTACGTAAAGAAATTGCCATTTCCACGTTTTCCAAGGTTCTTTCCAATTGTTTCACGCAAATAGGCTGTACGAAATTATAATTGAGAATGATTATTAGGGAATCGTGAAATTTGACGTATTTTCTCCGTTCTTGTCAAAAATTCAATGGTTTTGAGTCGAATTTCAACCAATCCTTTTCATTTCCATTCTGTTATCCAATTTTTATGATTTCTATAATAAAATTCCTGTGATGTCAATAAATAATTTCAACAGATATTTCTACGTTCGCCGTTGGATCGCCGCTGGATGCGTATATTATTAGTCATAGATAATAGTAGTTATAATTAGATAATAGTAATTGTGATAATAATTGTAATGAAATTGTAAGGGAGTATGTACATTGTCTTATCAAGAGCGAAACCATAGAATTTTTCCTCAAAATCCCCGTTTTATCGAAATTGAATATAATTATTCTTAGTCTCCATTTGCACACTACTGATGTTTATCAGTAATAGTTTTATTACTCTGCGTACTCGCTGGCATGCATCGCATGTGGCAAGCAAGTAGTGAGCACGCTAACTTAATGTTACACGTAAGTCGCTGCCATGAGTAGCTCGATGGGTCGAAAAGACCGTGGTTTGGAAAGTGGACAGCGCCGGAAACATTTAGTTAGTAAATCTACGTGATTACGTAGTACCACGTGAGTATGTAGAGTACCTTTGGTCACGTCGCGAATGTTATGTTCACTTTTCTCTTTGATTTATTACTTATCACAGGTTTGTCCAACTTTAATTACCTTTTTAATTTCTTTTTTTCAGAATAGAGTATAATAGAGTTTAGTGTTTATCGCATCGTAATCCCTTTTGAGAAACGCTTTAATGTTTCTAAAGTGTCGATAAAGAGACTTTGTAAATTACTCTCTGGATAAGAACATGATATATACTTCCAGTCCCTTCTTCCCTTTCGCGATTCGTAAAGTCCACGTTGCAATTTCTAAGAAAATGTACCATGGATTTGGCGTGTATTGAATTCAAGTAGAGTTGGATCTCGGTACCTTCTGTACCGAGATCGTCAACATGTAATGGAGGGTGGATGGGATTAGGGAAATATGGATGTGTTCCTGCGTAGTCACCTCCTCGTTGGTGGACCTGGGTACTTGGTAACGTTTTCGAGATCCTGGTCTCTGAAAGACGATATCATGCTAAGGACTGCGCTTGTAGACATAAGTATTGTAGTAAACTTGATGCTAGATGTACCAAACTAGTTAAAAGATGGTGGTCGTAGCTTTTGATAGAGATAGATAGATTTTTCACTTGATCAAAGGTTTCATAGATTTACTTTCAACAATTTTCTATGATACTCATTCATTCCATTATTTCATTAACTTTGCGCGAGATTAGAATAACTGGATTACTGGTATTTTTAGCATCGAGTATTTTGCAGTACAATTTAAATTATCTAAGTCCTTTTCAGGACTTGGAAATTCTATTTACGTTGTACTTCAGGTAATAGTTGAAGCCATAATTTAAATTAAGTTAAGTAAAATTTTACTCTCGTGGCATCAACCTGGAACCGTCGAAGAATTCTACTTTCTCTCTGGTCCTTTTGGATTTTAATTTAAATCAAATCTTTATCTGGCAAGAGGTTTTATGTCTGCAATAATTCACATTTTATGAGCTTTGGAAAATTTTTAATTCGGTCCTCCCTTTTGCGTAAAATATATCCACGAATCTTGCAAGAACTGCTACTTTATCAATTTCGAATCCTATATTGTACAGGGTGTAAAAATTTGTACGCGATCAATATTTCGGACAGTAATGGTCATAAAATTCCATTAGATCAGTGGCCTATCTTGTAGCTCGTCGGTACTAGGATAAATCGAGACGAAGTTGTCGACTTGAGCTTGCAGAGTATCACGAGCTTACCGACAGGCGATACTTGAGCTTGCAGTGCACCGTGGAAAGCTTCACGACACCTCCGTATCGACTCGTCTCGATGCCTGCATGTTATCTATGCGGGATTCTAGATTTCTTCAGAAGCAAATTTCTTTGTAGATACAATCGCAGCACGGAGCAGAAAATCTCCTTACCGATATTCAATCAAATAGCGTATATGTTGCAAGTGTATTATATTCGTACAAGAATTCAATTAGTCGATCAGAAATCGTTAGAACCGCGCAACAAGCAAAGACAGAGAATCTCGCGAATTTTTTGAAACATTCGCGACATCAATCTCGATATTTGTATTAGCATTGCATTCTCATACAGCAACTTATAAAAGGAATTCAGTAATTCAATACTTCTGCCAGAGTTTTTCATTTAGAAACGCTATGTCCGCTCTGCCTCATCTTTGCAGTGTTTGCACGTTTCGTTCGCCTGCTTTCGCATTCGTGCTGCGGTGAAATTGTCAGTATCGCGAAGTGATCTCGCGGAAACACATGAATAATGTCAACTTTCAATGCGAATTCGCTTTCACCGAGTGTCGGGCTATTGCTACGGACATCAAATTTTAATATCCGCACTTTACTTTACCGCCGAGTGCATGGGAAGTTGTGTTCTTTTCATTGGAATTTTTATGCCTCGTAATGGTCCAGCCGCTAGCGACTGAATGTCTTCTCTAGTTAAGACATGATCTACTCTGGGGAATGGAGTTCCCCTAGCCTGTATAATGGAAGCAAACGAAACGTCAAGTATTCTTCGTTACACGGAAATCTAACAATGGCGAAGGGTAGGAAAGATGCTTTCATTCGGATGAGGCGGTCTTCTATACACGCGTTATTACATCTTTTTTGTACGTAAAAGGATGAGGCTGTATTGTTCTGTTTTGTTGCATCTCGATGGGTATTTAAAAGCAGTGTTGCATGTTTTTGGTGTAGATTCTGATTGTTTCAGAACAAGGGAAATCCTAATTACCTATTTTTGTAGGAGAGTGCAGTATCGTGATATAACGCACGTCTATCACGAATGCAAACTATCTCACGGTAAACTAGCAGTGTGATAGCTCTGCATTTACGATTTCCTTTTCGAGGAAATTGAATTCTATAGAGCTTATCGTTTCAGAATTGTCTAGTGCCGCTTCTTGTTATATTATATCTTAATTTTTATTCTAATTGAAAGGCAAATATGACAACTACTAGAAAACTTTGGAGAACGTGTATTAATGTTAGAATCATTTTGAAGTTTCGACATTTAGATTAGCGATGTTAACTATTCAGTTGATCTTCATTGTATTTGTGACACAGTAATAGTTCAGTACTTGCGTACGTTAACAATTTTAAACACCAAATTACTTTGTGAAAATGGTTCGATTAAAGAAACTTCGCTCGACACACGATAGGCTTTACAGCGAAGCAGTTTGCGCCCTCTGAATTGTGTTAATCAGAAACTTGATTGTAGGTCCAGCGCGCGTTTTCGCTGGAGCTATCATTCACGTTAATTAAAATAGCTCTGCGCTAACAATTCGTTAACTGGTTTGCTTCAATGCCCTGCGAAATTACCCACTAGCAAAAACGTAATCCGTGTGTTGATTCCATTCAAAGGAAGCAAATTAGTTTAAATATCCAGGATTTGAATCTCTGGGGACACGTAAACCGTATGCTGAAATTAATTCATAATTATGTAATGGTCGCTAGGTCATAGATGTTTCTATTGAAGTCTCATTTTCGAAGCGTTGAGCTCGTTAGGCATTGCATATTTTTGGAATCTGAAGTAGAAATACAAATTTTTCTTCTCCGTTCCGAGCGGAGTTTTGTGTAACTTTCCGTTCGATATCCCAACAGAGTATACTCTTCTTTCTTCAAGGGGTACAATTTTTCATCACCACTGAATCGCTATAGAGGCTCATGTTCACTGTCGAAAGAAACGGTCCTAGAATCTATCAAACCTGGTCGCGCATCGATAATCGTGTAGAAAGGATAAATTAACATCTGGCATTGGCCAAATATCTAGGTCGAGAATTTACTGAAGAATCATTAGAGAGAAAAAACGACAATACGAATCTCCGACACAATGTATACAATGTATTCACACTCGCTTCGAAATGAGAAAGGGTGATAAAATGAAATACAAGAAGTAAAAGCAACGGTTCGGTATTTCCACAGACGAATTCGTTACGTCAAAGAACGCGATGTAACCGATGTAAAATTCGACGAAGTTCAAGTACGCGTGACGAGGCTTCTTTTATTATACTACGTTCGTTCTTTGATTTGAAGGTTGATGAAACTTCCTGTCGGGTTGATTCATTTGGTAAACATGAACCTGGCATTTCGCGGAGAATAATAGATTAACATGACTCGTGACAGAGAGGAGAGAACGGAAAAGTTGGAAGAAAGTTGCCGCAATTTCATCTAGCACCGCGCCGCGTAAGTTCGTTACACGAGCGGAATTTTCCATATAAAGCATCGCGCACGCTGAACATCTTATCGCTTCTTTGAGCTATCGCTGTGAGATTCCCCTAGCCTTCAAAGCAGTTAAAATTTTCACAGTTTCAGTGGAATCGTGCCCACAGCGTGACCTACATTCGCGGAATTTCATTTTTCTCCCTATAATGTGAATGCATGTGATTGTATTGTTGGATTGAAAACTTCAGAGTACGCAATGGTTCCGTAGACCTCCGTGAGATGTTCGCGAAGTTTCACATTGTCAATTTCACTTGTCGTATCTTGGAAATGAACGAACTTAAGCAAATCGAACATTCTCTTTATCTCTCAAAAAGAATGAAGTCGGCAAATAAGCGGTGTTCTTTCCATTTTTCTGATCTTCGCAAATAATTAGTAACAATGTGGTGAAACGGAACATCTTTTTCCTTTAAAGAGAAATTCAATTTTCTTAGTCGTTTAACTCGAATTGTTTCTCTAATCAAAAACGTATTAAACACGTTGACAGTTGCTCGCGGGTATTGCTGAAACTCGTACGAATTTACATTTCCGACGCGCGAATGCATCGCACTCGTCAATCATAACATCAATCTACAACATCGGACACCGACGACCATTGAATTATCAGCCTTCAGCTAATCAACTGACAAAACAACACGTACCTTTGATAAAGTCCACAGCCATTCCCAAGCCGTACGTATCCTTGTCGTAATCGTCGAGAATGTAGGCGCCGATCTTAACACCGGGTACAATTCCACGATCGTTGAGCCTGTCCAGAGTGTAAAGCATCACCTCGAGCGCTTGAACGTCACGTTGCGGCATCACTGGCCCGCAGGTAATGGTATCCTTCCTCTCATGGACCATCATTAGACGACTCAACACTAGATTATACTCGACCATCGCGCTGTGCTTAACTGGCCACTGATTCGGCGGTTCCAGCTCATGCGACGAGTTGTTCGTCGTTTGCGAGGACGCCTCGTCCATGGTAACGGTTCATGGTCAGAAGAAGTGGCGATCATGTCAAAAGTGAACAAAAATTGGTTCACGTCGTTAATCAATCCGATGGTCGACGTTTCGGCGGTAACTGGAAGTTGTTCCCTCTCTGTAGACGAAAGCGCGAGATTTTCGTTAAGGTAGTTGTCCAGAGAACCATTCGTACTTTTCAAACGGGAGCGAAACCTTTGATCAATCCTGCACTCTGGAGACGAATTCTAGTGGACGTGTCAACGAGACTCTTAGCCCCCCGGGAGCATCGTTGCTGGCATTCGCTTGGACGTATTCCATTTGCATGGTCGAGGCGGTTCTTCGTTGGACCTCGTCCTTGACCCACGTCGGCGTAGAAGTTCGTCCCGACACCGGGCCTCCGACCTTCATAGATGAATCAAGTTTCAGGCTCGTCGATGTCGAAGTTTGCACCGTGGACGACCTGGACTTTCGTTCTCTCGTAGGATGATCGATCACCGGGATGGGCATCGTGCTCAAGGAGTTAAACCCGTCGGACGGATTAACTTCATTCACCGTTCCATTATCCAACGAGCGGGTTTGAGCCCTCTCATTTTTCGAGCTAAACCCGACGGACGGTTCATCAGGCTTAATGTCGCAGTCATGTTTGAATATTTCGATTCAACGACTCTGTCGCCCTTGAACCGACGGGTTGCCGTTTCTTCGAAACCATTAGAGGATCGTTAAACGTTACTTCATCATCTTCTGTCAAACCATCCGTAGCTGTATCGAACCGTTCCGCCTGGTCGTCGATTTTCCTATTTATCGTCCCAATTGTTTGGATAACGGCTTTTCTAGACGCGGATGGTCGTTCAGAAGGGGTTAAAGGAAGCTTCGATTTCGAATATTTCGTTTTATTCACGAGCGATTGCTTATGGTTCGCGTTTATTTTGATATCCTTCGTAATCTTCCGCTCTTGCTCAGTCGAAGATGAGTTCCTGAACGTATCGTCGGAATTTCCCTCGCCGAATTCAGGAAGGCCACTGTTCTCCGACGTATAGCCCCTTTCGGTTAGACAGTTCATATCGTTTCTTAGGTACGAGGCACTCCTTGGCGCCGCAACAGAGCTATGCTCGGAGTTCACGAGGACGCCGTCAGACTCCTTTGTCACGTTACTTTGCGCAAAAGCCTCTTCCGTTGTCGCTTTATTCGCCTCTTCTTTAGCCTTATCAATCTCGCTCCGCGGTTGCGTCTAATTCCATATCTTGCGACGAATCCGCGCTCAAATTGAGTCTTATCGAGATCACATCGTTACTTAGACTTGAAACGTTTTCCGGTAACTGTGCATTGTCATTTCAACGTCGAATTCGGTTTGCCATTTAACATCGAGCTATCCGATAGCAGTGAATCGTTCTCACTCACCACATCTGGTGCTTCGAGTGTTACTCTGTTAACTCATCCTGTGCTTCCGTCGTGACTTGTTGAACTGAATTCATTGCTCAATGTTAAAGTACTCAAATTTAACGTCGAATCATTCCACTGCTGTACGTGTGCTGCAGCATCTCGATCGTCCAGTGAGTTATACTTAACGTTCTCTGAAATGAAGTCGATCTCCAATTCTGTCTCAACAATTTTCGCATCGTTATCCAAAAAATCATTTGTCGTTTCGTTGAAAGTAACATTCAATGAAGTTCCATCGTATTGCGACGAATGCAACGCGACCGCGTCGGTAGACGGAATAATATTTCTCTTCTCACGGATCGAAAAATTTCCACGGGTTCTCCTGTCTGCCTCATCATCGCTTCCATTTGTTGATATCTGTTTCACGGAGATTCCATTCAACTGGCGCGTATACTCCATCTCTCTCCGAATCAACGTTGATTTACGAGACGTCGAGTTTCACCAGGAACCTTCGAACTCTGAAGAATGAGGAGTCCTCCCTTCTGTCTTGATTGCTTTGACTCTTTTGCCTCGCGGCTCGCAAATCGAGGATCCCGAATTCTGGCAGAGGTACGACCACTCCAGATTTATTACATCACCAGAATCGAACGACCTCGGCTCTTCGTCAAGTTTTATTCCCGAATTTTTAATGGACCTTCTGCTCATCAACTGATACATGGAATTATCATGCCCGTCGACTTCTATTTCCCGATTTCCCTTTTGGTTTCAATTCTCCGTCGAACAGTTCACTAATAGAAGCGGAAGATTTATGAGTTTCAATGAAATATCGTTTCTGGATGTATCCTTTGGGCTCAGCATCCCGCGTATCTTTCATACCTTTCGTAGATGCTCGTCTCTTCGCGTCTTTTAATCTTTTACGACCCGTCAGCGTTTTCAATTTCAACCGTCCAATCCTTAATGGTTGATTAATAGAGGTGGAAGACTCGGCGGAATCGATTAAATATTGCTCAAACGAGCCTTCCGACGGCTTCCTACCACTCAATCCCCCTGGATCCGCGAATTTCTCCGATTTCAATCCTGTTTCGAATGCTTTACCGATAGAAACAACGGATTCAGGAATCTCAGTCGAATGTCGCTTCCATTGCGGTTTCCTCGCCATCTCCCAAGCTCCGAGAACCCACGATACCGTCACCCTGAAAATAGTCCATAGTCCTTTGACCGTCCACCCTATAGGATCTTTTCATCCGAAGACGTCGAAGCTCGCCACTGAATCCCCCTTGCCTTCTCACGTCCTTGTTCTCTCGTCTGAAAGCCTTTAGCGAGTCGTCATTGCACGAATCCACAACAACGTGACCGTAATCAACGGTCGCATCGCCGCCTCTCTAGCGACGTCTTTCATCGCGACACGGGAAACCCGGGAGGATAAGCGGGGCTCTTCCGGAATATTCACTGAACTCCCGGTGAATCCGGTCGATCCCCTGGCAGTTGGCCCGGTTCGGCGTTTATCGCGTCGTTCCTTGTGGCAGTCGTTCGACGGGTCGGGATCCGCGAGTCGACGATCGCTCGACCGGATCGATTGATCGTCATCTTCGTCGGTTTGATTCGCGTCCACCGCCTGGGCGGTTCGCCAGGAAATTGCTCCCGACGACTCCTCCGTGATGTCATTCTTGACGAGTGGACGGAATGTTTGCCGAGCGGTAGTTGATGGCAATGATAACTTTTAAGGGTGCCGGGATGACGGAGTATTTGAATGGTTTTGGAATTTCAGGGATGGTTCATTAGCGCCGCGAGCCCCGTAAGCGACTTCGGCGCGGTTAACCGACAGCTGGTTGTTACCATAATCGAGCGGATACCGTTCGCCCGCCAAACTGTTTCGCAGAATCGATAGCACCACTGACACGGCCAGTACGGCCAGCCAACAGTTGTTCCGCCGCACCACCTGTCTCCCGTGACAAACATGTCCTGGTCCTGCAAAAATACGCAGCGTCTCTGTGAATCCACCACATCGCATAATAAGACCTATCGATCTAGTAATCTTATGCTAATCGAGGAGAAACGTATCGAATATCGTTCTCTACGAGATGTACGTGTTTGTTGCACCGAGACGGTTCGAGGCAATTTGGTTGAAACTATTTGAATGGTACAAAAGGGTTAAATTTGATTCGCTCTGTTTGAGAGCGGTTTAATCTATTTGCAGAGGAATGGAAATGTTTGAAGATTAATTATTCATACGTATATTGTGTATGCAATCAACTTAGAGGTTAAGGGTTGAAGCTTTGTATTACAGATACGTGAAGTGCATTAATATCGTGGAGTTTATTTTGAGCTAAGTTATTAATCATGATGCAATAACGAACCAGTAAATATCTCTGCGAGTTTTGCACATTTTCGAAATTACAGAAGAATACCGCATAGTTGGAACTCCGAGCATTACACGTGCATAGTCAAAGCAGGAACTAACCTCGATCAAACATTGGCTATCAGTTAAGCGTGGAATATTGCCACTAAATTTCTCGTATCCAAATCGAAGGAGCCAGTGGCCGCAACAGGCGCATACGGAGTCCTGGTGCACCATTGTACATATTTTAGCATCGGTGTATTGATTAATTGTGTTCAATGCGTTCATATTAAATTCTCCATCACTTCTGATAGTACCTTCAAGTGACTGTAAAAGATTAATACCCTGGAAATCCATTTATTTGAACAGCGTCGGTGGAAATCTCGCTCGTGCGAATGCTTTTTGTAGCCATAATACGTTGATCCGATTACTCTTAGTACAAGCGTTTTCATTTGGTTGGCACGGAGCCAAACTGCGATTTGATCGAGAGTGATTTTCCTAGTTTCTATAAATCAGATTTATCGATCCCCTTTCTATAGACCGATACGATCAGCAGTATCGTTGATGGATCACCCTCGCGCAGTTAATCGAATGAAATTTTAATAATCCGAGAATATGATAGCTTAGGAACGAAGCTATCGCGATGTCGATATAATCTATACAATTGATGCAGAATTAATTACCACTCGGTTAACGCTATCTCGAAAGCCAATATAATCTCTTTAAGCGACATCTTATTGTTGCCAGGCCGCGCAGCGATCCCCTAATCGCTCTTCCAGAAAATTAACCCCTCGCGCTATAACCGTTGTATCCTATCTAACCGTGGATCGTCGCGATTCAACGCGAGCATCCATTATTTTAACACTGCTTGCGCGTTAATTAGTCCGTTTCGAGGCACGGTCTTTCCTCTTTGTCCAATAAATTTCGCGCGGCTGCGAATCCTGAAGGAAAGCCTCGGAAACGAAGGTTATATTACTTGATCTCCTTTCCGTGCTCGTGTCCAGGTTTGACGCGTTCGTGGGCTAAATATCTGTCGGAACAATGGAGTTACAGGGCTTTAATAAGGCCGTTACTTTATCGAAGGGCAGCCGCGCTCGATAGGATTGAATCGTACGAAATGGACCCCGTTTCGCCCCGTCTCTCGGAGTAGGCACATGCCAGGTTTATTGTCAGATGTATCGACGGACACGGTGATTTCGCGGGGACAGCGATAGGTTGGTAGGAATCGATCGAGCCCCGTTATACGGTTATTGGACGATTTAGGTGAGGTAAGCATACTTCCTTGCAGAGCGTATTAAACTTGGTCTTCGATTCTCACGACACTTTCCAGCTTAAATTGACATTTTGGAGGTCTCAGATGTCTTTAATTCAATTATCTTCACGGGTAATTTCAACGGTAACTTTGATTTCCTAATCTTCTCTTATCCGTGGGTGATAATTTGAATGGAATATCCGAAGGATTCATTTTTTACCTTTCAGTTGATGAAATCAGTAATTCACGTTGTAAGTAGTTCATTTCTCTTTTATCGCTTGACGAATTCACTAGAGAATTTGACGGTTTACGGAAAGGAACCAGCATTAGTAAGAAACTTGAAAATTTGTTTGAAAAGAGAGCAACAATAACTGGATATGGTGAATACTGGGTAGTACATATTACTATCTGGATGTGGATTTTGGGAGCGATGCCTTCATCAAGAGAAAATAAGAAGCCAATATTGAAGAGGAAGAGAATAAGAAGAACAGTATGCCGAGGGAAAAATTCAGGGATTCTTCTATTGTTCGTGTTTGAACATTTTTTTCATCTACCCCCGTATTTCGAGGTATAAAGTTAAACTGATAACAAATATTACATACAAGAATGCATGTTTTCGTGAAATTTTATCACGACAGTCTACCATTATCCTCAACAGCGAAAATTAGTAGCCAATATTGTGTTCCGTTCCTTCTCAACCCCTGAAAGAGAAATTACACTTTCTAAAAGACTTTAGACATCCTGTAGAATCCGCAACTGAAGGGGTTACCGTAAATACCTTTCGTGGTGTTAAAATTTGACACGCGTGTGACGGAGATAATCTGACGTGAATTTATTCAAACGGAATCTGAATTGTCATCTTTTAATGATCGATCTCTTAAGCGCGACCAGTAGAAGGAATTCAGCGCGAAGTGATCAGCAAATCCTCATTGTTGGATCGTTTAACTGGTGCATGTAATTACGACTGTATATTGTACATTTGTATCAGCTCCTCGCCCTAATTGGTCTGGTTCGAGCCGCTGACATCTGCATTGTCTATGACAACATATGTTGTCGTAACTTTCTCAATCGTATTCGGGATCCGTTCAATTATACAGGCTTGTATAAGGTACATGTGCGCGAAACAGATGGTTGTGATCACTCCTTGGTTCGATTGAGGAATCCGCGTGGCATTTTTCTAAGGATTTTAATCATTTCGACGAGTTCCATGACGGCGTTTCCACCTGGCATTCAAGTGCTACAAAATATTTTTCGTCAAGCGAATTCCACGGATACAATTTCGAACGTGGTCGCGTACGTTCTTTCGTCCGCGAGAAGAAAGAACCCATAGAATGGAGTTCCGCGGCGACGCAGCATCCCCTGCAATTCAAAAGGGGACCAAGGTTGGAACAAAGGGAATCCTTAATGGCACGCAAAAACCGTCTACTGGGAAATAATTGGAGACAAAAGTCTCCATTCCCGTGACGTGTAAAGTGGATTGATTATTCTTCTGACGATATATCTTTGTTCGATTATACGGAACTGCACTTTAGAAGAGGGAAGTTGTTTTTGTTCTCGATAGGTATCACTCGTTTACTTTCGAGAACACTCGCTAATGGAGCGATTTTTCCATTTGATGGGTTTACATTGGTTCAGCGGCCGTGCTCTTTTTGTTTCACGAGCGACTTCGCGGCCGGCGCAAGGGTCTCCGCTTTAATCTCCCGCATAGACGGTGAGAATGGACCTTTAATCTTCTCCGAACGATCAGTGCTACCTCTTTTGAAAAGCAAGCAATGTATTGTTAATATTGGATGCTTTCCAACCGACCTTTTAAATCGGCGCTATCATTTAAATTCGCAGCTAGATTGGTCCGTGATCTGTTGGCGAGGTTAACTGTTCCCTTCTTTTTTTGTTTGTCCGCTACGATGTACCACTGTTGATAATCTGTGGCGAACGATGACTGGAATGTGATAAGAGGAATTTTTATCGGGAGCCAGCGAACGATTTTTTCCCAGGGAAAAGCTTCTATAAAAGCAGCAAGGTTTTATTTCTTACGGAAATTTAATGCTCTTATAATTTCTCTTAAAGTTTTTATTAAAACTCCATGAAGATTTAAGCTGATTTTTCCCCCCTCCGCCGATGGGAGGGATCGCGAGATTTTTATTAGAAATTTCATAGATTGGCTGTAAGCAGCTTTCGTTGTACCTTGGATTTTCTTATCGTCGCGTATAGGAAATGATACCATGAACTATTTGAACTAGAAGTTCGTTGATACAGTTTTATAACCGCCTATAACGCCGTGTAATTGAGGAAGGGTAGCACGTTCGCGTAAGCACACACAACGCGATATAGGATACGAGGAATTCATTTTTCCATTTTCCGCATTGATTGGCAAAGCAGAAAGTCCAAGAAAAAGCGCGAGGTCCTAAGAGGCGACGTTCCAAAGGGGTGGCTAGCGTAGAGTCATAATGCTCGCAGATGTGCCTGCGAAGAAAAATTGCGACCAGTGGCATTTCGCGTTTGTATCTGCTTCACGGATCTCGAGATTTCGATACTCCTTGACACCGAATGATTCCGCGATTTTCGCAATAAATAGCGGAGACACGCGTGCATCGTAACGCATCAGCTACCGCTCCTACAAATTCTACACCTAGGAGATGACATACCGAATCTCGGGCCTCTAGAATTTTTTTCATTCAAGTACATATTGTCTATGGGCCACTAGTGACCGCTCCAGGAGTTCGCTCTCCGCATATTTCGACTCCCAGAGCCAGACATGCCGTATCTGGTACCCCTAGAATTGACTTCACTTATGTACTGATTCGCTCTGCGCCATTAATAACCAATCCATGAGTTCTACCTCCTTATACGAAACATAGGGTCGGACATATCATGTCTGTGGACCCTAGTATTGGTTTGATTTAAGTATATATTGGTTGTTGGCCATTAACGACCCCTCCAGAAGTTCGTCAACCTCCACTTATTTGACACCTAGGGCCGGATATGCCGTGCCTGGGGACCCTAATATTAGATTCAATTAAGTACTTATTGGCTCTTGGCCAGTAGTAATCGCTCCAGGAGTTCTATAGCCGCCTACTTCGAAACATAGGACCGAACATACTATAACAGGGGCCTTTAGAATTGGATTCATACAACCCCCTATTGAAGCTGTGGTATTACTAACCGCGCCAAGAGATTCCCTGGCAACTAATTCGACACCCAGGGTCAGAGATGCTTTCCAAGGGCCTGTAGTGTTGGTCTCATTTAATTACTTATTGGCTCTGGGTCATTCGTAACCCCCCTAGGACTTCGTAGCCCGCATATTCAACCCAAGGTATTCCAAACATGCCACATTTTATCCGCTCGACCATTATATATAAACAGAACCAAATATAACCCAACCTAACACAACCTACCTTCTCGGCGTTAATATTTTATAAAATTCCTGACGTGTCGGCCCTTACTTCTCGGCGGGAACATTATGTACGTCTACAATGTTATATATCCTAACCTAAGGCAACCTAACATCTCGGCAGTAATATTTTACAACATTCCTGACGTGTCGGCCACTACTTCTCGTAGGGAACATTATACATAAATAGAACCTAAAATAAATTAACCTAATTCCACGCAGCACTTGTGTAGTAGTATTTCACAGGATCCCGGGCATGCTGGCCCTACATCGCGGTGGGAACATTATATGGGTCTATAACGTTATATATTATAACTTACGGCACGCTAACTTCTCGGCGGTACATTTTACAACGTTTCTGGCGTGTCGGAACCTACATCTCGGTGGGAACATTATATACGTCTATAACGTACTATAACCTAACCTAACCCATCTAGCCCCACGATGGTAGTGTTTTAAAGAATCTAAAACGAACCATGACCGCCGAGACTTGCGTTAGGTCAGGTTACATAACGTTTCAGACGTAGATAACGTTCCGACCGAGAAGTATGGGCCGACACGCCAGAAATGTTGTAAAATATTACATCCGAGATGTTAGGTTGCCTTAGCTTAGGATATATAACATTCTAGACTTATATAATGTCCCCACCTAGAAGTACGGGTACACACGACCGGGATTCTGTTAACCATTTCCACCGAGGTGCTAGATGGGTTAGGTTAGGTTATAGTACGTTATAGACGTATATAATGTTCCCACCGAGAAGTAGGGGCTGACGCTCCAGGAATGTTGTAAAACATTACATCCGAGATGTTAGGTTGCCTTAGGTTAGGATGTATAACGATATAGACATATGTACGGTCCTCATCGAGACGTACGGGCCGAGATGACCAGAATTCTGTAAAACATTTCCACGGAGGGGCTAGATGGGACAGGGTAGGTTATAGTACGTTATAGACGTATATAATGTTTCCATCGAGAAAGACGGGCCGACCCGTCAGGATATTGTAAGGTATTATGGTCGAGAGGTTAGGTTGCGTTAGGTTAAGTTATTTAACGTTATGGACCTATATAATGTTCCCATCGGATAGCAGGGGCCGACATGCCCGGGATATTGTAAAACATTATTACCCACGGGATAACTGGGTTAGGTTAGGTTACATTAGGTTATAGACCTATATAATGTTCCCACCAAGAAGTAGTGGCCGACATGCCAGGAATGTTGTAAAATATTACATCCGTGATTGTTACATTGGCTTAGGTTAGGATATATAACGTTATAGGCGTATATAATGTCTCCACCGAGAAGGACGGGCCGACACGAAAGGAATGTTGTAAAATATTACCGCCGAGAGGTTAGATTTCCTTATGTTAGGATATATAACGATATTGACGTATATAATTAGCCCGCCGTGAAGTAGAGGCCGACGCGCCAGCAATGTTGTAGAATATCACGGTGGGAATATCATATACGTCTATGACGGTATATATCCTCACCTAAGGCGACCTAACTGCTCGACGGTATTATTTTACAATATACCTCGCGGGTCGGCGTGTTGTACTCGGTGGGAACATTATATACGTCTATAGAATAATATAACCTATCCTAACCTATCTAGCACCTCACGGGTAATGTTTTACAGCATCCCGGGCGCGTCGGCCCGTACGTCTCGGTGGGGATATTATATACGGCTATATCGTTATATATCCTAACCTAAGGCAGCCTAACATGTCGGATGTAGTATTTTACAACATTCCTGGTTGTCGGGCCCTACTTCTCGGTGGGAACATTATATACGTCTATAACGTAATATAACCTAACCTAACCCACCTAGCACCTCGCTGGTAATGTTTTACCGAATCCCGTTCGTGTCGTCCCGTACTTCGCGGTGGGGACATCATATAAGCCTATAACGTTACGTAGCCTAACCTAACCCATCTAGCCCCTAGGTGTTAATGTTTTACAGAATAGCAGTCGTGTCCGCCCGTACCTCTCCGTGGGAACATGATATACGTCTATAACGTTATTTATCCTAACCTGAGGCAACCTAACATGTCGAACGTAATATTTTACAACATTCCTGGCGGGTTGGCCCCTACTTCTGGGTGCGGACATTATATACATCCATTACGTTATATATCCTTACATAAGGTAACCTAACATCTCGGATGTAGTATTTTCCAACACTCCTAGCAGGCCGGCCTCAACTTCTCGGTGGGAACATTATATACGTGTATATCGTAATATAACCTAACCTAACCCATCTAGACCCTCGGTGATAATGTTTTACAGTATCCCGGTCTTGTCGGTCCGTCCTCGGTGGGGACATTATATACGTCTATAACGATATATATCTCAACCTAAGGCAATCTAACATCTCGGATGTAGTATTCTCCAACATTCCTGGCGGGTCGGCCCCTACTTCTCTGTGGGAACATTATATACGTCTATAACGTAATATAACCTAACTTAACCCATCTAGCCCATCGCCGGTAATATTTTAGAGAATCCCGTTCGTGTCGTCCCGTACGTCTCGCTGGGGACATTATATATGTCTATAACGTTATATATCCTTTTTTTCTTTTTTTTATCGTGGGGAAACCCTCATGGTTACCTCGGACTTTGGGGACTATCCGAGGTTATGTCGGACTCTTACCGACTAAAGCCCACGGTGGCCATCATCTGCGCGTGTCGGACGGGAGCCGGGAACTCTTAACGATCGACGACCGGCATCCTCCTGCGCTGGGGTCTCCAGTTGACCCTCTGCTCGGCTACTCTTGCCTGTAGCCTGATCTTCTACCATGGTGGATATCTGTGTGCGCCAAGCGCCGCTTGTGAGTGGCTCACGAGCGGCGCTACGTCAAAGCTACACGTGCAATCACGATCGCAAGTCCAAACATGTGACCATCTGTGCTTACCTTGACGCACAGCTGGCAAACTCCTGTTTGCTGCCGTTGCAGCTGCGAGTCTTTCGCAGCTGTGCATCCTTCCGGTCCTGGCCGTCTTGGCCTCTTGTAACGGTACAGCTGCAAGTCTTTCGCAGCTGGTCGTCCTGTCCAATCCCGGTCTTCTTGACCTCTTCGCCATCTTGGCATCCGCTTCGGTCGTCTTGACCTCTTCATCTCTTCGGGCTCTTCTTCGCCCATCTTCCGGATGAAGATAGCCTTTGAGATGAGGTGGTTGGCGGCGAAGTTCCGTTCCCCGATGGGATCTTGGAAGTGACCCCCGTCCGATAACGGGAGTCCTCTATCTTGAAAGGGAACGGGGCAAACGTCAAGGACGCCGACCCCGTAGACAGCGTTGAGCAGGGACACCGCGCTCCCTTTCGTGCTCGGCGGCCTCCTTCGCGGCCATGACTTTGTCGCAAAACGCCGTCACGGCCCGCCAGTATCTCTCACCTTCGAGCATCTTTGACATGATGCTCTTCAGTGAGAGATTCGACCCTACCTCGACTATCAGTGGTCGATGCAGCCGTTCCCACGCTGGACACCTCTTCAGTGTGTGCTGCGCCGTGTTGTCCTCTTCGCCACAGTGGGGCATGCAGCCGTGGCTTCCTTGCCAATCCTCTGCAGGTACTGACCGAAGCATCCATGTCCGGTCAGTATCTGCGTGGTTCTAAAGCTAAGTAGCCCTCTTCGGCGGTCCACCCACTTATCTAGGATGGTTAGGACCGCTCCGATCGTCCTGTGTTCGGAGCGAGTGGAGAGGTGTCTCTTCCACTCCTCTATCGAAGCCGATCTTACCGCGTCCCTGAGTTCTTTTCTACTCAGGGCTGGTGCGTCATCGTCATCTTCCTGGTCCGCGTTTTGAAGCGAATGGTAGACGAACGCATCCTCGCTGACCATGTATTCGATAGGCACCAGCCCAGCAAGCGCGGTGGCCACATCGTATGATACCGTCCTGTATCCTCGTATCGCACGAATGGCCATCCTCCTCCACGCGCTGCGCAGGGACGAGATCCTCTTGTCGGTGTGTCTCCGCTCCGCGATGGAGCTGTACCACACCGGGGCTCCGTACAATGCTATGCCACGGATCACCCCGGCGTATACTCTTCGCGCCCTCTCGTTAGGGCCCTTCAGGTTGGGCATTATGCGGCTTAGCTTGAGTGCCGCTGTCTCCAACCTGCCGGCAAGTTTCTCTATGTGGCTAGAGAATCTCCAGTCCTCGTCGAGCCGAAGGCCGAGGTAGTTGATGTCTCGGCCCGGCTCGATCCTTGCCGGTCCCACACTTACCGCCACGCGAGGTGTTCCTCTTGTGGGTCTCCTCCGGCTCCGTCTGCTGAAGCACACGATCTCCGTCTTCTGCGGAGCCAGCTCGAGGTCCATCTTCCGGATGCGGTTAGCCACGACTGCCTTTCCCAATTCTGCCCGGCAGGCAGCTCGCGTATCTGTCTTACCGGCGGCGAACACAAACGTGTCGTCTGCGTAGCATATCAGGCGCACGCCCGCCGGCATTGCTGCTGTCAACGCGGCATTGTACCCGATGTTCCACAGGAGCGGTCCTAGTACCGATCCCTGGGGTACGCCACGGTTGACAGGTCTGCTTTGTGGCCCATCCTGGCTATCGTAGACTATCGCCCTGTCGCTGAGATAGTCTACCACCACGTTACTGATGTGTGGTGGGATTCCATGCCTGTCCAGGGCTGCGTAAATAGCTGGCCATTGCAGGGAGTTGTACGCGTTCTTGATGTCTAACGAGACAGCGTATGCAACTCCCCCCCTGGACAAAACCATCTCGATGAGTATCTTGACTTCACTCACCGCGTCGATCGTCGACCTGCCCGCCCTGAATCCGTACTGGCAATCCGCCAGTGCAGATCCGACGCGCGACAGGTGCTGGACGATTCGTTCGCGTATTATTCTTTCGAACAGCTTTCCTACCTCGTCCTGCAACACTATGGGCCGGAACGCTGATGGTGAATCCTCCGGTTTGCCTTCCTTTCGGAGGAGCACCAACCTGCCGGACTTCCATCTTCGAGGGAGCGTCCCCGCCTTGATGCAGGCTGAGAACAGTCTTCTCAGTCTCGAACCAAGGACGCTCAGCGCCATCGTCCAGACACGGCCGGGTATTACATCCGGACCGGGGGCTGTGTTCTTCTTCGCCATCCTCTTGACGGCCCCGGCCAGTTCCTCTTCGGAAACCTCCAACTACGGTGTCCACCCGTATCGGGCCGCTGCTGGGGGCTCTTCGTTCCCTCCCTCGGGAAAGAGGTCGTCCAATACCCTCTCCAGCAGCGGGACCTCTAAGGTTTCCGTCAACGGGGGCGCCCATGGTCGCAGTTTGTCCACCACTATCTTGTAGGGACGCCCCCATGGATCCTCTTCGAGAGTTTGGAGGAGTCCATCCAATGCGCGTGCCTTGGACTTCCTGATGGCAGCCTGCAGCTCCTTCTTCTTGTCCCTGTAGCTGTTGTACAGCTGCAAAGTCCTCGTCGCGTCCGAGTTCCTTTTTCTTCTCTCTCTGGTGTACTGGTGGCGCCCAGCGGTGCAAGTTGCACGGAGCTGCGCGATCTCTGCGTTCCACCAGTATACTGGACGCTTCGGCGGACTGCCGCGGGCTCTTGGCATGCCCGTGTCGCATACCGCTGTCATCGCGTTGACAAACCAGTCCGCCTCGGTGTTGACATCTTCTATCGGGCTGACCGGCGTCTCCTGCCAGCCTACCGCGAGGATTGCTGCCATCAGGTGGTCTTCCTCGATTCTCCTCAGCGACCACTTCTGGCGGTGGTGATTAGCCTGTTGGGCCGTGTGTGGGACGGAGACATCCATGGAGATGTACAGATGATCGGACAGTGTCTCCTTCTCTTTCACCCTCCATTCTCTAACTTGGCGTGCTGCCTTGCGGTTACCAAAGGAGAGGTCCACCATGCTTTCTCCCTGGTACCGCACGCATGTGCTGGCTGAGCCTTCGTTTAGTAGCGTCAGGCCCAGGCCAGACGCCCAGTCTAGCGTGGCGTGGCCTCTTGCGTCCGTCCTAGATGATCCCCACGCCGTCGCGTGCGCATTATAGTCTCCTAGCACTAGGACGGGTGACTCTGCATATCTCGCAACTGTCCGTCCCGTCCTGTCCAACAGGTCTTCGTACTTGCTGATGGACCACCTGGGAGGGGCGTATAGTCCGATAACGGTGAATCCCGCCCAGGTTATCGCGACGAATCCTTCCTCGCGTGCGACCGTCTTGATTGGTCGTACACGTGTCCGTGCAGACTGCACGATCACCACCGAGCCGTCTCTATCTCCGATCCACGCTCGATTGTCGCGGATGGAGTACGGCTCCGCTATCACTGCCAACTCGAAATCGCCGCCCTGTAGTCTTGCTACTACCAGGTCTTGGGCACGGGCAGCATGATTCGAGTTAGTCTGCAGGATACGGCATGGCGTGAATTTTATGCCGTATCCATGGCCTCCTCCTGGCCCTTACCTGCTGGAGTCGTTGTTGCCGGCTCCACGGTCTTTCCTTCTTCCAGAGCGGTCGCTGGTTCCTTCCTACATGCCGCTGCCGTTACGGCTTCTACAGCCGGCTTGCTGCTCTTTTTCGTAGCTTTAGGCGCCTTGCACACCTCCCCACCAGCCCTGTGGTGTGCTCGTCTGCCTGCAGCCTTGCAGACGATGCATGTGGGCGCAGTTTGCCTGCACTCACTGGCTCTGTGGCCGGACTCACCGCACCTGTAACACAGGTTGCGCCGATCCACTTTGCTGGTACAGCTTTGCTGTACGTGGCCAGTTTCCCAGCACTTGAAGCATCGATCCGGTCTCGGCTTTAAAGCCGCCACCCGGATCAAGGACCAACCGATCCTTATTCTGCCGGCATATGCCACTTTCGTGGCAGCGGCGAGGGGACACTGCACCCACATGGTGCCGAGCCCGTTTTACGAGTCCCGTCGTATCCCGGTCCGTATTTTTCCTCGGCCTTGCATCCTCCTGCGGATGCGATGGCTTCCGCCACTTCTTGTGGCGTTATGGAGCCCTCAAGCCCGTAGACCCTCAGGTCTGCCCTCTTGTGAGGCGTCGCGACATATACCTCTCTTTCGCCCAACGCCTCCCTGAGTTTGCCGGCAAGGGCAGCCGCTTTGGCCTCCTTCTCCTTGCCGGTAATTTCTAGGATCAGTCCGCCCGTTCTGGCCTTTTTCGGGCGGACCTCTTCTATGCCCACCTCTGCGAGCTTTACTCGCTGCCGGGCAGCTGTCATCACCTCAGCGTAGGTGGCTTTGCTATCCTGAGGGATGGTGAGGACGACGGCTGCTGTTCTGGGAACCTCTCCCAGTGTCGTCCTTGCGTTGCGTTTCGCTGCGCTGACGCGCACCTGCCTCCTTTCCTTCTCAGCGGCGGCCTTTGATGGCTTGCCAGCCGCCGTTTTCTTTTCCCTTCTGCCCAGGACCTTTGTCCAGGGGAGCTCCACCTGCGTGGTTTTCTTCTCCGCAGGGGGGGGGCAGGGCAGAGTGCTGCCTGCCGCTCGTTCTCCTTCCTCACGGATTCCTCGCGTATCCTCTTCATACGCGCCTCCAAGGAGGACTCGGTTTTCGCAGGTGCCGTTGTTCCTGTTGCGGGTGGGAGGGCCGTCCGTTTGCCCTTAGCGGACTTTAAGGGGGCCTTCCCCTTTTCGACGTCCGTCGTCGTCTCCCCCGTTTTTCTTACCTTTACGAGGAAGGCACGTTTCGCCGCGGTGGGGCGCTCTTTTACGATCATTGCAGTTGTCTGATCCTTCTTCTTCGGAGGGAGTCTCTCCTTAATTCTCCCCCAGATCTTCTCGATCCGTCGATCGAATATTTCCTCGAGGCTTGAAAGGATATTCTTGAGTCCAACCTGTAGGATATCCTCTCTTGCCTCCGTTGTAGGCGGTTCTTCTCGCCTTTCTGGCACCGGGCTCCTCCTCGCCGCTGGTTGGGGGGAAACCCGCTCCTCCACGGCTGCCAGCTTCCTCTTTAGCTTCTCGTTCTCGAGGCGCAGGCTTTCTGCCTGCAGCCTCCACTCTTGGGCTTCAGAGCTCACCGCAGCGGGGTTGCCCTTCGCTCGCTCTGCGAGCTCCAAGAGAGTGGCGCGCAGCGTTCTTGCGCCTACGCGTACTGCCCTCTTCATTGGGCCTTGTAGGTTGCGCGATTTTGCTGCAACCCATTCGATCTTGTTCGCCTCTTTCAAGGCGGTCAGTCCAAGATCTGGCAGGGTGGCCCTTCTAGCCTCCGCCTGCAGCTCCTCGTCTGTCGGCACAGGCTTTGTCGACCTTGCCGGTCGAGGGGGGACGACTGTTGCCCAGTCGATCTCTTCGTCTTCCAGGGCGCTGTCTACGTCAGCGGTGGCAGCTTTCCTTTGCCAGCGCCTTGCGCCCTTCGTGGCTCTCTCGGGCAAGGTCGACACCATCGATGTCACAGAGGCGTCCGTGTCATACGCCTCCGTGGTCTGCCTTGCCTCCTTCTGTCCTTTGCTGGACTTAGGGCATGGCCTCGTCGTCATGGATATGATGGAGGCGAGCGACTCATCGGAGTCGCCTCCAACGCTGGACGGATCTCCTGCGCGCCTCCTCTTAGCCGCGAGGCGGCTGTTTCGCCTATTGTGGGATCGCTCTTCCATCTCGGATGTCGAGTGGTCCTCCGATCTTGCCGAGAATAGACAGCTGGTGCCTGCCCCTTTTCCACAGGCTGGAGCCTGTGGCTGTATGAAATAGTCGGCGTAGTCCATTTTGGGATTACCCCTACCAGACATGTTCGTTTGCCTCTTCGTGTTTCTGTTCGTGTTCCTCAGTTTTGCACGAAACTTCACGAAAAACACATTTGTTTGTCGCGTAGGTATTATTGAACCGTCGGTAAGTTACCGGTACACTCCTCCGCCGAGTGGACTGCTTTGCCCTGTGCACGGTCCGACAGTTGCTAAATGTACGCGCGCACTCTTTACCAACACTCGGTCCGCGAATTTTGCGGTTACCTATCGAAGGTTATCGAGGGTGGATGTAGTTTTCGACCGTCAATAAGTCGCCACCTGGTGTCTGTTCGCAGAGACCGAGGAGGTGTCAATTATAGTTTATCGGCCACCGATAGACACCACGGAAACCAAAAAATCACCCTCGGTCGGAAATTGTCCGGTTACCGACCGTTCAGTTACCGACAGCAGAGCTGTCGGTAAGTTACCACGCACTGCACGCACTCGTTTCGACCGAGGAACTGTCAGTTACTGTTTATTGGCCGTCGATGAGTACGCAAAACGCTACAGTTTAATCCGCGGCCGGCAATTGTTAAGTTACCGACTGCCCGGTTACCGATGGTGGGTTCGCCCGACCGTCGGTAATTCCTCCGTCTCAAAACCCGACTTCCGGGTTGTTGCTTGGTTTGTTTTAACCAACAATACCCTAAACTAACAACCAATATCGTGGCAATCGGTGTTTTTGCAAAATTACCAACCGCACGGTTATCGACCGCAGGTGGTACCGCTGCTGTCGGTAATTCGAAATTTTTCAGTTCCCGCTGCGTTTATTTCAGTTATTATTTGTTGAAAACGCACTACACCTTCGTCAACGATCAATTTCGCACGGCTGGCAGGAAAAAACGGCGAGAAATTCCAATTCGTGCGACCGGAATGTTACCTACGACGGTCGGCAAACTGTACCGACCGTGAGCTGTCAAACTCTTGCAAGAATTGATTTTTGACTTGTTTATTACCGCATGCACTGTTTCTACGTGTCCAATAAACAATTCTACGTCCACTCACTGGCACATGGTGCAACCTTGGTAGAGTTGCTGCAAAATTTTCACCTCCGTCAACTATGTTCCGTGGTGGCAGCACTACTCGGTTCCACTTCGCCAAAATTTACTGTTTTTTACTGTTTTTAACAGTTTTTCCGCCTCGTAATTGCACAAAATCAGTGTCTATTGTCACTTCACACCCGATTATGGCAATTTCCGCACCGAAAAAGGCCTATTTCCAATTCTTGATTTTTCGCCACGTGCACGTGTTCCCACACAAAGGAGTGACGTCACACGTCACTCCTATTTCACTTAAAATCGCTTATTTTCACTTTTTTAAGCGTTTTTTCACCACGAATAAGTTTATTTCTAGTGTCTGTGGTCACTTTACACTTTCTCGTCGTAAATTCACACGCATAAACGGTCAATTTTCAAAGTATATTGCCGTATATAACAACACGTGTTTTCACGCAGCAAAATAAAGTGTTATATCACTCGCTTTATTTCAGTCACTTTCACTACGCGTTTTTACCGATTTTCAATGCGTTTTTAGTTGTTTATCGGCACTTTTGCGTTCACTTTCGTGTTCTTTCTAATTGTTGTCCGTCCACTACGCGTTTTAGCCCGTTCTTTTCGGTTTTTCGGCACTTTTTTCGCGTTCATTGTCACCTTATGACAGCTCAGTCACTCGCGTTGCGTTACGTGCGTATACACCAGCTGTACTAGCGTACTTGCCGTTATGCTCGGCAACACGTGCCAGTCGGCGCGTGACGTCACGCTCCGCTTACTTTGTTCTTAGCGCTCGCGTTATCTTCTTTTTTACGGTGATTTCACACCGAGAATTTTAATCCGTTCACTTTGTTGGATTTATTGTCCAATCACTTCACTATTTTCGTAGCGTTTGATGCTATTTAGCCGCGTTTTCGGTCCCGCTTTTGCACTCGCGTTTTTCACTCGTCTAGCGGTAGTTTTTGACAACTGACGCGTGAAAGGCGTATTTTTATCGCGTTTTCGATATTTTCCCGGCACGCCGCGTTAGGTAACCGGTTTTTTATCGAAACTACAATCACTCCCGACGCGTTTTATACGATTTTTACCGTATTTTGACCGCGTTTCCCGGAATTTTTTGTTCCTCACCCGCACGTATTTTTTAACTTTTAGTTTTTACGTGTCTGTTCACTCCCGTCGTGGTTCACGCGGCCGTACCGAGCAACTGTCGTGCGTTCCGAACTGCACGACCACCGTGTATATCGGCGCGAGGAAGATGACGTGACGTCACGCCTGTCTTTCTTTGTTCTATCTTTGTTCGTTTTCGACGTATTTTCACCAGGATTTCGGCTATTTCCCGCCACGTACGTTCTCGGTGACGTTGTTTTTCGTCACCTTATGCTCTCTCAACGCGGTTCACGCACAGACACCGAACGGAAACCCGATTTTTCCGTATAACGCGAGCACGCGGCTTTCGCCGCGAGGCAAGATGGCGGATGGCGTCGCCCGCCTCTTTCTTGATTGTTTTCGCGTACTTTTCCAAATTTTTTCCACCTTTTCACTGAACTTCACTTCACTACACTTACCTAGCGGATCCTCTTCACCTCCTGGAACACCCTCAGCTCCGCTCGAACCCTGAAATTCGCGAAACGTGCCCCGAAGCGCGTACCGTACGGCAGCGAACGCGTCACCAGGTGCAAATCGAACAAAGACGCGCAAGTATTATGCTCGATTTGCCTCCTACTCGCGACTTTCACGTGAGATTTTCGTCTCAACGCGTAGTTTCGCGTACCCGTAACGTGCCAAAAACAAGTTTTGACACGAAACTCGCTATCTTCCTCGAAAAATCGAACGCTTTTCAGAGAGATATCGTATGCACGTCCGTCAGCTTACTCGTCCGCCAAGCGAATCTCTCATAACGTTATATATCCTAACCTAAGGCAACCTAACATCGCGAATGTAGTGTTTTACAACATTCCTGACGTGTCGGCCCCTATCTCTCGGTGGGAATATTATATACGTCTATAACGTTATATATCCTAGCCTAAGGCAATCCTAACATGTCGAATGTAATATTTTACAACATTCTGGCGTGTCGTCGCCTGCTTCTCGAAGGGGACATTTTATACGTCTATAACGTTGTATATCCTAAACGAAGGCAACCTAATATCTCGGATTTAATATTTTACAACATTCCTGGCATGTCGGTCCCTACTTTTCGGTGGGAATATTATATACGTCTATAACCTTATACATCCTAAGGTAAGGCAACCTAACATCTCGGATGTAATATTTTATAACATTCCTGGCGTATCGTCGCCTGCTTCTCGATGGGGACATTATATACGTTTATAACGTTGTATCTCCGAACCTAACGCAACCTAACACCTGGGATGTAATATTTTACAACATTCCTGGCATGTCGGTACCTACGTCTCGGTGGGAACATTCTATATGTGTATAACGTTGTATATCCTAACCTAAGGGAACCTAACATCTCGGGTGTAATATTTTACAACATTCTGGGTTGTCGGTCCCTTTGTCTCGGTGGGAACATTATATACGTGTATAACGATATATATCCTAACCTAAGGCAACATAACATCTCGGACGTAATAGTTGAAAACATTCCTGGCGTGTAGGCCCGTTCTTCTCGGTGGGAACATTATATACGTCTATAACAGTATATATCCTAGCTTAAGGCGACCTAACATGTCGAAAGTAATATTTTACATCATTCCTGGCGTGTCGTCGCCTGCTTCTCGATGGGGACATTATATACGTCTATAACGTTGTATATCCTAACCTAACGCAACCTAACATCTGGGATGTAATATTCCTAGCGTGTCGCCGCCTACTACTGGATGGAGACATTATATACATCTATAACGTTATACATTCTAACCTAAGGGAACCTAACATCTCGCGTGTAATATTGTACAACATTCCTGACGCGTCGGACCCTATTTCTCGGTGGGAACATTATATACGTCTATAACGTTATATATCATAATCTAAGGCAACCTAACATCTCTACCGTAATATTTTACAACATTCCTGGCGTGTCGGCTCGTACTTCTCGGTGCGAACATTATATACGTCTATAACGTTGTATATCCTAACCTAACGCAACCTAATATCTGGGATTTAATATTTTACATCATTACTGGCGTGTCGTCGCCTGCTTCTCGATGGTGACATTATATACTTCTATAACGTTGTATATCCTAACCTAACGCAACCTAAAATCTGGGATGTAATATTTTACAACATTCCTGGCATGTCGGTCCCTACTTCTCGGTGGGAACATTGTATACGTCTATAACCATATATATCCTAGCCTAAGGCGACATAACATGTCGAATGTAATATTTTACAACACTCCTGGCGTTTCGTCGCCTACTTCTCGATGGGGACATTATATACATCTATAACCTTGTATATCCTAACCTAAGGCAACCTAACATCTCGGATGTAATATTTTACTACATTCCTGGCGCTTCGGCTGCTACCTTTCGGTGGGAACATTATATACGTCTATAACGTTATATATCCTAACGTATGGCAACATAACATCTCGGATGTTATATTTTACAACATTCCTGGCATGTCGGTCACTACATCTCGGTGGGAACATTATATACGTCTGTAACGATATATACCCTAACCTAAGGCAACCTAACATCTCGGATGTAATATTTTACAACATTCCTGGCGTGTCGTCGCCTACTTCTCGATGGGGACATTATATACATCTATAACGTTGTATATCCTAACCTAAGGCAACCTAACATCTCGGATGTAATATTTTACAACATTCCTGGCATGTAGGTTCCTACTTCTCGGTGGGAACATTCTATACGTCTATCACGTTGTATATCCTAACCTAAAGCAACCTAACATCTGGGATGTAATATTTTACAACATTCCTGGCATGTCGGTCCCTACGTCTCGGTGGGAACGTTATATACGTCTATAACGATATATATCCTAACCTAAGGGAACCTTACATCTCGGATGTAATATTTTACAACATTCCTGTCGTGTCGTCGCCTGCTTCTCGATGGGGACATTATATACGTCCATAACGTTGTATATTCTAACCTAACGCAACCTAACATCTCGGATGTAATATTTTACAACATTCCTGGCATGTCGGGCCCTACTTCTCGGTGGGAACATTGTATACGTCTATAACGATATATATCCTAGCCTAAGGCAACCTAACATGTCGAATGTAATATTTTACAACATTCCTGTCCTGTCGTCGCCTGCTTCTCGATGGGGACATTCTATACGTCTATAACGTTGTATATCCTAACCTAAGGGAACCTAACATCTCGGGTGTAATATTTTAGAACATTCCTGACGCGTCAGTCCCTATTTCTCGGTGGGAACATTATATACGTCTATAACGATATATATCCTAACCTAAGGCAACCTAACATCTCGGATGTAATATATTACAACATTCCTGGCATGTCGGGCCCTACCTCTCGGTGGGAACATTGTATACGTCTATAACGATATATATCCTAGCCTAAGGCAACCTAACATCTCGGATGTAATATTTTACAACATTCCTGGCGTGTTAGTGCGTACTTCTCGGTCGGAACATCATATACGTCTATAACGTTATATATCCCGTCGTAAGGCAACATAACATCTCGGATGTAATATTTTAAAACATTCCTAGTGGGTCGTCGCCCGCTTCTCGATGGGGACATTATATACGTCTATAACGGTTGAATATTCTAACCTAAAGCAACCTAACATCTGGGATGTAATATTTTACAAGATCCCTGGCATGTCGGTCCCCACGTCTCTGTGGGAACATTATATACGTCTATAACGATATATATCATAACCTAAAGCAACCTAGCATCTCGGATGTAATATTTTACAACATTCCTGGCATGTCGGTCCCTACTTCTCGGTGGAAACAATGTATACGTCTATAACGATATATATCCTAGCCTAAGGCAACCCAACATGTCGAATGTAATATTTTACAAAATTCCTGGCGTGTCGTCGCCTACTTCTCGCTGGGGACACTATATGCATCTATAACGTTGTATATCCTAACCTAAGGCAACCTAACATCTCGGATGTAATATTTTACAACATTCCTGGCATGTCGGTCCCTACATCTCAGTGGGAACATTGTATGCGTCTATAACGATATATATCCTAGCCTAAGGCAACATAACATGACGAATGTAATATTTTACAACATTCCTGTCGTGTCGTCGCCTGCTTCTCGATGGGGACATTATATACGTCTATAACGTTGTATATTCTAAGCTAACGCAACCTAACATCTGGGATGTAATATTTTACAACATTCCTGGCGAGTCGTCGCCTACTTCTGGATGGGGACATTATATACATTTATAACCTCATATATCCTAACCTAAGGGAACCTAACATCTCGGGTGTAATATTTTACAACATTCCTGGCGTGTCGTCGCCTACTTCTCGATGGGGACATTATATACATCTATAACGTTGTATATCCTAACCTAAGGCAACCTAACATCTCGGATGTAATATTTGACAACATTCCTGGCGTGTCGGCCCGTACTTCTCGCTGGGAATATCATATACGTCTATAACGTTATATATCCTAGCCTAAGGCAATCCTAACATGTCGATTGTAATATTTTACAACATTCCTGGCATGTCGGCTCCTACTTCTCGGTGGGAACAGTATATACATCTATAACGTTATATATCCTAGCCTAAGGCAACCTAACATCTAAGATGTAATATTTTACTACATTCCTGGCGCGCTGGCCCCTACTTCTCGGTGGGAACATTATATACGTCTATAACGCTATATATCCTAGACTAAGGCAACCTAACATGTCGAGTGTAATATTATACAACACCTGGCGCGGCGGCACCTACTTCTCGGTGGGAACAGTATATACGTCTAAAACGTTATATATCCTAACCTAAGGCAACCTAACATGCCGAATGTAATATTTTACAACATTCCCGGCGCTTCGGTCCCTACTTCTCTGTGGTACCATTATATACGTCTATAAGGTTATATATCCTAGCCTAAGGCAATCCAAACATGTCGCATGTAATATTTTACAACATTCCAGGCGCGTCCGCTACTACTTCTCGGTGGGAACATTATATAGGTCAATAACGTTATATATCCGAACCTAAGGCAACCTAGCATCTCGGGTGTAATATTTTACTACATTCCTGGCACGTCGGCCCGTACCTATCGGCGGGAACATTATCTAAGTCATTAACGATATATATCCTAACGTAAGGCAACCTAACATCTCGGATGTAATATTTTACTACATTCCTGGCACGTCGGCCCCTACTTCTCGGTGGGAACAGTATATACGTCTATAATGATATATATCCTAACCTGAAACAACCTAACATCTCGGATATAATATTTTACAACATTCCTGGCATGTCGGTCCCTACATCTCGGTGGGAACATTCTATACGTCTATAACGATATATATCCTATCCTAAGGCAACCTAACATATCGGATGTAATATTTTACAACATTCTGGCGTGTCGTCGCCTGCTTCTCGGTGGGGACATTATATACGTCTATAACGTTGTATATTCTAAGCTAACGCAACCTAACATCTGGGATGTAATGTTTTACAACATTCCTCGCATGTCGGTCCCTACGTCTCCGTGGGTACATTATATACGTCTGTAACGTTGTATATCCTAACCTAACGCAACCTAACATCTGGGATGTAATATGTTAAAACATTCCTGGCATATCGGTCCCTACGTCTCGGTGGGAACATTATATACGTCTATAACGATATATATCCTAACCTAAGGCAACCTAACATCTCGGATATAATATTTTACTACATTCCTGGCGCTTCGGCTGCTACCTTTCGGTGGGAACATTATATACGTCTATAACGTTATATATCCTAACGTATGGCAACATAACATCTCGGATGTCATATTTTACAACATTCCTGGCATGTCGGTCACTACATCTCGGTGGGAACATTATATACGTCTGTAACGATATATACCCTAACCTAAGGCAACCTAACATCTCGGATGTAATATTTTACAACATTCCTGGCGTGTCGTCGCCTACTTCTCGATGGGGACATTATATACATCTATAACGTTGTATATCCTAACCTAAGGCAACCTAACATCTCGGATGTAATATTTGACAACATTCCTGGCGTGTCGGCCCGTACTTCTCGCTGGGAATATCATATACGTCTATAACGTTATATATCCTAGCCTAAGGCAACCCAACATGTCGAATGTAATATTTTACAACATTCCTGGCGTGTCGTCGCCTACTTCTCGCTGGGGACATTATATGCATCTATAACGTTGTATATCCTAACCTAAGGTAACCTAACATCTCGGATGTAATATTTTACAACATTCCTGGCATGTCGGTGCCTACTTCTCAGTGGGAACATTGTATGCGTCTATAACGATATATATCCTAGCCTAAGGCAACATAACATGACGAATGTAATATTTTACAACATTCCTGTCGTGTCGTCGCCTGCTTCTCGATGGGGACATTATATACGTCTATAACGTTGTATATTCCAAGCTAACGCAACCTAACATCTGGGATGTAATATTTTACGACATTCCTGGCGAGTCGTCGCCTACTTCTGGATGGGGACATTATATACATTTATAACGTCATATATCCTAACCTAAGGGAAGCTAACATCTCGGGTGTAATATTTTACAACATTCCTGGCGTGTCGTCGCCTACTTCTCGATGGGGACATTATATACATCTATAACGTTGTATATCCTAACCTAAGGCAACCTAACATCTCGGATGTAATATTTGACAACATTCCTTGCGTGTCGGCCCGTACTTCTCGCTGGGAATATCATATACGTCTATAACGTTATATATCCTAGCCTAAGGCAATCCTAACATGTGGATTGTAATATTTTACAACATTCCTGGCATGTCGGCTCCTACTTCTCGGTGGGAACAGTATATACATCTATAACGTTATATATCCTAGCCTAAGGCAACCTAACATCTAAGATGTAATATTTTACTACATTCCTGGCGCGCTGGCCCCTACTTCTCGGTGGGAACATTATATACGTCTATAACGCTATATATCCTAGACTAAGACAAGCTAACGTGTCGAATGTAATATTTTACAACATTCCCGGCACGTCGGCACCTACTTCTCGGTGGGAATATTATATACGTCTATAAGGCTATATATCCTAGCTTAAGGCAACCTAACATGTCGAATGTAATATTTTACAACATTCCTGGCGCGTCGGCCCCTACTTCTCGGTGGGAACATTATATAAGTCAATAACGTTATATATTCTAACGTAAGGCAACCTAACATCTCGGATGTAATCTTTTACTACATTCCTGGAACGTCGGCCCCTACTTCTCGGTGGGAACATTATATACGTCTATAACGCTATATATCCTAACCTAAGGCAACCTAACATGTCGAGTGTAATATTTTACAACACACCTGGCGCGTCAGCACCTACTTCTCGGTGGGAACATTATATACGTCTATAACGTAATATATCCTAAACTAAGGCAACCTATCATCTCTACCGTAATAATTTACAACATTCCTGGCATGCAAGTGCCTAGTTCTCTATGGTAACATTATATACGTCTATAACGTTATATATCCTAACCTAATGCAACCTAACATCTCGGATGTAATATTTTACTACATTCCTGGCGCGGCGGCACCTACTTCTCGGTGGGAACAGTATATACGTCTAAAACGTTATATATCCTAACCTAAGGCAACCTAACATGCCGAATGTAATATTTTACAACATTCCCGGCGGTTCGGTCCCTACTTCTCTGTGGTACCATTATATACGTCTATAAGGTTATATATCCTAGCCTAAGGCAATCCAAACATGTCACATGTAATATTTTACAACATTCCAGGCGCGTCCGCTACTACTTCTCGGTGGGAACATTATATAGGTCAATAACGTTATATATCCGAACCTAAGGCAACCTAGCATCTCGGGTGTAATATTTTACTACATTCCTGGCACGTCGGCCCGTACCTATCGGCGGGAACATTATCTAAGTCATTAACGATATATATCCTAACGTAAGGCAACCTAACATCTCGGATGTAATATTTTACTACATTCCTGGCACGTCGGCCCCTACTTCTCGGTGGGACCAGTATATACGTCTATAATGATATATATCCTAACCTGAAGCAACCTAACATCTCGGATGTAATATTTTACAACATTCCTGGCAAGTCGGTCCCTACATCTCGGTGGGAACATTCTATACGTCTATAACGATATATATCCTACCCTAAGGCAACCTAACATCTCGGATGTAATATTTTACAACATTCTGGCGTGTCGTCGCCTGCTTCTCGGTGGGGACATTATATACGTCTATAACGTTGTATATTCTAAGCTAACGCAACCTAACATCTGGGATGTAATGTTTTACAACATTCCTCGCATGTCGGTCCCTACGTCTCCGTGGGTACATTATATACGTCTGTAACGTTGTATATCCTAACCTAACGCAACCTAACATCTGGGATGTAATATGTTAAAACATTCCTGGCATATCGGTCCCTACGTCTCGGTGGGAACATTATATACGTCTATAACGATATATATCCTAACCTAAGGCAACCTAACATCTCGGATTGAATATTTTACAACATTCCTGGCATGTAGGTTCCTACTTCTCGGTGGGAACATTCTATACGTCTATAACGATATATATCCTAACCTAAGGCAACCTAACATCTCGGATGTAATATTTTACAACATTCCTGGCATGTCGGGCCCTACCTCTCGGTGGGAACATTGTATACGTCTATAACGATATATATCCTAGCCTAAGGCAACCTAACATGTCGAATGTAATATTTTACAACATTCTTGTCGTGTCGTCGCCTGCTTCTCGATGGGGACATTCTATACGTCTATAACGTTGTATATCCTAACCTAAGGGAACCTAACATCTTGGGTGTAATATTTTAGAACATTCCTGACGCGTCAGTCCCTATTTCTCGGTGGGAACATTATATACATCTATAACGATATATATCCTAACCTAAGGCAACCTAACATCTCGGATGTAATATTTTACAACATTCCTGGCATGTCGGGCCCTACCTCTCGGTGGGAACATTGTATACGTCTATAACGATATATATCCTAGCCTAAGGCAACCTAACATGTCGAATGTAATATTTTACAACATTCCTGACGTGTCGGCCCGTAGTTCATGGTGGTAACATTATATACGCCTACAACGTTATATATACTAGCCTAAGGCAACCTGACATCTCGGATGTAATATTTGACAACATTCTTGGCGTGTTAGCGCGTACTTCTCGGTCGGAACATCATATACGTCTATAGCGATATATATCCTAGCCTAAGGCGACCTAACATGTCGAATGTAATATTTTACATCATTCCTGACGTTTCGGCCCCTATTTCTCGGTGGGAACATTATATACGTCTATAACGTTATATATGCTAGCCTAAGGCAACCTAACATGTCGAATGTAATATTTTACAACATTCCTGACGTGTCGGCCCGCAGTTCACGGTTGTAACATTACATACGACTATAACGGTATATATCCCAGCCTAAGGCAACCTAACATCTCGGATGTAATATTTTACAGCATTCCTGGCGTGTCCGCCCGTACTTCTTGGTGGGGACATTATATACGTCTATAACGTTGTATATGCTAACCTAAGGCAACCTAACATCTCGAATGTAATATTTTACAACATTCCTGGCATGTCGGTCCCTACTTCTCTGTGGGAACATTGTATACGTCTATAACGTTGTATATCCTAACCGAAGGCAACCTAACATGTCGAATGTAATATTTTACAACATTCCTGGCGTGTCGGTCCCCATGTCTCGGTGGGAACATTATATACGTCTATAACGATATATATCCTAACCTAAGAGAACCTAACATCTCGGGTGTAATATTTTACAACATTCCTGACGCGTCGGCCACTATTTCTCGGTGGGAACATTCTATACGTCTATAACGTTGTATATCCTAACCTAAGGGAATCTAACATATCGGGTGTAATATTTTAGAACATTCCTGACGCGTCGGTCCCTATTTCTCGGTGGGAACATAATATACGTCTATAACGTTATGTATCCTAGCCTAAGGCGACCTAACATGACGAATGTAATATTTTACATCATTTCCGCCGTGTCGGCCCGTAGTTCTCGGTGGTAACATTACATACGACTATAACGGTATATATCCCAGCCTAAGGCAACCTAACATCTCGGATGTAATATTTTACAGCATTCCTGGCGTGTCCGCCCGTACTTCTTGGTGGGGACATTATATACGTCTATAACGTTGTATATGCTAACCTAAGGCAACCTAACATCTCGAATGTAATATTTTACAACATTCCTGGCATGTCGGCCCCTACCTCTCGGTGGGAACATTATATACGTCTATAACGTTATATATCATAACCTAAGGGAACCTAACATCTCGGGTGTAATATTTTACAACATTCCTGACGCGTCCGCCCCTATTTCTAGGTGGGAACATTATATACGTCTATAACGTTATATATCCTAGCCTAAGGCGACCTAACATGGCGAATGTAATATTTCACATCATTCCTGGCGTGTCGGCCCGTAGTTCTCGGTGATAACATTATATGCGTCTAAGACGTTATATATCCTATACTAAGGAAACCTAACATGTCAAATGTAGTATTTTACAAAACTCCTGGCGTGTCGTCGCCTACTTCTGGATGGGGATATTATATACATCTATACCGTTGTATATCCTAACCTAACGCAACCTAACATCAGGGATGTAATATTTTACAACATTCCTGGCGCGTCGGCTGCTGCTTTTCGGTGGGAACATTATATGCGTCTATAACGTTACATATCCTAACGTAAGGCAACATAAAATCTCGGATGTCATATTTTACAACATTCCTGGCGTGTCGTCGCCTGCTTCTCGATGAGGACATTATATACGTCTATAACGTTGTATATCCTAACCTAACGCAACCTAACGTCTGGGATGTAATATTTTACAACATTCCTGTCATTTCGGCCCGTAGTTCTCGGTGGTAACATTATATACGCCTATAACGTTATATATCCTAGCCTAATGCAACCTAACATCTCGGATGTAATATTTTACAGCATTCCTGGCGTGTCCGCCCGTACTTCTTGGTGGGGACATTATATACGTCTATAACGTTGTATATGCTAACCTAAGGCAACCTAACATCTCGAATGTAATATTTGACAACATTCCTGGCGTGTTAGCCCGTACTTTTCGGTGGCAACATAATATACGTCTATAACGATATATATCCTAACCGAAGGCAACCTAATATCTCGGATGTAATATTTTACAACATTCCTGGCGTGTTAGCCCGTACTTTTCGGTGGGAACATAATATACGTCTATAACGATATATATCCTAACCGAAGGCAACCTAATATCTCGGATGTAATGTTTTACAACATTCCTGGCGCGTCGGCTCCTACTTTTCGGTTGGAACGTTATATGCGTCTATAACGGTATATATCCTGTCGTAAGGCAACCTAACATCTCGGATGTAATATATGACAACATTCCTGGCGTGTCGGCCCGTACATCTCGTTGGGAAAATCATATATGTCTATAGCGATATATATACTAACCGAAGGCAACCTAACATTGCGGATGTAATATTTGACAACATTCCTGGCGTGTCGCCCCGTACAGCTCGGTGGGAACATCATATACGTCTATATCGATATATATCCTAACCGAAGGCAACCTAACACCTCGGATGTAATATTTTAAAACATTCCTGGCGCGTCGGCTCCTACTTTGCGGTGGGAACGTTATATATGTTTATAACGTTATATATCCTGTCGTAAGGCAACATAACATCTCGGATGTAATATTTTACAGCATTCCTGGCGTGTCGTCGCCCGCTTCTCGATGGGGACATTATATACGTCTATAACGTTGTATTTCCTAACCTAAAGCAACCTAACATCTGGCATGTTAAATTTTACAGGATTCCTGGCATGTCGGTCTACACGTCTCGGTGGGAACATTGTATATATCTATAACGTTGTATATCCTAACCTAAGGGAATCTCACATCTCGGATGTAATATTTTAAAACATTCCTGGCATGTCGGTCCTTAGGTCTTGGTGGGAACATTATATACGTCTATAACGATATATATCCTAACCTAAGGCAACCTAACATCTCGGATGTAATATTTTACAACATTCCTGGCGTGTCGTCGCCTGCTTCTCGATGGGGACATTATATACATCTATAACGTTGTATATCCTATCCTAACGCAACCTAACATCTGGGATTTAATATTTTACATCATTCCTGGCGTGTCGTCGCCTGCTTCTCGATGGGGACATTATATACGTCTATAACGTTGTATATCCTAACCTAACGCAACCTAACATCTGGGAAGTATTATTTTACAACATTCCTGGCATGTCGGTCCCTACTTCTCGGTGGGAATATTATATACGTCTATAACGTTATATATCATAACCAAAGGCAACCTAACATCTCGGATGTAATATTTCACAACATTCCTGGCTCGTCGGTTCCTACTTTTCGGTGGGAACATTATATACGTCTATAACGTCATAAATCCTAACGTAAGGCAACATAACATCTCGGATGGAATATTTTACAACATTCCTGGCTTGTCGTCACCTGCTTCTCGATGGGGACATTATATACGTCTATAACGTGGTATATCCTAACCTAACGCAACCTAACTTCTGGGATGTAATATTTTACAACATTCCTGGCATGTCGGTCCCTGCGTCTCGGTGGGAACATTATATACGTCTGTAACGATATATATCTTAACCTAAGGCAACCTAACATCTGGGGTGTAATATTTTACAACATTCCTGACGCGTCGGCCCCTATTTCTCGGTGGGAACATTATATACGTCTATAACGTTATATATCCTAGTCTAAGGAAACCTACCATGGCAAATGTAATATTTTGCAATATTCCTGGCGTGTCGTCACCTACTTCTGGATGGGGACATTATATACATCTATAACGTTGTATATCCTAACCTAAGGCAACCTAACATCTCGGATGTATTATTTTTCAACATTCCTGGCATGTCGGTCCCTACTTATCGGTGGGAACAATCTATACGTCTATAACGTTGTATATCCTAACCTAAGGGAACCTAACATCTCGGATGTAATATTTTAAAACATTCCTGGCATGTCGGTCCTTAGGTCTCGGTGGGAACATTATATACGTCTATAACGATATATATCCTAACCTAAGGCAACCTAACATCTCGGATGTAATATTTCACAACATTCCTGGCGGGTCGGCCCCTACTTCACGGTGGGCACATTATATACGTCTATAACGTAATATAACCTAACCTAACCCATCTAGCCCCTCGCTGGTATTGTTTTACAGAATCACGGTCGTGTCGGCCCTTACTTCTCGGTGGGGACATTACATACTTCTATAACGTTATATTTCCTATCCTAAGGCAACCTAACCTCTAGAATGTAGTATTTTCCAACATTCCTGGCGGGTCGGCCCCTACTTTTCGGTGGTAACATTATATACGTCTATAACGTAATAGATCCTAACCTAACCCATCTAGTACCTCGCTGGTAATGTTTCACAGAATCCCTTTCGTGTCGTGTCCTACGTCTCGGTGCGGACATTATATAAGTCTATAACGTTATACTTCCTATCCTAAGGCAACCTAACCTCTAGAATGTAGTATTTTCCAACATTCCTGGCGGGTCGGCCCCTACTTCTCGGTGGGAATATTATATACGTCTATAACGTAATAGATCCTAACGTAACCCATCTAGACCCTCGCTGGTAATGTTTGCCAGAATCCCGTTCGTGTCGTGCCCTACGTCTCGGTGCGGAAATTATATACGTCTATAACGTTACATTTCCTATCCTAAGGCAATCTAACCTCTCGAATGTAGTATTTTCCCACATTTCTGGCGGGTCGGCCCCTACTTCTCGGTGGGAACATTATATACTTTTATAACGTAATGAAACCTAACCTAACCCATTTAGACTCTCGCTGGTAATGTTTTACAGAATCTCGTTCGTGTCGCCCCGTACGTCACTGTGCGGACATTATATGCGTATATATTGTTATATATCCTAACCTAAGGCAACCTAACATCTCGATTGTAGTATTTCCCAACATTTCTGGCGGGTGGGCCCCTATGTCTCGGTGGGAACATTATATACGTCTATGGCTTTATATATCCTAGCCTAAGGCGACCTAACATGTCGGATGTAACATTTTAAATCATTCCTGGCGTGTCGGCCCGTAGTTCTCGGTGGTAACATTGCATACGTCTATAACGTTGTATATCCTAGCCTATGGCAGCCTGACATGTCGAATGTAATATTTTACAACATTCCTGTCGCGTCGGCCCCTATTTTTCGGTGCGAACATTATATACGTCTATTACGTTATATATCCTAGCCTAAGGCAACCTAACATGTCAAATGTAATATTTTACAACATTCCTAGCGTGTCGTCGCCTACTTCTCGATGGGGACATTATATACATCTATAACCTTGTATATCCTAATCTAAGGCAACCTAACATCTCGGATGTAATATTTTACAACATTCCTGGCATGTCGGTCCCTACTTCTCGGTGGAAATATTGTATACGTCTATAACGATATATATCCTAGCCTAAGGCAACCTAACATCTCGGATGTAATATTTTTCAACATTCTGGCGTGTCGTCGCCTGCTTCTCGATGAGGACATTATATACGTCTATAACGTTGTATATCCTAACCTAACGCAACCTAACATCTGGCATGTAATATTTTACAACATTCTGGCGTGTCGTCGCCTGCTTCTCGATGGGGACATTATATACGTCTATAACGTTGTATATCCTAACCTAACGCAACCTAACATCTGGCATGTAATATTTTACAACTTTCCTGGCGTGCCGTCGCCTACTTCTCGATGGGGACATTATATACATCTATAACGTTGTATATCCTAACCTAAGGCAACCTAACATCTCGGATGTAATATTTTACAACATTCCTGGCATGTCGGTCACTGCGCCTCGGTGGGAACATTATACACGTCTATAACGATATATATCCTAACCTAAGGCAACCTAACATCTCCGTTGTAATATTTTACAACATTCCTGACGCGTCGGCCCCTATTTCTCGGTGGGAACATTATATACGTCTATAACGTTACATATCCTAGCCTAAGGCAACCAAACATGTCGAATCTAATATTTTACAACATTCCTGGCGTGTCGTCGCCTACTTCTCGATGGGGACATTATATACATCTATAACCTTGTATATCCTAGCCTAAGGCAACCAAACATGTCGAATGTAATATTTTACAACATTCCTGGCGTGTCGTCGCCTACTTCTCGATGGGGACATTATATACATCTATAACCTTGTATATCCTAACCTAAGGCAACCTAACATCTCGGATGTAATATTTTACAACATTCCTGGCATGTCGGTCACTACGTCTCGGTGGGAACGTTATATACGTCTATAACGTTGTATATCCTAACCTAAGGTAACCTAACATCTCGGATGTAATATTTGACAACATTCCTGGCGTGTCGGACCGTACGTCGCGGTCGGAACATTCTATACGTCTATAACGTTATATATCCTAGCCTAACGCGACCTAACATGTCGAATGTAATGTTTTACATCATTCCCGCCGTGTCGGCCCGTAGTTCTCGGTGGTAACATTACATACGACTATAACGGTATATATCCTAGCCTAAGGCAACCTAACATCTCGGATGTAATATTTTGCAGCATTCCTGGCGTGTCGTCGCCTACTTCTCGATGGGGACATTATATACATCTATAACCTTGTATATCCTAACCGAAGGCAACCTAACATCTCGGATGTAATATTTTACAACATTCCTGGAATGTCGGTCCCTACGTCTCGGTGGGAACGTTATATACGTCTATAACGTTGTATATCCTAACCTAAGGGAACCGAACATCTCGGGTGTAATATTTTAGAACATTCCTGACGCGTCGGTCCCTATTTCTCGGTGGGAACATTATATACGTCTATAACGTTATATATCCTAGCCTAAGGCAACCTAACATCTCGGATGTAATATTTTACATCATTCCTGGCGCGTCGGCTCCTACTTTTCGGTGGGAACATTATATAGGTCTATAACGTTGTATATCCTAACCTAAGGCAACCTGACATTTCGGATGTAATATTTTACGACATTCCTGGCATGTCGGTCACTACGTCTCGATGGGGACATTATATACGTATATAACGTTGTATATGCTAACCTAAGGCAACCTAATATCTCGAATGTAATATTTTACAACATTCCTGGCATGTCGGTCCCTACTTCTCTGTGGGAACATTGTATACGTCTATAACGATATATGTCCTAGCCTATTGCAACCTAACATCTCGGATGTAATATTTTACAGCATTCCTGGCGTGTCGTCGCCTGCTTCTCGCTGGGGACATTATATACGTCTATATCGATATGTATCCTAGCCTAAGGCAACCTAACATGTCGGATGTAATATTTTACAACATTCCTGGCGTGTCGTCGCCTACTTCTCGATGGGACACATTATATACATCTATAACGTTATATATCCTAGCCTAAGGCAACCTAACATCTCGGATGTAATATTTGACAACATTCCTAGCGTATTAGCCCGTACTTCTTGGTGTGAACATCATATACGTCTATAGCGATATATATCCTAGCCTAAGGCGACCTAACATGTCGAATGTAATATTTTACATCATTCCTGACGTGTCCGCCCGTACTTCTCGGTGGGAACATTATATACGTCTATAACGTTATATATCGTAGCCTAAGGCGACCCAACATGTCGAATGTAATATTTTACAACATTCCTGGCGCGTCGGCTCCTACTTTTCGTTGGGAAAATTATATACGTCTATAATGTTATATATCCTAACGTAAGGCACCCTAACATGTCGAATGTAATATTTTACAGCATTCCTGGCGTGTCGTCGCCTACTTCTCGATGGGGACATTATATACATCCATAACGTTGTATATCCTAACCTAAGGGAACCTAACTTCTCGGGTGTAATATTTTACAACATTCCTGACGCGTCGGCCCCTATTTCTCGGTGGGAACGTTATATACGTCTATAACGTTATATATCCTAGCCTAAGGCGACCTAACATCTCGGATGTAATATTTTAAACATTCCTGGCGTGTTGTCGCCTGCTTCTAAATGGGGACATTATATACGTCTATAACGTTGTATATCCTAACCTAACGCAACCTAACATCTGGGATGTAATATCTTACACCATTCCTGGCATGCCGGTCCCTACTTCTCGGTGGGAACGTTCTATACGTTATATATCATAACCTAAGGCAACCTAACATCTCGGATGTAATAGTTGGCAACATTCCTGGCGTGTCGGCCCCTATTTCTCGGTGGGAACATTATATACGTCTATAGCGTTATATATCCTAGCCTATGGCGACCTAACATGTCGAATGTAATATTTTACATCATTCCCTCCGTGTCGGCCCATAGTTCTCGGTGGTAACATTACATACGACTATAACGGTATATATCCTAGCCTAAGGCAACCTAATATCTCGGATGTAATATTTTCCAAGCATTCCTGGCGTGTCCGCCAGTACTTCTCGGTGGGGACATTATATACGTCTATAAGGTTGTATATGCTAACCTAAGGCAACCTAACATCTCGAATGTAATATTTTACAACATTCCTGGCATGTCGGTCCCTACTTCTCTGTGGGAACATTGTATACGTCTATAACGATATGTGTCCTAGCCTAATGCAACCTAACATCTCGGATGTAATATTTTACAGCATTCCTGGCGTGTCGTCGCCTGCTTCTCGATGGGGACATTATATACATCTATAACGTTGTATACCCTAACCTAAGGGAACCTAACATCTCGGGTGTAATATTTTACAACATTCCTGGCATGTCGGTCCCTACGTCTCGGTGGGAACATTCTATACGTCTATAACGTTGTATATCCTAACCTAAGGGAACCTAACATCTCGCGTGTAATATTTTACAACATTCCTGACGCGTCAGCCGCTATTTCTCGGTCGGAATATTGTATACGTCTATAACGTTATATATCCTAGCCTAAGGCAACCTAACATCTCGGATGTAATATTTGACAACATTCCTGGCGTATTAGCCCGTACTTCTTGGTGTGAACATCATATACGTCTATAGCGATATATATCCTAGCCTAAGGCGACCTAACATGTCGAATGTAATATTTTACATCATTCCTGACGTGTCCGCCCGTACTTCTCGGTGGGAACATTATATACGTCTATAACGTTATATATCGTAGCCTAAGGCGACCCAACATGTCGAATGTAATATTTTACAACATTCCTGGCGCGTCGGCTCCTACTTTTCGTTGGGAAAATTATATACGTCTATAATGTTATATATCCTAACGTAAGGCACCCTAACATGTCGAATGTAATATTTTACAGCATTCCTGGCGTGTCGTCGCCTACTTCTCGATGGGGACATTATATACATCTATAACGTTGTATATCCTAACCTAAGGGAACCTAACTTCTCGGGTGTAATATTTTACAACATTCCTGACGCGTCGGCCCCTATTTCTCGGTGGGAACGTTATATACGTCTATAACGTTATATATCCTAGCCTAAGGCGACCTAACATCTCGGATGTAATATTTTAAACATTCCTGGCGTGTTGTCGCCTGCTTCTAAATGGGGACATTATATACGTCTATAACGTTGTATATCCTAACCTAACGCAACCTAACATCTGGGATGTAATATCTTACACCATTCCTGGCATGCCGGTCCCTACTTCTCGGTGGGAACGTTCTATACGTCTATAACGTTGTATATCCTAACCTAAGGGAACCTAACATCTCGGATGTAATATTTTACAACATTCCTGGCATGTCGGTCACTACGTCCCGGTGGGAACATTATATACGTCTATAACGTTATATATCATAACCTAAGGTAACCTAACATCTCGGATGTAGTAGTTGGCAACATTCCTGGCGTGTCGGCCCCTATTTCTCGGTGGGAACATTATATACGTCTATAGCGTTATATATCCTAGCCTATGGCGACCTAACATGTCGAATGTAATATTTTACATCATTCCCTCCGTGTCGGCCCGTAGTTCTCGGTGGTAACATTACATACGACTATAACGGTATATATCCTAGCCTAAGGCAACCTAATATCTCGGATGTAATATTTTCCAAGCATTCCTGGCGTGTCCGCCAGTACTTCTCGGTGGGGACATTATATACGTCTATAAGGTTGTATATGCTAACCTAAGGCAACCTAACATCTCGAATGTAATATTTTACAACATTCCTGGCATGTCGGTCCCTACTTCTCTGTGGGAACATTGTATACGTCTATAACGATATGTGTCCTAGCCTAATGCAACCTAACATCTCGGATGTAATATTTTACAGCATTCCTGGCGTGTCGTCGCCTGCTTCTCGATGGGGACATTATATACATCTATAACGTTGTATACCCTAACCTAAGGGAACCTAACATCTCGGGTGTAATATTTTACAACATTCCTGGCATGTCGGTCCCTACATCTCGGTGGGAACATTATATACGTCTACAACGTTATATATCATATCCTAAGTCAACCTAATCTCTCTACCGTAGTATTTTACAACATTCCTGACGCGTCGGCCCCTATTTCTCGGTGGGGACCTTATATACATCTATACCGTTGTATATCCTAACCGAAGGCAACCTAACATCTCGGATGTAATATTTTTCAACATTCCTGGCGCGCCGGCTCCTACTTTTCGGTGGGAACATTATATACGTCTATAACGTTATATATCCTAGCCTAAGGCAACACAACATCTCGGATGTAATATTTTAAACATTCCTGGCGTGTTGTCGCCTGCTTCTCGATGGGGACATTATATACATCTATAACGTTGTACATCCTAACTTAGGGCAACCTAACATCTCGGATGTAATATCTGACAACATTGGTGTTGTGTGGGCCCGTACTTCTCGGTGGGAACATCATATACGTCTATAGCGATATATATCCTAACCGAAGGCAACCTAACATCTCGGATGTAATATTTTTCAACATTCCTGGCGCGCCGGCTCCTACTTTTCGGTGGGAACATTATATACGTCTATAACGTTATATATCCTAGCCTAAGGCAACACAACATCTCGGATGTAATATTTTAAACATTCCTGGCGTGTTGTCGCCTGCTTCTCGATGGGGACATTATATACGTCTATAACGTTGTATATCCTAACCTAACGCAACCCAACATCTGGGATGTAATATTTTACACCATTCCTGGCGTGTCGGTCCCAACGTCTCGGTGGGGACATTATATATGTCTATAACGATATATATCCTAACCTAAGGCAACCTAACATCTCGGATGTAATAGTTGACAACATTCCTGGCGTGTCCGCCCGTACTTCTCGGTGGGAACATTATATACGTCTATAACGTTATATATCCTAGCCTAAGGCGACCCAACATGTCGAATGTAATATTTTACAACATTCCTGGCGCGTCGGCTCCTACTTTTCGGTGGGAACATTATATAGGTCTATAACGTTGTATATCCTAACCTAAGGCAACCTGACATCTCGGATGTAATATTTTACGACATTCCTGGCATGTCGGTCACTACGTCTCGATGGGGACATTATATACGTATATAACGTTGTATATGCTAACCTAAGGCAACCTAATATCTCGAATGTAATATTTTACAACATTCCTGGCATGTCGGTCCCTACTTCTCTGTGGGAACATTGTATACGTCTATAACGATATATATCCTAGCCTATTGCAACCTAACATCTCGGATGTAATATTTTACAGCATTCCTGGCACGTCGTCGCCTGCTTCGCGCTGGGGACATTATATACGTCTATATCGTTATATATCCTAGCCTAAGGCAACCTAACATGTCGGATGTAATATTTTACAACATTCCTGGCGTGTCGTCGCCTACTTCTCGATGGGGACATTATATACATCTATAACGTTGTATATCCTATCCTAAGGCAACCTAACATCTCGGATGTAATATTTTACAACATTCCTGGCATGTCGGTCCCTGCGTCTTGGTGGGGACATTATATACGTCTATAACGATATATATCCTAACCTAAGGCAACCCAACATCTCGGATGTAATATTTTACATTCCTGGCATGTCGGTCACTACGTCCCGGTGGGAACATTATATACGTCTATAACGTTATATATCATAACCTAAGGTAACCTAACATCTCGGATGTAATAGTTGGCAACATTCCTGGCGTGTCGGCCCCTATTCCTCGGTGGGAACATTATATACGTCTATAGCGTTATATATCCTAGCCTACGGCGACCTAACATGTCGAATGTAATATTTTACATCATTCCCTCCGTGTCGGCCCGTAGTTCTCGGTGGTAACATTACATACGACTATAACGGTATATATCCTAGCCTAAGGCAACCTAATATCTCGGATGTAATATTTTCCAAGCATTCCTGGCGTGTCCGCCAGTACTTCTCGGTGGGGACATTATATGCGTCTATAAGGTATATGCTAACCTAAGGCAACCTAACATCTCGAATGTAATATTTTACAACATTCCTGGCATGTCGGTCCCTACTTCTCTGTGGGAACATTGTATACGTCTATAACGATATGTGTCCTAGCCTAATGCAACCTAACATCTCGGATGTAATATTTTACAGCATTCCTGGCGTGTCGTCGCCTGCTTCTCGATGGGGACATTATATACATCTATAACGTTGTATACCCTAACCTAAGGGAACCTAACATCTCGGGTGTAATATTTTACAACATTCCTGGCATGTCGGTCCCTACGTCTCGGTGGGAACATTCTATACGTCTATAACGTTGTATATCCTAACCTAAGGGAACCTAACATCTCGCGTGTAATATTTTACAACATTCCTGACGCGTCAGCCGCTATTTCTCGGTCGGAATATTGTATACGTCTATAACGTTATATATCCTAGCCTAAGGCAACCTAACATCTCGGATGTAATATTTGACAACATTCCTGGCGTATTAGCCCGTACTTCTTGGTGTGAACATCATATACGTCTATAGCGATATATATCCTAGCCTAAGGCGACCTAACATGTCGAATGTAATATTTTACATCATTCCTGACGTGTCCGCCCGTACTTCTCGGTGGGAACATTATATACGTCTATAACGTTATATATCGTAGCCTAAGGCGACCCAACATGTCGAATGTAATATTTTACAACATTCCTGGCGCGTCGGCTCCTACTTTTCGTTGGGAAAATTATATACGTCTATAATGTTATATATCCTAACGTAAGGCACCCTAACATGTCGAATGTAACATTTTACAGCATTCCTGGCGTGTCGTCGCCTACTTCTCGATGGGGACATTATATACATCTATAACGTTGTATATCCTAACCTAAGGGAAGCTAACTTCTCGGGTGTAATATTTTACAACATTCCTGACGCGTCGGCCCCTATTTCTCGGTGGGAACGTTATATACGTCTATAACGTTATATATCCTAGCCTAAGGCGACCTAACATCTCGGATGTAATATTTTAAACATTCCTGGCGTGTTGTCGCCTGCTTCTAAATGGGGACATTATATACGTCTATAACGTTGTATATCCTAACCTAACGCAACCTAACATCTGGGATGTAATATCTTACACCATTCCTGGCATGCCGGTCCCTACTTCTCGGTGGGAACGTTCTATACGTCTATAACGTTGTATATCCTAACCTAAGGGAACCTAACATCTCGGATGTAATATTTTACAACATTCCTGACGCGTCCCCCTATTTCTCGGTGGGAACATTATACACGTCTATAGCGATATATGTCCTAGCCTAAGGCGACCTAACATGTCGAATGTAATATTTTACATCATTCCTGGCATGTCGGCTCCTACTTTTCGGTGGGAACATTATATACGTCTATAACGTAATATAACCTAACCTAACCTATCTAGCCCCTCGCTGGTAATGTTTTACAGAATCCCAGTCGTGTCGGCCCGTACTTCTCGGTGCGGACATTATATACGTCTAAAACGTTATATATCATAACCGAAGGCAACTTATCATCTCGGATGTAGTATTTTCCAACATTCCTGGCGAGTCGGACCCTGCTTCTCGGTGGGGACATTATATAGGTCTGTATCGTAATATAACATAACCTAACCCATCTTGCTCCTCGGTGATAATGTTTCACAGTATCCCGGACGTGTCGGCCCGTACGTCTCGGTGCGGACATTATATACGTCTATAACGTTATATATACCAACCTAAGGCAACCTGACATCTCGGATGTAGTATTTTCCAACATTCCTGGCGGGTCAGCCCCACTTCTCAGTGGGAACATTATTTACGTCTATAACGTAATATAACCTAACCTAATTCATTTTGCCCATCGGTGACAGTGTTTTACAGAATCCCGGGCATGTCGGCCCGTACTTCTAGGTGGGGACATTATATACGTCCATAACCTTATATATCCCAACCTAACGCAACCTAACATCTGGGATGTAATATTTTACAACATTCCTGGCGTGCCGGCCCCTAAATCTCGGTGGGACCATTATATACGTCTAGAACGTAATATATCATAACCTAACCCATCTATCCCATCGCTGGTAATGTTTTACAGAATCCCGTTCGTGTCGTCCCGTACGTCATGGTAGGGACATTATATGCGTCTATTACGTTATATATCCTATCCTACGGCAACCTAACATCTCGAATGTAGTATTTCACAACATTCCTGGCGGGTCGGCCCCACTTCTCGGTGGGAACATTATATACGTCTATAACATAATATAACCTAAACTAAACAATCTAGCCCATCCCTAGTAATGTTTTACAGAATCCCGTTCGTGTCGTCCCGTACGTCTCGGTGCGGACATTATATACGTCTATAATGTTATACATCCTAACCTAAGGAAACCTAACATCTCGGAAGTAATATTTTACATTACTGGCGGGTCGGCCCCTACTTCTCGGTGGGAACATTATATACGTCTATACCGTAATATAACCTAACCTAACCCATCTAGACCCTCGCTGGTAATGTTTTACAGAATCGCGTTCGCCTCGTCCCGTACGTCTCGCTGCGGACATTATATAGGTCAATAACGTTATACATCCTAACCTAAGGCAACCTAACATCCCAAATGTAGTATTTTACAACATTCCACTCGGGTCGGCCCCTACTTCTAGGTGGGTACATTAAATACGTCTATAACGTAATATAACCTAACCTAACCCATCTAGCCCATCGCATGTAATGTTTTACAGAATCTCGTTCGTTTCGTCCCGTACGTCTCGGTGCCGAAATTATATACGTCTATAACGTTATACATCCTAACCTAAGGCAATCCAACATCTCGAATGTAGTATTTTACAACATTGCTGGCGGGTCGGTCCCAAATTCTCGGTGGGAACATTATATACGTCTATATCGTAATATAACCTAAACTAACCCATCTAGACCCTCGCTGGTAATGTTTTACAGAATCCCGTTCGTGTCGTCCCGTACGTCTCGGCGCGGACATTATATAAGTCTATAATGTTATATATCCTAATCTAAGGCAACCTGACATCTCGAATGTAGTACTTTACCACATTCCAGGCGGGTCGGCCCCTACTTCTCGGTGGGAACATTATATACGTCTATATCGTAATATAACCTAACCTAACCCATTTTGCCTCTCGGTGATAATGTTTTACAGAATCCCGTTCGTGTCGTCCCGTACGTCGCGGTGCGGACATTATATACGTCTATAACGTTATATATCCTAACCTAAGGCAACCTAACATCTCGGATGTAGTATTTTCCAAAATACCTGGCGGGTCGGCCCCTACTTCTCGGTGGGAACATTATATACGTCTATAACGTAATATAACCTAACCTAACTCATCTAGCCCCACGGCGGAAATGTTTTACAGAATCCGTTCGTGTCGTCCCGTACGTCTCGGTGCGGACATTATATACGTCTATAACGTTATATATCCTAACCTAAGGGAACCTAACATCTCGGGTGTAATATTTTACAACATTCCTGGCATGTCGGTCCCTACATCTCGGTGGGAACATTATATACGTCTACAACGTTATATATCATATCCTAAGGCAACCTAATCTCTCTACCGTAGTATTTTACAACATTCCTGACGCGTCGGCCCCTATTTCTCGGTGGGGACCTTATATACATCTATACCGTTGTACATCCTAACCGAAGGCAACCTAACATCTCGGATGTAATATTTTTCAACATTCCTGGCGCGCCGGCTCCTACTTTTCGGTGGGAACATTATATACGTCTATAACGTTATATATCCTAGCCTAAGGCAACACAACATCTCGGATGTAATATTTTAAACATTCCTGGCGTGTTGTCGCCTGCTTCTCGATGGGGACATTATATACATCTATAACGTTGTATATCCTAACTTAGGGCAACCTAACATCTCGGATGTAATATCTGACAACATTGGTGTTGTGTGGGCCCGTACTTCTCGGTGGGAACATCATATACGTCTATAGCGATATATATCCTAACCGAAGGCAACCTAACATCTCGGATGTAATATTTTTCAACATTCCTGGCGCGCCGGCTCCTACTTTTCGGTGGGAACATTATATACGTCTATAACGTTATATATCCTAGCCTAAGGCAACACAACATCTCGGATGTAATATTTTAAACATTCCTGGCGTGTTGTCGCCTGCTTCTAAATGGGGACATTATATACGTCTATAACGTTGTATATCCTAACCTAACGCAACCCAACATCTGGGATGTAATATTTTACACCATTCCTGGCGTGTCGGTCCCAACGTCTCGGTGGGGACATTATATATGTCTATAACGATATATATCCTAACCTAAGGCAACCTAACATCTCGGATGTAATAGTTGACAACATTCCTGGCGTGTCCGCCCGTACTTCTCGGTGGGAACATTATATACGTCTATAACGTTATATATCCTAGCCTAAGGCGACCCAACATGTCGAATGTAATATTTTACAACATTCCTGGCGCGTCGGCTCCTACTTTTCGGTGGGAACATTATATAGGTCTATAACGTTGTATATCCTAACCTAAGGCAACCTGACATCTCGGATGTAATATTTTACGACATTCCTGGCATGTCGGTCACTACGTCTCGATGGGGACATTATATACGTATATAACGTTGTATATGCTAACCTAAGGCAACCTAATATCTCGAATGTAATATTTTACAACATTCCTGGCATGTCGGTCCCTACTTCTCTGTGGGAACATTGTATACGTCTATAACGATATATGTCCTAGCCTATTGCAACCTAACATCTCGGATGTAATATTTTACAGCATTCCTGGCACGTCGTCGCCTGCTTCGCGCTGGGGACATTATATACGTCTATATCGTTATATATCCTAGCCTAAGGCAACCTAACATGTCGGATGTAATATTTTACAACATTCCTGGCGTGTCGTCGCCTACTTCTCGATGGGGACATTATATACATCTATAACGTTGTATATCCTATCCTAAGGCAACCTAACATCTCGGATGTAATATTTTACAACATTCCTGGCATGTCGGTCCCTGCGTCTTGGTGGGGACATTATATACGTCCATAACGATATATATCCTAACCTAAGGCAACCCAACATCTCGGATGTAATATTTTACATTCCTGGCATGTCGGTCACTACGTCCCGGTGGGAACATTATATACGTCTATAACGTTATATATCATAACCTAAGGTAACCTAACATCTCGGATGTAATAGTTGGCAACATTCCTGGCGTGTCGGCCCCTATTCCTCGGTGGGAACATTATATACGTCTATAGCGTTATATATCCTAGCCTACGGCGACCTAACATGTCGAATGTAATATTTTACATCATTCCCTCCGTGTCGGCCCGTAGTTCTCGGTGGTAACATTACATACGACTATAACGGTATATATCCTAGCCTAAGGCAACCTAATATCTCGGATGTAATATTTTCCAAGCATTCCTGGCGTGTCCGCCAGTACTTCTCGGTGGGGACATTATATACGTCTATAAGGTATATGCTAACCTAAGGCAACCTAACATCTCGAATGTAATATTTTACAACATTCCTGGCATGTCGGTCCCTACTTCTCTGTGGGAACATTGTATACGTCTATAACGATATGTGTCCTAGCCTAATGCAACCTAACATCTCGGATGTAATATTTTACAGCATTCCTGGCGTGTCGTCGCCTGCTTCTCGATGGGGACATTATATACATCTATAACGTTGTATACCCTAACCTAAGGGAACCTAACATCTCGGGTGTAATATTTTACAACATTCCTGGCATGTCGGTCCCTACGTCTCGGTGGGAACATTCTATACGTCTATAACGTTGTATATCCTAACCTAAGGGAACCTAACATCTCGCGTGTAATATTTTACAACATTCCTGACGCGTCAGCCGCTATTTCTCGGTCGGAATATTGTATACGTCTATAACGTTATATATCCTAGCCTAAGGCAACCTAACATCTCGGATGTAATATTTGACAACATTCCTGGCGTATTAGCCCGTACTTCTTGGTGTGAACATCATATACGTCTATAGCGATATATATCCTAGCCTAAGGCGACCTAACATGTCGAATGTAATATTTTACATCATTCCTGACGTGTCCGCCCGTACTTCTCGGTGGGAACATTATATACGTCTATAACGTTATATATCGTAGCCTAAGGCGACCCAACATGTCGAATGTAATATTTTACAACATTCCTGGCGCGTCGGCTCCTACTTTTCGTTGGGAAAATTATATACGTCTATAATGTTATATATCCTAACGTAAGGCACCCTAACATGTCGAATGTAACATTTTACAGCATTCCTGGCGTGTCGTCGCCTACTTCTCGATGGGGACATTATATACATCTATAACGTTGTATATCCTAACCTAAGGGAAGCTAACTTCTCGGGTGTAATATTTTACAACATTCCTGACGCGTCGGCCCCTATTTCTCGGTGGGAACGTTATATACGTCTATAACGTTATATATCCTAGCCTAAGGCGACCTAACATCTCGGATGTAATATTTTAAACATTCCTGGCGTGTTGTCGCCTGCTTCTAAATGGGGACATTATATACGTCTATAACGTTGTATATCCTAACCTAACGCAACCTAACATCTGGGATGTAATATCTTACACCATTCCTGGCATGCCGGTCCCTACTTCTCGGTGGGAACGTTCTATACGTCTATAACGTTGTATATCCTAACCTAAGGGAACCTAACATCTCGGATGTAATATTTTACAACATTCCTGACGCGTCCCCCTATTTCTCGGTGGGAACATTATACACGTCTATAGCGATATATGTCCTAGCCTAAGGCGACCTAACATGTCGAATGTAATATTTTACATCATTCCTGGCATGTCGGCTCCTACTTTTCGGTGGGAACATTATATACGTCTATAACGTAATATAACCTAACCTAACCTATCTAGCCCCTCGCTGGTAATGTTTTACAGAATCCCAGTCGTGTCGTCCCGTACTTCTCGGTGCGGACATTATATACGTCTAAAACGTTATATATCATAACCGAAGGCAACTTATCATCTCGGATGTAGTATTTTCCAACATTCCTGGCGAGTCGGACCCTGCTTCTCGGTGGGGACATTATATAGGTCTGTATCGTAATATAACATAACCTAACCCATCTTGCTCCTCGGTGATAATGTTTCACAGTATCCCGGACGTGTCGGCCCGTACGTCTCGGTGCGGACATTATATACGTCTATAACGTTATATATACCAACCTAAGGCAACCTGACATCTCGGATGTAGTATTTTCCAACATTCCTGGCGGGTCAGCCCCACTTCTCAGTGGGAACATTATTTACGTCTATAACGTAATATAACCTAACCTAATTCATTTTGCCCATCGGTGACAGTGTTTTACAGAATCCCGGGCATGTCGGCCCGTACTTCTAGGTGGGGACATTATATACGTCCATAACCTTATATATCCCAACCTAACGCAACCTAACATCTGGGATGTAATATTTTACAACATTCCTGGCGTGCCGGCCCCTAAATCTCGGTGGGACCATTATATACGTCTAGAACGTAATATATCATAACCTAACCCATCTATCCCATCGCTGGTAATGTTTTACAGAATCCCGTTCGTGTCGTCCCGTACGTCATGGTAGGGACATTATATGCGTCTATTACGTTATATATCCTATCCTACGGCAACCTAACATCTCGAATGTAGTATTTCACAACATTCCTGGCGGGTCGGCCCCACTTCTCGGTGGGAACATTATATACGTCTATAACATAATATAACCTAAACTAAACAATCTAGCCCATCCCTAGTAATGTTTTACAGAATCCCGTTCGTGTCGTCCCGTACGTCTCGGTGCGGACATTATATACGTCTATAATGTTATACATCCTAACCTAAGGAAACCTAACATCTCGGAAGTAATATTTTACATTACTGGCGGGTCGGCCCCTACTTCTCGGTGGGAACATTATATACGTCTATACCGTAATATAACCTAACCTAACCCATCTAGACCCTCGCTGGTAATGTTTTACAGAATCGCGTTCGCCTCGTCCCGTACGTCTCGGTGCGGACATTATATAGGTCAATAACGTTACACATCCTAACCTAAGGCAACCTAACATCCCAAATGTAGTATTTTACAACATTCCACTCGGGTCGGCCCCTACTTCTAGGTGGGTACATTAAATACGTCTATAACGTAATATAACCTAACCTAACCCATCTAGCCCATCGCATGTAATGTTTTACAGAATCTCGTTCGTTTCGTCCCGTACGTCTCGGTGCCGAAATTATATACGTCTATAACGTTATACATCCTAACCTAAGGCAATCCAACATCTCGAATGTAGTATTTTACAACATTGCTGGCGGGTCGGCCCCAAATTCTCGGTGGGAACATTATATACGTCTATATCGTAATATAACCTAAACTAACCCATCTAGACCCTCGCTGGTAATGTTTTACAGAATCCCGTTCGTGTCGTCCCGTACGTCTCGGCGCGGACATTATATAAGTCTATAATGTTATATATCCTAATCTAAGGCAACCTGACATCTCGAATGTAGTACTTTACCACATTCCAGGCGGGTCGGCCCCTACTTCTCGGTGGGAACATTATATACGTCTATATCGTAATATAACCAAACCTAACCCATTTTGCCTCTCGGTGATAATGTTTTACAGAATCCCGTTCGTGTCGTCCCGTACGTCGCGGTGCGGACATTATATACGTCTATAACGTTATATATCCTAACCTAAGGCAACCTAACATCTCGGATGTAGTATTTTCCAAAATACCTGGCGGGTCGGCCCCTACTTCTCGGTGGGAACATTATATACGTCTATAACGTAATATAACCTAACCTAACTCATCTAGCCCCACGGCGGAAATGTTTTACAGAATCCGTTCGTGTCGTCCCGTACGTCTCGGTGCGGACATTATATACGTCTATAACGTTATATATCCTAACCTAAGGCAACCTAACATCTCGGATGTAGTATTTTCCAAAATACCTGGCGGGTCGGCCCCTACTTCTCGCTGGGAACATTATATACGTCTATAACGTAATGTAACCTAACCTAACCCATCTAGCCCCACGGCGGAAATGTTTTACAGAATCCGTTCGTGTCGTCCCGTACGTCTCGGTGCGGACATTATATACGTCTATAACGTTATATATCCTAACCTAAGGCAACTTAACATCTCGAATTTAGTATTTTACAACATTCCAGGCGGGTCGGCCCCTACTTCTCGGTGGGCACACTATATACGTCTATATCGTAATATAACCTAACCTAACCCATTTTGCCCCTAAGTGATAATGTTTCACAGAATCCCGGTCGTTTCTGTCCGTACTTCTCGGTGGGGACATTATATACGTCTATAACATTGTATATCCCACCCGAAGGCAACCTAACATCTCGAATGTAGTATTTCACAACATTCCTGGCGGGTCAGCCCCACTTCTCGGTAGGGACATTATATAAGTCTATATCGTAATATAACCTAACCTAACCCATCTAGACCCTCGCTGGTATTATTTCACAGACTCCCGTTCGTGTCGCCCCGTACGTCACGGTGCGGACATTATATACGTCTATAACGTTATATATCCTAACATAAGGCAACCTAACATCTCGGATGTAGTATTTTACAACATTTCTGGCGGGTCGGAACCTACTTCTCGGTGGGAAAATTATATACGGCCATAACGTAATATAACCTAACCTAACCCATCTAGCTCCTCGGCGGTAATGTTTTACAGAATCCCGTTCGGTTTGGTTCATACTTCTCGGTGGGGACATTATATACGTCTATAACATTGTATATCCCACCCGAAGGCAACCTAACATCTCGAATGTAGTATTTCACAACGTTCCGGGCGGGTCGGCCCCACTTCTCGGTAGGGACATTATATAAGTCTATATCGTAATATAACCTAACCTAACCCATCTAGACCCTCGGTGATAATGTTTTACAGAATCCCGTTCGTGTCGTCCCGTACATCTCGGTGGGGACATTGTATGCGTCTATAACGTTATATATCCAAACCTAAGGCAACCTAACATCTCGGATGTAGTATTTCACAACATTCCTGGCGGGTCGGCCCCACTTCTCGGTAGGGACATTATATAAGTCTATATCGTAATGTAACCTAACCTAACCCATCTAGACCCTCGCTGGTATTATTTCACAGACTCCCGTTCGTGTCGCCCCGTACGTCACGGTGCGGACATTATATACGTCTATAACGTTATATATCCTAACATAAGGCAACCTAACATCTCGGATGTAGTATTTTACAACATTTCTGGCCGGTCGGGACCTACTTCTCGGTGGGAAAATTATATACGGCCATAACGTAATATAACCTAACCTAACCCATCTAGCTCCTCGGCGGTAATGTTTTACAGAATCCCGTTCGGTTTGGTTCATACTTCTCGGTGGGGACATTATATACGTCGATAACATTGTATATCCCACCCGAAGGCAACCTAACATCTCGAATGTAGTATTTCACAACATTCCTGGCGGGTCGGCCCCACTTCTCGGTAGGGACATTATATAAGTCTATATCGTAATATAACCTAACCTAACCTATCTAGACCCTCGCTGGTAATGTTTCACAGAATCCTGTTCGTGTCGCCCCGTACGTCAAGGTGCGGACATTATCTACGTCAATATCGTTATATATCCTAACCTAAGGCAACCTAACATCTCGGATGTAGTATTTTCCAAAATACCTGGCGGGTCGGCCCCTACTTCTCGGTGGGAACATTATATACGTCTATAACGTAATATAACCTAACCTAACCCATCTAGCCCCTCGGCGGAAATGTTTTACAGAATCCGTTCGTGTCGCCCCGTACGTCACGGTGCGGACATTATATACGTCTATAACGTTATATATCCTAACCTAAGGCAACCTAACATCTCGGATGTAGTATTTTCCAAAATACCTGGCGGGTCGGCCCCTACTTCTCGGTGGGAACATTATATACGTCTATAACGTAATATAACCTAACCTAACCCATCTAGCCCCACTTCGGAAATGTTTTACAGAATCCGTTCGTGTCGTCCCGTACGTCTCGATGGGTACATTATATACATCTATAACGTTATATATCCTAACCTAAGGGAACCTAACCCTTCGGGTGTAATATTTTACAACATTCCTGACGCGTCGGCCGCTATTTCTCGGTGGGAATATTGTATACGTGTATAATGTTATATATCCTAGCCTAAGGGAACCTAACATCTCGGATGTAATATTTGACAACATTCCTGGCTTGTTAGCCCGCACTTCTCGGTGGGAACATCGTATACGTCTATAGCGATATATATCCTAGCCTAAGGCGACCTAACATGTCGAATGTAATATTTTACATCATTCCTGACGAGTCGGCCCGTAGTTCACGGTGGTAACATTATATACGCCTATAACGTTATATATCCTATCCTACGGCAACCTAACTTGATGAATGTAGTATTTTACAACATTCCTGGCGTGTCGTCGCCTACTTCTCGATGGGGACATTATATACATCTATAACGTTGTATATCCTAACCTAAGGCAACCTAACATCTCGGATGTAATATTTTACAACATTCTGGCGTGTCATCGCCTGCTTCTCGATGGGGACATTATATACGTCTATAACGTTTTATATACTAACCTAACGCAACCTAACATCTGGGATGTAATATTTTACAACATTCCTGGCATGTCGGTCCCGACGTCTCCGTGGGTATATTATATACGTCTGTAACGTTGTATATCCTAACCTAACGCAACCTAACATCTGGGATGCAATATTTTAAAACATTCCTGGCATGTCGGCCCCTACGTCTCGGTGGGAACATTATATACGTCTATAACGATATATATCCTAACCTAAGGCAACCTAACATCTCGGATGTAATATTTTACAACATTCCTGGCGCTTCGGCTGCTACTTTTCGGTGGGAACATTATATACTTCTATAACGTTACATATCATAACGTATGGCAACATATCATCTCGGATGTTATATTTTACAACATGCCTGGCATGTCGTCGCCTGCGTCTCGATGGGGACTTTATATACGTCTATAACGTTGTATATCCTAACCTAACGCATCCTAACATCTGGGATGTAATATGTTACAACATTCTTGGCATGTCGGTCCCTACGTCTCGGTGGGAACGTTATATACGTCTATAACGATATATATCCTAACCTAAGGGAACCTTACATCTCGGTTGTAATATTTTACAACATTCCTGGCATGTCGGTCCCTACATCTCGGTGGGAACATTATATACGTCTGCAAGGTTATATATCATAACCTGAGGCAACCTAACCTCTCTACAGTAATATTTTACAGCATTCCTGGCGTGACGGCGCCTACTTCCCGATGGGAACATTATATACATCTATAACGTTGTATATCCTAACCTAAGGCAACCTAACATCTCGGATGTAATAGTTGATAGCATTCCGGGCGTGTCGTCGCCTGCTTCTCGACGGGGACATTAGATACGTCTATAACGTTGTATATCCTACCCTAAGGGAACCTAACATCTCGGATGTAATATTTTACAACATTCTGGCGTGTCGTCGCCTGCTTCTCGATGGGGACTTTATATACGTCTATAACGTTGTATATCTTAACCTAACGAAACCTAACATCTGGGATGTAATATTTTACAACATTCTGGCGTGTCGTCGCCTGCTTCTCGACGGGGACATTAGATACGTCTATAACGTTGTATATCCTAACCTAACGCAACCTAATATCTCGGATGTAATATTTTACAACATTCATGGCATGTCGGTCCCTACATCTCCGTGGGAACATTCTATACGTCTATAACGTTGTATATCCTAACCTAAGGGAACCTAACATTTCGGTTGTAATATTTTACCACATTCCTGACGCGGCGGACCCTATTTCTCGGTGGGAACATTCTATACGTCTATAACGTTGTATATCCTTACCTGAGGGAACCTAACATCTCGGGTGTAATATTTTACAACATTCCTGACGCGTCGGCCCCTATTTCTCGGTGGGAACATTATATACGTCTATAACGTTATATATCCTAGCCTAAGGCGACCTAACATGTCGAATGTAATATTTTACATCATTCCTGGCGTGTCGGCCCGTAGTTCTCGGTGGTAAAATTGCATACGTCTATAGCGTTATATGTCGTAGCCTAAGGCAACCTAACATGTCGAATGTAATATTTTACAACATTCTGGCGTGTCGTCGCCTGCTTCTCGAAGGGGACACTATATACGTCTATAACGTTGTATATCCTAACCTAACGCAACCTAACATCTGGGATGTTTTATTTTACAACATTCCTGACGCGTCGGTCCCTACTTCTCGGTGGGAACATTGTATACGTCTATAACGATATATGTCCTAACCTAAGGCAACCTAACATCTCGGATGTAATAGTTGTTAACATTCCTTGCGTGTCGTCGCCTGCTTTTCGATGTGGACATTATATATATCTATAACGTTGTATAACCTAACCTAAGGCAACCTAACATCTCGGATGTAATATTTTACAACATTCCTGGCCCGTCATGCCCTATTTCTCGGTGGGAACATTCTATACGTCTATAACGTTGTATATCCTAACCTAAGGGAACCTAACATCTCGGGTGTAATATTTTACAACATTCCCGACCCGTCGGCCCCTATTTCTCGGTGGGAACATTCTATACGTCTATAACGTTGTATATCCTAACCTAACGCAACCTAACATCTCGGATATAATATTTTAGAACATTCCTGGCATGTCAGTCTCTACTTCTCGGTGGTAAGATTATATACGTCTATAACGTTATATATCATAACCTAAGGCAACCGAACATCTCGGATGTAATAGTTGATAACATTCCTGGCGTGTCGGCCCGTACATCTCGGTGGGAACATTATATACGTCTATAACGTAATATATCCTAACGCAGGGCAACATAACATCTCGGATGTAATATTTTACTACATTCCTGGCACGTCGGCCCCTTCTTCTCGGTGGGAAGATTATATACGTCTATAACGTTATATATCCTAACCTAAGGGAACCTAACATCTCGGGCGAAATATTTTACAACATTACTGATGCGTCATCGCCTGCGTCTCGATGGGGACATTATATACGTCTATAACATTGTATATCCTAGCCTAAGGCAACCTAACTTCACGAATGTAATATTTTGCAACATTCCTGGCGTGTCGTCGCCTGCTTCTCGATGGGGACATTATATACATCTATAACGTTATATATCCTAGCCTAAGGGAACCTAACACTTCGGGTGTAATATTTTACAACATTCCTGACGCGTCGGCCCCTATTTCTCGGTGGGAACATTCTATACGTCTATAACGTTGTATATCCTAATCTAACGCAACCTATCATCTGGGATGTAATATTTTAAAACATTCCTGGCATGTCGGTCCCTACGTCTCGGTGCGAACATTATATACGTCTATAACGATATATATCCTAGCCTAAGGCAACCTAACATGTCGATTGTAATATTTTACAACATTCCTGGCGTGTCATCGCCTGCGTCTCGATGGGGACATTCTACAAGTCTATAGCGATATATATCCTAGCCTAAGGCAACCCAACATGTCGAATGTAATATTTTACAACATTCCTGATGCGTCGGCCCCTATTTCTCGGTGGGAACATTCTATTCGTCTATAACGTTGTATATCCTAACCTAAGGGAACCTAACTTGTCGAATGTAATATTTTACAACATTCCTGGCGTGTCGTCGCCTGCTTCTCGATGGGTACATTATATACATCTATAACGTTATATATCCTATCCTAAGGGAACCTAACATCTCGGATGTAATATTTTACAACATTCCTGACGCCTCGGCCCCTATTTCTCGGTGGGAACATTCTATACGTCTATAACGTTATATATCCTAGCCTAAGGCAACCTAACATCTCGGATGTAATATTTGACAACATTCCCGGCGTGTTAGCCCGCACTTCTCGGTGGGAACCTCGTATACGTCTATAGCGATATATATCCTAGCCTAAGGCGACCTAACATGTCGAATGTAATATTTTACATCATTCCTGACGTGTCGGCCCGTAGTTCACGGTGGTAACATTATATACGCCTATAACGTTATATATCCTAGCCTACGGCAACCTAGCTTGACGAATGTAGTATTTTACAACATTCCTGGCGTGTCGTCGCCTGCTTCTCGATGGGGACATTATATACGTCTATAACGTTGTATATACTAACCTAAGGGAACCTTACATCTCGGATGTAATATTTTACAACATTCCTGGCATGTCGGTCCCTACTTCTCGGTGGGAACATTATATTCGTCTGTAACGATGTATACCCTAACCTAAGGCAACCTAACATCTCGGATGTAATATTTTACAACATTCCTGGCATGTCGGACCCTACTTCTCGGTGAGAACATTCTATACGTCTATAACGTTGTGTATCCTAACCTAACGCAACCTAACATCTCGGATGTAATATTTTACAACATTCCTGGCATGTCGGTCCCTACATCTCGGTGGGAACATTATATACGTCTGCAAGGTTATATATCATAACCTGAGGCAACCTAACCTCTCCACAGTAATATTTTACAGCATTCCTGGCGTGACGGCGCCTACTTCCCGATGGGAACATTATATACATCTATAACGTTGTATATCCTAACCTAAGGCAACCTAACATCTCGGATGTAATAGTTGATAGCATTCCGGGCGTGTCGTCGCCTGCTTCTCGACGGGGACATTAGATACGTCCATAACGTTGTATATCCTAACCTAAGGGAACCTAACATCTCGGATGTAATATTTTACAACATTCTGGCGTGTCGTCGCCTGCTTCTCGATGGGGACTTTATATACGTCTATAACGTTGTATATCTTAACCTAACGAAACCTAACATCTGGGATGTAATATTTTACAAGATTCCTGGCATGTCGGTCCCCACGTCTCGGTGAGAACATTATATTAGTCTATAACGATATCCATCCTAAACTAAAGCAACGACACATCTCGGATGTAATATTTTACAACATTCCTGGCATGTCGGTCCCTACATCTCGGTGGGAACTTTCTATACGTCTATAAAGTTGTATATCCTAACCTAAGGGAACCTAACATCTTGGGTGTAATATTTTACAACATTCCTGACCCGTCGGCCCCTATTTCTCGGTGGGAACATTCTATACGTCTATAACGTTTTATATCCTAACCTAAGGGAACCTAACATCTCGGGTGTAATATTTTACAACATTCCTGGCATGTCGGTCCCTACTTATCGGTGAGAACATTCCAAACGTCTATAACGTTGTATACCCTAACCTAACGCAACCTAACGTCTGGGATGTAATATTTTACAACATTCCTGGCATGTCGGTCCCTACTTCTCGGTGAGAACATTCTATACGTCTATAACGTTGTGTATCCTAACCTAACGCAACCTAACATCTCGGATGTAATATTTGACAACATTCCCGGCGTGTTAGCCCGCACTTCTCGGTGGGAACCTCGTATACGTCTATAGCGATATATATCCTAGCCTAAGGCGACCTAACATGTCGATTGTAATATTTTACAACATTCCTGGCGTGTCATCGCCTGCGTCTCGATGGGGACATTCTATACGTCTATAGCGATATATATCCTAGCCTAAGGCAACCCAACATGTCGAATGTAATATTTTACAACATTCCTGATGCGTCGGCCCCTATTTCTCGGTGGGAACATTCTATTCGTCTATAACGTTGTATATCCTAACCTAAGGGAACCTAACTTGTCGAATGTAATATTTTACAACATTCCTGGCGTGTCGTCGCCTGCTTCTCGATGGGTACATTATATACATCTATAACGTTATATATCCTATCCTAAGGGAACCTAACATCTCGGATGTAATATTTTACAACATTCCTGACGCGTCGGCCCCTATTTCTCGGTGGGAACATTCTATACGTCTATAACGTTATATATCCTAGCCTAAGGCAACCTAACATCTCGGATGTAATATTTGACAACATTCCCGGCGTGTTAGCCCGCACTTCTCGGTGGGAACCTCGTATACGTCTATAGCGATATATATCCTAGCCTAAGGCGACCTAACATGTCGAATGTAATATTTTACATCATTCCTGACGTGTCGGCCCGTAGTTCACGGTGGTAACATTATATACGCCTATAACGTTATATATCCTAGCCTACGGCAACCTAGCTTGACGAATGTAGTATTTTACAACATTCCTGGCGTGTCGTCGCCTGCTTCTCGATGGGGACATTATATACGTCTATAACGTTGTATATACTAACCTAAGGGAACCTTACATCTCGGATGTAATATTTTACAACATTCCTGGCATGTCGGTCCCTACTTCTCGGTGGGAACATTATATTCGTCTGTAACGATGTATACCCTAACCTAAGGCAACCTAACATCTCGGATGTAATATTTTACAACATTCCTGGCATGTCGGACCCTACTTCTCGGTGAGAACATTCTATACGTCTATAACGTTGTGTATCCTAACCTAACGCAACCTAACATCTCGGATGTAATATTTTACAACATTCCTGGCATGTCGGTCCCTACATCTCGGTGGGAACATTATATACGTCTGCAAGGTTATATATCATAACCTGAGGCAACCTAACCTCTCCACAGTAATATTTTACAGCATTCCTGGCGTGACGGCGCCTACTTCCCGATGGGAACATTATATACATCTATAACGTTGTATATCCTAACCTAAGGCAACCTAACATCTCGGATGTAATAGTTGATAGCATTCCGGGCGTGTCGTCGCCTGCTTCTCGACGGGGACATTAGATACGTCTATAACGTTGTATATCCTAACCTAAGGGAACCTAACATCTCGGATGTAATATTTTACAACATTCTGGCGTGTCGTCGCCTGCTTCTCGATGGGGACTTTATATACGTCTATAACGTTGTATATCCTAACCCAAAGTAACCTAACTTCTGGGATGTAATATTTTACAACATTCCTGGCATGTCGGTCCCCACGTCTCGGTGGGAACATTATATAAGTCTATAACGATATATATCCTAACCTAAAGCAACCTAACCTCTCTACAGTAATATTTTACAGCATTCCTGGCGTGACGGCGCCTACTTCCCGATGGGGACATTATATACGTCTATAACGTTGTATATCCTAACCTAAGGCAACCTAACATCTCGGATGTAATAGTTGTTAACATTCCTTGCGTGTCGTCGCCTGCTTTTGTATGTGGACATTATATATATTTATAACGTTGTATAACCTAACCTAAGGCAACCTAACATCTCGGATGTAATATTTTACAACATTCCTGGCCCGTCATGCCCTATTTCTCGGTGGGAACATTCTATACGTCTATAACGTTGTATATCCTAACCTAAGGGAACCTAACATCTCGGGTGCAATATTTTACAACATTCCCGACCCGTCGGCCCCTATTTCTCGGTGGGAACATTCTATACGTCTATAACGTTGTATATCCTAACCTAACGCAACCTAACATCTCGGATATAATATTTTAGAACATTCCTGGCATGTCAGTCTCTACTTCTCGGTGGTAAGATTATATACGTCTATAACGTTATATATCATAACCTAAGGCAACCGAACATCTCGGATGTAATAGTTGATAACATTCCTGGCGTGTCGGCCCGTACATCTCGGTGGGAACATTATATACGTCTATAACGTAATATATCTTAACGCAAGGCAACATAACATCTCGGATGTAATATTTTACAACATTCCTGGCGTGTCGTCGCCTGCTTCTCGATGGGGACATTATATACGTCTATAACGTTGTATATCCTAACCCAAAGCAACCTAACATCTCGGATGTAATATTTTACAAAATTCCTGGCATGTTGGTCCCAACATCTCGGTGGGAACATTATATACGTCTGCAAGGTTATATATCATAACCGAAGGCAACCTTACCTCTCTACAGTAATATTTTACAGCATTCCTGGCGTGTCGTCGCCTGCTTCTCGATGTGGACATTATATACATCTATAACGTTGTATATCCTAACCTAAGGCAACCTAACATCTCGGATGTAATATTTTACAACATTCCTGGCATTTCGGTCCCTACTTCTCGGTGGGAACATTGTATACGTCTATAACGATATATATACTACTCTAAGGCAACCTAACATGTCGAATGTAATATTTTACAACATTCCTGGCGCGTCGGCGCATATTTCTCGGTGGGAACGTTATATAAGTCAATAACGTTATATATCCTAACGTAAGGCAACCTAACATCTCGGATGTAATATTTTACTACATTCCTGGCACATCGGCCCCTTCTTCTCGGTGGGAAGATTATATACGTCTATAACGTTATATATCCTAACCTAAGGGAACCTAACATCTCGGGCGAAATATTTTACAACATTACTGATGCGTCATCGCCTGCGTCTCGATGGGGACATTATATACGTCTATAACATTGTATATCCTAGCCTAAGGCAACCTAACTTCACGAATGTAATATTTTGCAACATTCCTGGCGTGTCGTCGCCTGCTTCTCGATGGGGACATTATATACATCTATAACGTTATATATCCTAGCCTAAGGGAACCTAACACTTCGGGTGTAATATTTTACAACATTCCTGACGCGTCGGCCCCTATTTCTCGGTGGGAACATTCTATACGTCTATAACGTTGTATATCCTAATCTAACGCAACCTATCATCTGGGATGTAATATTTTAAAACATTCCTGGCATGTCGGTCCCTACGTCTCGGTGCGAACATTATATACGTCTATAACGATATATATCCTAGCCTAAGGCAACCTAACATGTCGATTGTAATATTTTACAACATTCCTGGCGTGTCATCGCCTGCGTCTCGATGGGGACATTATATACGTCTATAACGTTGTATATCCTGGCCTAAGGCAACCTAACTTGTCGAATGTAATATTTTACAACATTCCTGGCGTGTCGTCGCCTGCGTCTCGATGGGAACATTCTATACGTCTATAGCGATATATATCCTAGCCTAAGGCAACCCAACATGTCGAATGTAATATTTTACAACATTCCTGATGCGTCGGCCCCTATTTCTCGGTGGGAACATTCTATTCGTCTATAACGTTGTATATCCTAACCTAAGGGAACCTAACTTGTCGAATGTAATATTTTACAACATTCCTGGCGTGTCGTCGCCTGCTTCTCGATGGGTACATTATATACATATATAACGTTATATATCCTATCCTAAGGGAACCTAACATCTCGGATGTAATATTTTACAACATTCCTGACGCGTCGGCCCCTACTTCTCGGTGGGAACATTGTATACGTCTATAACGATATATGTCCTAGCCTAAGGCAACCTAACATATGGGATGTAATATTTTACAACATTCTGGCGTGTCGTCGCCTGCTTCTCGATGGGGACATTAGATACGTCTATAACGCTGTATATCCTAACCTAAGGGAACCTAACATCTCGGATGAAATATTTTACAACATACTGGCGTGTCGTCGCCTGCTTCTCGATGGGGACATTATATACGTCTATAACGTTGTATATCCTAACCCAAAGTAACCTAACTTCTGGGATGTAATATTTTACAACATTCCTGGCATGTCGGTCCCCACGTCTCGGTGGGAACATTATATAAGTCTATAACGATATATATCCTAACCTAAAGCAACCTAACCTCTCTACAGTAATATTTTACAGCATTCCTGGCGTGACGGCGCCTACTTCCCGATGGGGACATTATATACGTCTATAACGTTGTATATCCTAACCTAAGGCAACCTAACATCTCGGATGTAATAGTTGTTAACATTCCTTGCGTGTCGTCGCCTGCTTTTGTATGTGGACATTATATATATCTATAACGTTGTATAACCTAACCTAAGGCAACCTAACATCTCGGATGTAATATTTTACAACATTCCTGGCCCGTCATGCCCTATTTCTCGGTGGGAACATTCTATACGTCTATAACGTTGTATATCCTAACCTAAGGGAACCTAACATCTCGGGTGTAATATTTTACAACATTCCCGACCCGTCGGCCCCTATTTCTCGGTGGGAACATTCTATACGTCTATAACGTTGTATATCCTAACCTAACGCAACCTAACATCTCGGATATAATATTTTAGAACATTCCTGGCATGTCAGTCTCTACTTCTCGGTGGTAAGATTATATACGTCTATAACGTTATATATCATAACCTAAGGCAACCGAACATCTCGGATGTAATAGTTGATAACATTCCTGGCGTGTCGGCCCGTACATCTCGGTGGGAACATTATATACGTCTATAACGTAATATATCCTAACGCAAGGCAACATAACATCTCGGATGTAATATTTTACAACATTCCTGGCGTGTCGTCGCCTGCTTCTCGATGGGGACATTATATACGTCTATAACGTTGTATATCCTAACCCAAAGCAACCTAACATCTCGGATGTAATATTTTACAAAATTCCTGGCATGTTGGTCCCAACATCTCGGTGGGAACATTATATACGTCTGCAAGGTTATATATCATAACCGAAGGCAACCTTACCTCTCTACAGTAATATTTTACAGCATTCCTGGCGTGTCGTCGCCTGCTTCTCGATGTGGACATTATATACATCTATAACGTTGTATATCCTAACCTAAGGCAACCTAACATCTCGGATGTAATATTTTACAACATTCCTGGCATTTCGGTCCCTACTTCTCGGTGGGAACATTGTATACGTCTATAACGATATATATACTACTCTAAGGCAACCTAACATGTCGAATGTAATATTTTACAACATTCCTGGCGCGTCGGCGCATATTTCTCGGTGGGAACGTTATATAAGTCAATAACGTTATATATCCTAACGTAAGGCAACCTAACATCTCGGATGTAATATTTTACTACATTCCTGGCACATCGGCCCCTTCTTCTCGGTGGGAAGATTATATACGTCTATAACGTTATATATCCTAACCTAAGGGAACCTAACATCTCGGGCGAAATATTTTACAACATTACTGATGCGTCATCGCCTGCGTCTCGATGGGGACATTATATACGTCTATAACATTGTATATCCTAGCCTAAGGCAACCTAACTTCACGAATGTAATATTTTGCAACATTCCTGGCGTGTCGTCGCCTGCTTCTCGATGGGGACATTATATACATCTATAACGTTATATATCCTAGCCTAAGGGAACCTAACACTTCGGGTGTAATATTTTACAACATTCCTGACGCGTCGGCCCCTATTTCTCGGTGGGAACATTCTATACGTCTATAACGTTGTATATCCTAATCTAACGCAACCTATCATCTGGGATGTAATATTTTAAAACATTCCTGGCATGTCGGTCCCTACGTCTCGGTGCGAACATTATATACGTCTATAACGATATATATCCTAGCCTAAGGCAACCTAACATGTCGATTGTAATATTTTACAACATTCCTGGCGTGTCATCGCCTGCGTCTCGATGGGGACATTATATACGTCTATAACGTTGTATATCCTGGCCTAAGGCAACCTAACTTGTCGAATGTAATATTTTACAACATTCCTGGCGTGTCGTCGCCTGCGTCTCGATGGGAACATTCTATACGTCTATAGCGATATATATCCTAGCCTAAGGCAACCCAACATGTCGAATGTAATATTTTACAACATTCCTGATGCGGCGGCCCCTATTTCTCGGTGGGAACATTCTATTCGTCTATAACGTTGTATATCCTAACCTAAGGGAACCTAACTTGTCGAATGTAATATTTTACAACATTCCTGGCGTGTCGTCGCCTGCTTCTCGATGGGTACATTATATACATCTATAACGTTATATATCCTATCCTAAGGGAACCTAACATCTCGGATGTAATATTTTACAACATTCCTGACGCGTCGGCCCCTATTTCTCGGTGGGAACATTCTATACGTCTATAACGTTATATATCCTAGCCTAAGGCAACCTAACATCTCGGATGTAATATTTGACAACATTCCCGGCGTGTTAGCCCGCACTTCTCGGTGGGAACCTCGTATACGTCTATAGCGATATATATCCTAGCCTAAGGCGACCTAACATGTCGAATGTAATATTTTACATCATTCCTGACGTGTCGGCCCGTAGTTCACGGTGGTAACATTATATACGCCTATAACGTTATATATCCTAGCCTACGATAACCTAGCTTGACGAATGTAGTATTTTACAACATTCCTGGCGTGTCGTCGCCTACTTCTCGATGGGGACATTATACACGTCTATAACGTTGTATATCCTAGCCTAAGGCAACCTAACTTGTCGAATGTAATATTTTACAACATTCCTGGCGTGTCGTCGCCTGCTTCTCTATGGGTACATTATATACATCTATAACGTTATATATCCTAACCTAAGGGAACCTAACACTTCGGGTGTAATATTTTACAACATTCCTGACGCGTCGGCCGCTATTTCTCGGTGGGAATATTGTATACGTGTATAATGTTATATATCCTAGCCTAAGGGAACCTAACATCTCGGATGTAATATTTGACAACATTCCTGGCGTGTTAGCCCGCACTTCTCGGTGGGAACATCGTATACGTCTATAGCGATATATATCCTAGCCTAAGGCGACCTAACATGTCGAATGTAATATTTTACATCATTCCTGACGTGTCGGCCCGTAGTTCACGGTGGTAACATTATATACGCCTATAACGTTATATATCCTAGCCTACGGCAACCTAACTTGACGAATGTAGTATTTTACAACATTCCTGGCGTGTCGTCGCCTACTTCTCGATGGGGACATTATATACGTCTATAACGTTGTATATCCTAGCCTACGGCAACCTAACTTGATGAATGTAGTATTTTACAACATTCCTGCCGTGTCGTCGCCTGCTTCTCGATGGGGACATTAGATACGTCTATAACGTTGTATATCCTAACCTAACGCAACCTAATATCTCGGATGTAATATTTTACAACATTCATGGCATGTCGGTCCCTACATCTCCGTTGGAACATTCTATACGTCTATAACGTTGTATATCCTAACCTAAGGGAACCTAACATTTCGGTTGTAATATTTTACCACATTCCTGACGCGGCGGACCCTATTTCTCGGTGGGAACATTCTATACGTCTATAACGTTGTATATCCTTACCTGAGGGAACCTAACATCTCGGATGTAATATTTTACAACATTCCTGGCATTTCGGTCCCTACTTTTCGGTGGGAACATTGTATACGTCTATAACGATATATATCGTAGCATAAGGCAACCTAACATATCGTATGTAATATTTTACAACATTCTGGCGTGTCGTCGGCTGCTTCTCGATGGGGACATTAGATACGTCTATAACGTTGTATGTCCTAACCTAACGCAACCTAACATCTCGGATGTAATATTTTACAACATTCCTGGCATGTCGGTCCCTACATCTCGGTGGGAACATTCTAGACGTCTATAACGTTGTATATCCTAACCTAAGGGAACCTAACATCTCGGGTGTAGTATTTTACAACATTCCTGACCCGTCGGCCCCTATTTCTCGGTGGGAACATTCTATACGTCTATAACGTTGTATATCCTTACCTAAGGGAACCTAACATCTCGGGTGTAATATTTTACAACATTCCTGACGCGTCGGCCCCTATTTCTCGGTGGGAACATTCTATTCGTCTATAACGTTGTATATAATAACCTAAGGTAACCTAACATCTCGGGTGTAATATTTTACAACATTCCTGACGCGTCGGCCCGTAGGTGTCGGTCATAACATTATATGCGTGTATAACATTATATATCCTAGCCTAAGGAAACCTAACATGTCAAATGTAATATTTTACAACACTCCTGGCGTGTCTTCGCCTACTTCTGGATGAGGACATTAGATACGTCTATAACGTTGTATATCCTAACCTAACGCAACCTAACATCTGGTATGTAATATTTTAGAAGATTCCGGGCATGTAGGTCCCCACGTCTAGGTGGGAACATTATATACGTCTGCAAGGTTATATATCATAACCTAAGGCAAGCTAACCTCTCTGCCGTAATATTTTACAGCATTCCTGGCGTGACGGCGCCTACTTCCCGATGGGGTCATTATATACGTCTATAACGTTATATATCCTAACCTAAGGGAACCTAACATCTCGGAAGTAATATTTTACAACATTCCTGGCGCGCCGGCACCTATTTCTCGGTGGGAACATTATATACGTCTATAACTTTACATATCCTAGCCTAAGGCAATCCTAACATGTCGAATGTAATATTTTACAGCATTCCTGGCGCGTCGGCCCCTACTTCTCGGGTGGAACATTATATACGTCTATAACGTTATATATCCTAACCTAAGGGAACCTAACATCTCGGATGTAATATTTTACAACATTCCTGGCGCGCCTGCCCCTACTTCTCGGTGGGTACATTATATACGTCTATAATGCTATATATCGCTGCCTAAGGCAACCTAACATTTCGGATGTAATATTTTACTACATTCCTGGCGCCCCGGCACCTACTTCTCGGTGGGAACATTATATACGTCTATAACGTTATATATCCTAGTCTAAGGCAATCCTAACATCTCGGATGTAATATTTCACAACATTGCTGGCTCGTCGGCCCCTACTTCTCGGTGGGAACATTATATACGCCTATAACGTTATATATTCTAACCTAAGGGAACCTAACACCTCGGATGTAATGTTTTACAACATTCCTGGCGTGTCGGCCCCTTTTTCTCGGTGGGAACATTGTATATGTCTATAACGCTATATGTCCTAGCCTGAGACAACCTAACATGTCGAATATAATATTTTACAATATTCCTGGCGCGTCGGCAACTACTTCTCGGTGGGAACTGTATATACGACTATAACGTTATGTATCCTAACCTAACACAACTTAACATGTCGAATGTAATATTTTACCACATTCCTGGCTCGTTGGCCCCTACTTCTCGGTGGGAACATTATATACGTCTATAACGTTATATATCCTAACCTAAGGGAACCTAACATCTCGGATGTAATATTTTACAACATTCCTGGCGTGTCGGCCCCTATTTCTCGGTGGGAACATTATATACGTCTTTTACGCTATATATCCTAGCCTAAGGCAACCTAACTTGTCGAGCGTAATATTTTACAACATTCCTGGGGCGTCGGCCCCTATTTCTCGGTGGGAACATTATATAAGTCAATAACGTTATATATCCTAACCTAAGGGAACCTAACATCTTGGAAGTAATATTTTACAACATTCCTGGCGTGTGGGCCCCTATTTCTCGGTTGGAACATTATATACGTATATAACGTTATATATCCTAGTCTAAGGCAACCTAACATCTCGGATGTAATATTTTACTACGTTCGTGGCGCACCGGCCCCTACTTCTTGGTGGGAACATTATATACGTCTATAACGTTATATATCCTAGCCTAAGGCAACCTAACATACCGAATGTAATATTTTACCACATTCCGGCGCGCTGGCCCCTACCTCTCGGTGGGAACATTATATACGTCTATAACGCCATATATCCTAACTTAAGGCAATCCTCATATCTCGGATGTAATATTTTACAACATTCCTGGCGCGCCGGCACCTATTTCTCGGTGGGAACATTATATACGTCTATAACTTTACATATCCTAGCCTAAGGCAACCTAACATCTCGGATGTATTATTTTACTACATTCCTGGCGCGCCGGCCCGCACTTCTCGGTGGGAACATTATATTTGTCTATATCGCTATATATCATAGCCTAAGGCAACCTAACTTCTCGGATGTTATATTTTACTACATTCCTGGCGCGCCTGCCCCTACTTCTCGGTGGGAACATTATATACGTCTATAATGCTACATATCCTTGCTTAAGGCAACCTAACATCTCGGATGTAATATTTTACTACATTCCTGGCATGCCGGCCCCTACTTTTCGGTGGGAACATTGTATACGTCTATAACGATATATATCGTAGCATAAGGCAACCTAACATATCGTATGTAATATTTTACAACATTCTGGCGTGTCGTCGGCTGCTTCTCGATGGGGACATTAGATACGTCTATAACGTTGTATGTCCTAACCTAACGCAACCTAACATCTCGGATGTAATATTTTACAACATTCCTGGCATGTCGGTCCCTACATCTCGGTGGGAACATTCTAGACGTCTATAACGTTGTATATCCTAACCTAAGGGAACCTAACATCTCGGGTGTAGTATTTTACAACATTCCTGACCCGTCGGCCCCTATTTCTCGGTGGGAACATTCTATACGTCTATAACGTTGTATATCCTTACCTAAGGGAACCTAACATCTCGGGTGTAATATTTTACAACATTCCTGACGCGTCGGCCCCTATTTCTCGGTGGGAACATTCTATTCGTCTATAACGTTGTATATAATAACCTAAGGTAACCTAACATCTCGGGTGTAATATTTTACAACATTCCTGACGCGTCGGCCCGTAGGTGTCGGTCATAACATTATATGCGTGTATAACATTATATATCCTAGCCTAAGGAAACCTAACATGTCAAATGTAATATTTTACAACACTCCTGGCGTGTCTTCGCCTACTTCTGGATGAGGACATTAGATACGTCTATAACGTTGTATATCCTAACCTAACGCAACCTAACATCTGGTATGTAATATTTTAGAAGATTCCGGGCATGTAGGTCCCCACGTCTAGGTGGGAACATTATATACGTCTGCAAGGTTATATATCATAACCTAAGGCAAGCTAACCTCTCTGCCGTAATATTTTACAGCATTCCTGGCGTGACGGCGCCTACTTCCCGATGGGGTCATTATATACGTCTATAACGTTATATATCCTAACCTAAGGGAACCTAACATCTCGGAAGTAATATTTGATAACATTCCTGGCGTGTAGGCCCGTAGTTCTCGGTGGGAATATCATATACGTCTATAACGTTATATATCCTATCCTAAGGCAATCCTAACATGTCGAATGTAATATTTCACAACATTGCTGGCTCGTCGGCCCCTACTTCTCGGTGGGAACATTATATACGCCTATAACGTTATATATTCTAACCTAAGGGAACCTAACACCTCGGATGTAATGTTTTACAACATTCCTGGCGTGTCGGCCCCTTTTTCTCGGTGGGAACATTGTATATGTCTATAACGCTATATGTCCTAGCCTGAGACAACCTAACATGTCGAATATAATATTTTACAATATTCCTGGCGCGTCGGCAACTACTTCTCGGTGGGAACTGTATATACGACTATAACGTTATGTATCCTAACCTAACACAACTTAACATGTCGAATGTAATATTTTACCACATTCCTGGCTCGTTGGCCCCTACTTCTCGGTGGGAACATTATATACGTCTATAACGTTATATATCCTAACCTAAGGGAACCTAACATCTCGGATGTAATATTTTACAACATTCCTGGCGTGTCGGCCCCTATTTCTCGGTGGGAACATTATATACGTCTTTTACGCTATATATCCTAGCCTAAGGCAACCTAACTTGTCGAGCGTAATATTTTACAACATTCCTGGGGCGTCGGCCCCTATTTCTCGGTGGGAACATTATATAAGTCAATAACGTTATATATCCTAACCTAAGGGAACCTAACATCTTGGAAGTAATATTTTACAACATTCCTGGCGTGTGGGCCCCTATTTCTCGGTGGGAACATTATATACGTATATAACGTTATATATCCTAGTCTAAGGCAACCTAACATCTCGGATGTAATATTTTACTACGTTCGTGGCGCACCGGCCCCTACTTCTTGGTGGGAACATTATATACGTCTATAACGTTATATATCCTAGCCTAAGGCAACCTAACATACCGAATGTAATATTTTACCACATTCCGGCGCGCTGGCCCCTACCTCTCGGTGGGAACATTATATACGTCTATAACGCCATATATCCTAACTTAAGGCAATCCTCATATCTCGGATGTAATATTTTACAACATTCCTGGCGCGCCGGCACCTATTTCTCGGTGGGAACATTATATACGTCTATAACTTTACATATCCTAGCCTAAGGCAACCTAACATCTCGGATGTATTATTTTACTACATTCCTGGCGCGCCGGCCCGCACTTCTCGGTGGGAACATTATATTTGTCTATATCGCTATATATCATAGCCTAAGGCAACCTAACTTCTCGGATGTTATATTTTACTACATTCCTGGCGCGCCTGCCCCTACTTCTCGGTGGGAACATTATATACGTCTATAATGCTACATATCCTTGCTTAAGGCAACCTAACATCTCGGATGTAATATTTTACTACATTCCTGGCATGCCGGCCCCTACTTCTCGGTGGGAACATTATATACGTCTATATCGCTATATATCATGACGTAAGGCAACCTAACATGTCGAGCGTAATATTTTACAACATTCCTGGCGTGTGGGCCCCTTTTTCTCGGTGGGAACATTGTATATGTCTATAACGCTATATGTCCTAGCCTGAGACAACCTAACATGTCGAATATAATATTTTACAATATTCCTGGCGCGTCGGCAACTACTTCTCGGTGGGAACTGTATATACGACTATAACGTTATATATCCTAACCTAAGACAACTTAACATGTCGAATGTAATATTTTACCACATTCCTGGCTCGTTGGCCCCAACTTCTCGGTGGGAACATTATATACGTCTATAACGTTATATATCCTAACCTAAGGGAACCTAACATCTCGGATGTAATATTTTACAACATTCCTGGCGTGTCGGCCCCTATTTCTCGGTGGGAACATTATATACGTCTTTAACGCTATATATACTAGCCTAAGGCAACCTAACTTGTCGAGCGTAATATTTTACAACATTCCTGGCGCGTCGGCACCTACTTTTCGGTGGGAACATTATATACGTCTATAAAGTTATATATCCTAGCCTAAGGCAACCTAACATACCGGATGCAATATTTTACCACACTCCTGGCGCGCTGGCCCCTACTTCTCGGTGGGAACATTATATACGTCTATAGCGCCATATATCCTAACTTAAGGCAATCCTCATATCTCGGATGTAATATTTTACAACATTCCTGGAGCGCCGGCACCTATTTCTCGGTGGGAACATTATATACGTCTATAACATTACATATCCTAGCCTAAGGCAACCTAACATCTCGGATGTATTATTTTACTACATTCCTGGCGCGCCGGCCCGCACTTCTCGGTGGGAACATTATATACGTCTATATCGCTATATATCATAGCCTAAGGCAACCTAACTTCTCGGATGTTATATTTTACTACATTCCTGGCGCGCCTGCCCCTACTTCTAGGTGGGAACATTATATACGTCTATAATGCTATATATCGCTGCCTAAGGCAACCTAACATTTCGGATGTAATATTTTACTACATTCCTGGCGCCCCGGCACCTACTTCTCGGTGGGAACATTATATACGTCTATAACGTTATATGTCCTAGCCTAAGGCAACCTAACATATGGGATGTAATATTTTACAACATTCTGGCGTGTCGTCGCCTGCTTCTCGATGGGGACATTAGATATGTCTATAACGCTGTATATCCTAACCCAAGGGAACCTAACATCTCGGATGAAATATTTTACAACATACTGGCGTGTCGTCGCCTGCTTCTCGATGGGGACATTATATACGTCTATAACGTTGTATATCCTAACCCAAAGTAACCTAACTTCTGGGATGTAATATTTTACAACATTCCTGGCATGTCGGTCCCCACGTCTCGGTGGGAACATTATATAAGTCTATAACGATATATATCCTAACCTAAAGCAACCTAACCTCTCTACAGTAATATTTTACAGCATTCCTGGCATGACGGCGCCTACTTCCCGATGGGGACATTATATACGTCTATAACGTTGTATATCCTAACCTAAGGCAACCTAACATCTCGGATGTAATAGTTGTTAACATTCCTTGCGTGTCGTCGCCTGCTTTTCGATGTGGACATTATATATATCTATAACGTTGTATAACCTAACCTAAGGCAACCTAACATCTCGGATGTAATATTTTACAACATTCCTGGCCCGTCATCCCCTATTTCTCGGTGGGAACATTCTATACGTCTATAACGTTATATATCCTAGCCTAAGGCGACCTAACATGTCGAATGTAATATTTTACATCATTCCTGGCGTGTCGGCCCGTAGTTCACGGTGGTAAAATTGCATACGTCTATAGCGTTATATGTCGTAGCCTAAGGCAACCTAACATGTCGAATGTAATATTTTACAACATTCTGGCGTGTCGTCGCCTGCTTCTCGAAGGGGACATTATATACGTCTATAACGTTGTATATCCTAACCTAACGCAACCTAACATCTGGGATGTTTTATTTTACAACATTCCTGACGCGTCGGTCCCTACTTCTCGGTGGGAACATTGTATACGTCTATAACGATATATGTCCTAGCCTAAGGCAACCTAACATATGGGATGTAATATTTTACAACATTCTGGCGTGTCGTCGCCTGCTTCTCGATGGGGACATTAGATACGTCTATAACGCTGTATATCCTAACCTAAGGGAACCTAACATCTCGGATGAAATATTTTACAACATACTGGCGTGTCGTCGCCTGCTTCTCGATGGGGACATTATATACGTCTATAACGTTGTATATCCTAACCCAAAGCAACCTAACATCTCGGATGTAATATTTTACAAAATTCCTGGCATGTTGGTCCCAACATCTCGGTGGGAACATTATATACGTCTGCAAGGTTATATATCATAACCGAAGGCAACCTTACCTCTCTACAGTAATATTTTACAGCATTCCTGGCGTGTCGTCGCCTGCTTCTCGATGTGGACATTATATACATCTATAACGTTGTATATCCTAACCTAAGGCAACCTAACATCTCGGATGTAATATTTTACAACATTCCTGGCATTTCGGTCCCTACTTTTCGGTGGGAACATTGTATACGTCTATAACGATATATATCGTAGCATAAGGCAACCTAACATATCGTATGTAATATTTTACAACATTCTGGCGTGTCGTCGGCTGCTTCTCGATGGGGACATTAGATACGTCTATAACGTTGTATGTCCTAACCTAACGCAACCTAACATCTCGGATGTAATATTTTACAACATTCCTGGCATGTCGGTCCCTACATCTCGGTGGGAACATTCTAGACGTCTATAACGTTGTATATCCTAACCTAAGGGAACCTAACATCTCGGGTGTAGTATTTTACAACATTCCTGACCCGTCGGCCCCTATTTCTCGGTGGGAACATTCTATACGTCTATAACGTTGTATATCCTTACCTAAGGGAACCTAACATCTCGGGTGTAATATTTTACAACATTCCTGACGCGTCGGCCCCTATTTCTCGGTGGGAACATTCTATTCGTCTATAACGTTGTATATAATAACCTAAGGTAACCTAACATCTCGGGTGTAATATTTTACAACATTCCTGACGCGTCGGCCCGTAGGTGTCGGTCATAACATTATATGCGCGTATAACATTATATATCCTAGCCTAAGGAAACCTAACATGTCAAATGTAATATTTTACAACACTCCTGGCGTGTCTTCGCCTACTTCTGGATGAGGACATTAGATACGTCTATAACGTTGTATATCCTAACCTAACGCAACCTAACATCTGGTATGTAATATTTTAGAAGATTCCGGGCATGTAGGTCCCCACGCCTAGGTGGGAACATTATATACGTCTGCAAGGTTATATATCATAACCTAAGGCAAGCTAACCTCTCTGCCGTAATATTTTACAGCATTCCTGGCGTGACGGCGCCTACTTCCCGATGGGGTCATTATATACGTCTATAACGTTATATATCCTAACCTAAGGGAACCTAACATCTCGGAAGTAATATTTGATAACATTCCTGGCGTGTAGGCCCGTAGTTCTCGGTGGGAATATCATATACGTCTATAACGTTATATATCCTATCCTAAGGCAATCCTAACATGTCGAATGTAATATTTTACAGCATTCCTGGCGCGTCGGCCCCTACTTCTCGGGTGGAACATTATATACGTCTATAACGTTATATATCCTAACCTAAGGGAACCTAACATCTCGGATGTAATATTTTACAACATTCCTGGCGTGTCGGCCCCTACTTCTCGGTGGGAACATTATATACGTCTATAATGCTATATATCGCTGCCTAAGGCAACCTAACATTTCGGATGTAATATTTTACTACATTCCTGGCGCCCCGGCACCTACTTCTCGGTGGGAACATTATATACGTCTATAACGTTATATATCCTAGTCTAAGGCAATCCTAACATCTCGGATGTAATATTTCACAACATTGCTGGCTCGTCGGCCCCTACTTCTCGGTGGGAACATTATATACGTCTATAACGTTATATATTCTAACCTAAGGGAACCTAACACCTCGGATGTAATGTTTTACAACATTCCTGGCGTGTCGGCCCCTTTTTCTCGGTGGGAACATTGTATATGTCTATAACGCTATATGTCCTAGCCTGAGACAACCTAACATGTCGAATATAATATTTTACAATATTCCTGGCGCGTCGGCAACTACTTCTCGGTGGGAACTGTATATACGACTATAACGTTATATATCCTAACCTAACACAACTTAACATGTCGAATGTAATATTTTACCACATTCCTGGCTCGTTGGCCCCTACTTCTCGGTGGGAACATTATATACGTCTATAACGTTATATATCCTAACCTAAGGGAACCTAACATCTCGGATGTAATATTTTACAACATTCCTGGCGTGTCGGCCCCTATTTCTCGGTGGGAGCATTATATACGTCTTTTACGCTATATATCCTAGCCTAAGGCAACCTAACTTGTCGAGCGTAATATTTTACAACATTCCTGGGGCGTCGGCCCCTATTTCTCGGTGGGAACATTATATAAGTCAATAACGTTATATATCCTAACCTAAGGGAACCTAACATCTTGGAAGTAATATTTTACAACATTCCTGGCGTGTGGGCCCCTATTTCTCGGTGGGAACATTATATACGTATATAACGTTATATATCCTAGTCTAAGGCAACCTAACATCTCGGATGTAATATTTTACTACGTTCGTGGCGCACCGGCCCCTACTTCTTGGTGGGAACATTATATACGTCTATAGCGTTATATATCCTAGCCTAAGGCAACCTAACATACCGAATGTAATATTTTACCACATTCCTGGCGCGCTGGCCCCTACCTCTCGGTGGGAACATTATATACGTCTATAACGCCATATATCCTAACTTAAGGCAATCCTCATATCTCGGATGTAATATTTTACAACATTCCTGGCGCGCCGGCACCTATTTCTCGGTGGGAACATTATATACGTCTATAACTTTACATATCCTAGCCTAAGGCAACCTAACATCTCGGATGTATTATTTTACTGCATTCCTGGCGCGCCGGCCCGCACTTCTCGGTGGGAACATTATATACGTCTATATCGCTATATATCATAGCCTAAGGCAACCTAACTTCTCGGATGTTATATTTTACAACATTCCTGGCGTGCCGGCCCCTATTTCTCGGTGGGAACATTATATACGTCTTTTACGCTATATATCCTAGCCTAAGGCAACCTAACTTGTCGAGCGTAATATTTTACAACATTCCTGGGGCGTCGGCCCCTATTTCTCGGTGGGAACATTATATAAGTCAATAACGTTATATATCCTAACCTAAGGGAACCTAACATCTTGGAAGTAATATTTTACAACATTCCTGGCGTGTGGGCCCCTATTTCTCGGTGGGAACATTATATACGTATATAACGTTATATATCTTAGTCTAAGGCAACCTAACATCTCGGATGTAATATTTTACTACGTTCGTGGCGCACCGGCCCCTACTTCTTGGTGGGAACATTATATACGTCTATAACGTTATATATCCTAGCCTAAGGCAACCTAACATACCGAATATAATATTTTACCACATTCCTGGCGCGCTGGCCTCTACCTCTCGGTGGGAACATTATCTACGTCTATAACGCCATATATCCTAACTTAAGGCAATCCTCATATCTCGGATGTAATATTTTACAACATTCCTGGCGCGCCGGCACCTATTTCTCGGTGGGAACATTATATACGTCTATAACTTTACATATCCTAGCCTAAGGCAACCTAACATCTCGGATGTATTATTTTACTACATTCCTGGCGCGCCGGCCCGCACTTCTCGGTGGGAACATTATATACGTCTATATCGCTATATATCATAGCCTAAGGCAACCTAACTTCTCGGATGTTATATTTTACTACATTCCTGGCGCGCCTGCCCCTACTTCTCGGTGGGTACATTATATACGTCTATAATGCTATATATCGCTGCCTAAGGCAACCTAACATTTCGGATGTAATATTTTACTACATTCCTGGCGCCCCGGCACCTACTTCTCGGTGGGAACATTATATACGTCTATAACGTTATATATCCTAGTCTAAGGCAATCCTAACATCTCGGATGTAATATTTCACAACATTGCTGGCTCGTCGGCCCCTACTTCTCGGTGGGAACATTATATACGCCTATAACGTTATATATTCTAACCTAAGGGAACCTAACACCTCGGATGTAATGTTTTACAACATTCCTGGCGTGTCGGCCCCTTTTTCTCGGTGGGAACATTGTATATGTCTATAACGCTATATGTCCTAGCCTGAGACAACCTAACATGTCGAATATAATATTTTACAATATTCCTGGCGCGTCGGCAACTACTTCTCGGTGGGAACTGTATATACGACTATAACGTTATGTATCCTAACCTAACACAACTTAACATGTCGAATGTAATATTTTACCACATTCCTGGCTCGTTGGCCCCTACTTCTCGGTGGGAACATTATATACGTCTATAACGTTATATATCCTAACCTAAGGGAACCTAACATCTCGGATGTAATATTTTACAACATTCCTGGCGTGTCGGCCCCTATTTCTCGGTGGGAACATTATATACGTCTTTTACGCTATATATCCTAGCCTAAGGCAACCTAACTTGTCGAGCGTAATATTTTACAACATTCCTGGGGCGTCGGCCCCTATTTCTCGGTGGGAACATTATATAAGTCAATAACGTTATATATCCTAACCTAAGGGAACCTAACATCTTGGAAGTAATATTTTACAACATTCCTGGCGTGTGGGCCCCTATTTCTCGGTGGGAACATTATATACGTATATAACGTTATATATCCTAGTCTAAGGCAACCTAACATCTCGGATGTAATATTTTACTACGTTCGTGGCGCACCGGCCCCTACTTCTTGGTGGGAACATTATATACGTCTATAACGTTATATATCCTAGCCTAAGGCAACCTAACATACCGAATGTAATATTTTACCACATTCCGGCGCGCTGGCCCCTACCTCTCGGTGGGAACATTATATACGTCTATAACGCCATATATCCTAACTTAAGGCAATCCTCATATCTCGGATGTAATATTTTACAACATTCCTGGCGCGCCGGCACCTATTTCTCGGTGGGAACATTATATACGTCTATAACTTTACATATCCTAGCCTAAGGCAACCTAACATCTCGGATGTATTATTTTACTACATTCCTGGCGCGCCGGCCCGCACTTCTCGGTGGGAACATTATATTTGTCTATATCGCTATATATCATAGCCTAAGGCAACCTAACTTCTCGGATGTTATATTTTACTACATTCCTGGCGCGCCTGCCCCTACTTCTCGGTGGGAACATTATATACGTCTATAATGCTACATATCCTTGCTTAAGGCAACCTAACATCTCGGATGTAATATTTTACTACATTCCTGGCATGCCGGCCCCTACTTCTCGGTGGGAACATTATATACGTCTATATCGCTATATATCATGACGTAAGGCAACCTAACATGTCGAGCGTAATATTTTACAACATTCCTGGCGTGTGGGCCCCTTTTTCTCGGTGGGAACATTGTATATGTCTATAACGCTATATGTCCTAGCCTGAGACAACCTAACATGTCGAATATAATATTTTACAATATTCCTGGCGCGTCGGCAACTACTTCTCGGTGGGAACTGTATATACGACTATAACGTTATATATCCTAACCTAAGACAACTTAACATGTCGAATGTAATATTTTACCACATTCCTGGCTCGTTGGCCCCAACTTCTCGGTGGGAACATTATATACGTCTATAACGTTATATATCCTAACCTAAGGGAACCTAACATCTCGGATGTAATATTTTACAACATTCCTGGCGTGTCGGCCCCTATTTCTCGGTGGGAACATTATATACGTCTTTAACGCTATATATACTAGCCTAAGGCAACCTAACTTGTCGAGCGTAATATTTTACAACATTCCTGGCGCGTCGGCACCTACTTTTCGGTGGGAACATTATATACGTCTATAAAGTTATATATCCTAGCCTAAGGCAACCTAACATACCGGATGCAATATTTTACCACACTCCTGGCGCGCTGGCCCCTACTTCTCGGTGGGAACATTATATACGTCTATAGCGCCATATATCCTAACTTAAGGCAATCCTCATATCTCGGATGTAATATTTTACAACATTCCTGGAGCGCCGGCACCTATTTCTCGGTGGGAACATTATATACGTCTATAACATTACATATCCTAGCCTAAGGCAACCTAACATCTCGGATGTATTATTTTACTACATTCCTGGCGCGCCGGCCCGCACTTCTCGGTGGGAACATTATATACGTCTATATCGCTATATATCATAGCCTAAGGCAACCTAACTTCTCGGATGTTATATTTTACTACATTCCTGGCGCGCCTGCCCCTACTTCTAGGTGGGAACATTATATACGTCTATAATGCTATATATCGCTGCCTAAGGCAACCTAACATTTCGGATGTAATATTTTACTACATTCCTGGCGCCCCGGCACCTACTTCTCGGTGGGAACATTATATACGTCTATAACGTTATATATCCTAGTCTAAGGCAATCCTAACATCTCGGATGTAATATTTCACAACATTGCTGGCTCGTCGGCCCCTACTTCTCGGTGGGAACATTATATACGTCTATAACGTTATATATTCTAACCTAAGGGAACCTAACACCTCGGATGTAATGTTTTACAACATTCCTGGCGTGTCGGCCCCTTTTTCTCGGTGGGAACATTGTATATGTCTATAACGCTATATGTCCTAGCCTGAGACAACCTAACATGTCGAATATAATATTTTACAATATTCCTGGCGCGTCGGCAACTACTTCTCGGTGGGAACTGTATATACGACTATAACGTTATATATCCTAACCTAAGCCAACTTAACATGTCGAATGTAATATTTTACCACATTCCTGGCTCGTTGGCCCCTACTTCTCGGTGGGAACATTATACACGTCTATAACGTTATATATCCTAACCTAAGGGAACCTAACATCTCGGATGTAATATTTTACAACATTCCTGGCGTGTCGGCCCCTTATTTCTCGGTGGGAACATTGTATATGTCTATAACGCTATATGTCCTAGCCTGAGACAACCTAACGTGTCGAATATAATATTTTACAATATTCCTGGCGTGTCGGCAACTACTTCTCGGTGGGAACAGTATATAAGTCTATAACGTTATATATCCTAGCGTAAGGCAATCTAACATCTCGGATTTATTATTTTACTACATTCCTGGCGCGCCGGCCCCCACTTCTCGGTGGGAACATTATATACGTCTATATCGCTATATGTCATAGCCTAAGGCAAACTAACATATCGAATGTAATATTTTACAACATTCCCGTCACTTCGGCCCCTACTTCTCGATGGGAACATTATATACGTCTATAACGTTATATATCTTAACCTAAGGCAACCTAACACCTCGGATGTAATGTTTTACAACATTCCTGGCGTGTCGGCCCCTATTTCTCGGTGGGAAAATTGTATATGTCTATAACGCTATATGTCCTACCCTGAGACAACCTAACATGTCGAATATAATATTTTACAATATTCCTGGCGCGTCGGCAACTACTTCTCGGTGGGAACAGTATATAAGTCTATAACGTTATATATCCTAACCTAAGGCAACCTAACATTTCGGATGTAATATTTTACTACATTCCTGGCTCGTCGGCCCCTACTTATCGGTGGGAACATTATATAAGTCTATATCGCTATATATCATAGCCTAAGGCAACCTAACATGTCGAGCGTAATATTTTACAACATTCCTGGCTCGTCGGGCCCTGCTTCTCGGTGGGAACATTATATACGTCTATAACGTTATATATCCTAACCTAAGAGAACCTAACATCTCGGAAGTAATATTTGATAACATTCCTGGCGTGTAGGCCCGTAGTTCTCGGTGGGAATATCATATACGTCTATAACGTTATATATCCTAGCCTAAGGCAATCCTAACATATCGAATGTAATATTTTACAGCATTCCTGGCGCGTCGGCCTCTACTTCTCGGGTGGAACATTATATACGTCTTTAACGTTATATATCCTAACCTAAGGTAACCTAACATCTCGGATGTAATATTTTACTACATTCCTGGCACGTCGGCCACTACTTCTCGGTGCGAACATTATATAAGTCTAGTACGCTATATATCCTAGCCTAAGGCAAACTAACATGTCGAATGTCATATTTTACAACATTCCCGTCACTTCGGCACCTACTTCTCGGTGGGAACATTATATACGTCTAGAACGTTATATATCCTAACCTATGGCAACCTAACATCTCGGATGTAATATTTTACTACATTCCTGGCTCGTCGGCCCCTACTTCTCGGTGAGAACATTATATACGTCTATAACGTTACTTATTCTAGCCTAAGGCAACCTAACATCTCGGATGTTATATTTTACTACATTCCTGGCGCGCCGGCCCCTACTTCTCGGTGGGAACATTATATACGTCTATAATGCTACATATCCTTGCCTAAGGCAACCTAACGTCTCGGATGTAATATTTTACTACATTCCCGGCGCGCCGGCCCTTACTTCTCGGTGGGAACATTACATACGTCTATAACGTTATATATCCTAGCCTAAGGTAATCCTAACATCTCGGATGTAATATTTTACAACATTCCTGGCGCGTCGGCACCTACTTCTCGGTGGGAACAGTATATAAGTCTATAACGTTATATATCCTAACCTAAGGCAACCTAACATCTCGGATGTAATATTTTACTACATTCCTGGCTCGTCGGCCCCTACTTCTCGGTGGGAACATTATATACGTCTATAACGTTACTTATTCTATCCGAGGGCAACCTAACATCTCGGATGTTATATTTTACAACATTCCTGGCGTGTCGGCCCCTATTTCTCGGTGGGAACATTATATACGTCTATAACGCTATATATCCTAGCCTAAGGCAAACTAACATATCGAATGTAATATTTTACTACATTCCTGGCTCGTCGGCCCCTACTTCTCGGTGGGAACATTATATACGTCTATAACGTTACTTATTCTATCCGAGGGCAACCTAACATCTCGGATGTTATATTTTACAACATTCCTGGCGTGTCGGCCCCTATTTCTCGGTGGGAACATTATATACGTCTATAACGCTATATATCCTAGCCTAAGGCAAACTAACATATCGAATGTAATATTTTACAGCATTCCTGGCGCGTCGGCCCCTACTTGTCGGGTGGAACATTATATACGTCTATAACGTTATGTATCCTAACCTAAGGCAACCTAACATCTCGGATGTAATATTTTACTACATTCCTGGCACGTCGGACCCTACTTCTGGGTGGGAACATTATATACGTCTATAACGCTATATATCCTAGCCTAAGGCAAACTAAAATATCGAATGTAATATTTTACAACATTCCCGTCACTTCGGCCCCTACTTCTCGATGGGAACATTATATACGTTTATAACGTTATATATCCTAACCTAAGGCAACCTGACATCTCGGATGTAATATTTTACAACATTCCTGGCACGTCGGCCACTACTTCTCGGTGGGAACATTATATAAGTCTAGAACGCTATATATCCTAGCCAAAGGCAAACTAACATGTCGAATGTAATATTTTACAACATTCCCGTCACTTCAGCACCTACTTCTCGGTGGGAACATTATATACGTCTATAACGTTATATATCCTAGCCTAAGGCAACCTAACATCTCGGATGTTATATTTTACTACATTCCCGGCGCGCCGGCCCCTACTTCTCGGTGGGAACATTACATACGTCTATAACGTTATATATCCTAGCCTAAGGTAATCCTAACATCTCGGATGTAATATTTTACAACATTCCTGGCGCGTCGGCACCTACTTCTCGGTGGGAACGGTATATAAGTCTATAACGTTATATATCCTAACCTAAGGCAACCTAACATCTCGGATGTAATATTTTACTACATTCCTGGCTCGTCGGCCCCTACTTCTCGGTGGGAACATTATATACGTCTATAACGTTACTTATTCTATCCGAGGGCAACCTAACATCTCGGATGTTATATTTTACAACATTCCTGGCGTGTCGGCCCCTATTTCTCGGTGGGAACATTATATACGTCTATAACGCTATATATCCTAGCCTAAGGCAAACTAACATATCGAATGTAATATTTTACTACATTCCTGGCTCGTCGGCCCCTACTTCTCGGTGGGAACATTATATACGTCTATAACGTTACTTATTCTATCCGAGGGCAACCTAACATCTCGGATGTTATATTTTACAACATTCCTGGCGTGTCGGCCCCTATTACTCGGTGGGAACATTATATACGTCTATAACGCTATATATCCTAGCCTAAGGCAAACTAACATATCGAATGTAATATTTTACAGCATTCCTGGCGCGTCGGCCCCTACTTCTCGGGTGGAACATTATATACGTCTATAACGTTATGTATCCTAACCTAATGCAACCTAACATCTCGGATGTAATATTTTACTACATTCCTGGCACGTCGGACCCTACTTCTGGGTGGGAACATTATATACGTCTATAACGCTATATATCCTAGCCTAAGGCAAACTAAAATATCGAATGTAATATTTTACAACATTCCCGTCACTTCGGCACCTACTTCTCGGTGGGAACATTATATACGTCTATAACGTTATATATCCTAGCCTAAGGCAACCTAACATCTCGGATGTTATATTTTACTACATTCCCGGCGCGCCAGCCCCTACTTCTCGGTGGGAACATTACATACGTCTATAACGTTATATATCCTAGCCTAAGGTAATCCTAACATCTCGGATGTAATATTTTACAACATTCCTGGCGCGTCCCCACCTACTTCTCGGTGGGAACAGTATATAAGTCTAGAACGCTATATATCCTAGCCAAAGGCAAACTAACATGTCGAATGTAATATTTTATAACATTCCCGTCACTTCGGCACCTACTTCTCGGTGGGAACATTATATACGTCTATAACGTTATATATCCTAGCCTAAGGCAACCTAACATCTCGGATGTTATATTTTACTACATTCCCGGCGCGCCGGCCCCTACTTCTCGGTGGGAACATTACATACGTCTATAACGTTATATATCCTAGCCTAAGGTAATCCTAACATCTCGGATGTAATATTTTACAACATTCCTGGCGCGTCGGCACCTACTTCTCGGTGGGAACATTATATTCGTCTATAATGCTACATATCCTTGCCTAAGGCAACCTAACATCTCGGATGTAATATTTTACTACATTCCTGGCGCGCCGGTCCCTACTTCTCGGTGAGAACATTATATACGTCTATATCGCTATATATCATGACGTAAGGCAACCTAACATGTCGAGCGTAATATTTTACAACATTCCTGGCGTGTCGGCCCCTATTTCTCGGTTGGAACATTATATACGTCTATAACGTTATATATCCTAGTCTAAGGCAACCTAACATCTCGGATGTAATATTTTACTACATTCCTGGCTCGTCGGCCCCTACTTCTCGGTGGGAACATTATATACGTCTATAACGTTACTTATTCTAGCCTAAGGCAACCTAACATCTCGGATGTTATATTTTACTACATTCCTGGCGCGCCGGCCCTTACTTCTCGGTGGGAACATTACATACGTCTATAACGTTATATATCCTAGCCTAAGGTAATCCTAACATCTCGGATGTAATATTTTACAACATTCCTGGCGCGTCGGCACCTACTTCTCGGTGGGAACAGTATATAAGTCTATAACGTTATATATCCTAACCTAAGGCAACCTAACATCTCGGATGTAATATTTTACTACATTCCTGGCTCGTCGGCCCCTACTTCTCGGTGGGAACATTATATACGTCTATAACGTTACTTATTCTATCCGAGGGCAACCTAACATCTCGGATGTTATATTTTACAACATTCCTGGCGTGTCGGCCCCTATTTCTCGGTGGGAACATTATATACGTCTATAACGCTATATATCCTAGCCTAAGGCAAACTAACATATCGAATGTAATATTTTACTACATTCCTGGCTCGTCGGCCCCTACTTCTCGGTGGGAACATTATATACGTCTATAACGTTACTTATTCTATCCGAGGGCAACCTAACATCTCGGATGTTATATTTTACAACATTCCTGGCGTGTCGGCCCCTATTTCTCGGTGGGAACATTATATACGTCTATAACGCTATATATCCTAGCCTAAGGCAAACTAACATATCGAATGTAATATTTTACAGCATTCCTGGCGCGTCGGCCCCTACTTCTCGGGTGGAACATTATATACGTCTATAACGTTATGTATCCTAACCTAAGGCAACCTAACATCTCGGATGTAATATTTTACTACATTCCTGGCACGTCGGACCCTACTTCTGGGTGGGAACATTATATACGTCTATAACGCTATATATCCTAGCCTAAGGCAAACTAAAATATCGAATGTAATATTTTACAACATTCCCGTCACTTCGGCCCCTACTTCTCGATGGGAACATTATATACGTTTATAACGTTATATATCCTAACCTAAGGCAACCTGACATCTCGGATGTAATATTTTACAACATTCCTGGCACGTCGGCCACTACTTCTCGGTGGGAACATTATATAAGTCTAGAACGCTATATATCCTAGCCAAAGGCAAACTAACATGTCGAATGTAATATTTTACAACATTCCCGTCACTTCAGCACCTACTTCTCGGTGGGAACATTATATACGTCTATAACGTTATATATCCTAGCCTAAGGCAACCTAACATCTCGGATGTTATATTTTACTACATTCCCGGCGCGCCGGCCCCTACTTCTCGGTGGGAACATTACATACGTCTATAACGTTATATATCCTAGCCTAAGGTAATCCTAACATCTCGGATGTAATATTTTACAACATTCCTGGCGCGTCGGCACCTACTTCTCGGTGGGAACAGTATATAAGTCTATAACGTTATATATCCTAACCTAAGGCAACCTAACATCTCGGATGTAATATTTTACTACATTCCTGGCTCGTCGGCCCCTACTTCTCGGTGGGAACATTATATACGTCTATAACGTTACTTATTCTATCCGAGGGCAACCTAACATCTCGGATGTTATATTTTACAACATTCCTGGCGTGTCGGCCCCTATTTCTCGGTGGGAACATTATATACGTCTATAACGCTATATATCCTAGCCTAAGGCAAACTAACATATCGAATGTAAGATTTTACTACATTCCTGGCTCGTCGGCCCCTACTTCTCGGTGGGAACATTATATACGTCTATAACGTTACTTATTCTATCCGAGGGCAACCTAACATCTCGGATGTTATATTTTACAACATTCCTGGCGTGTCGGCCCCTATTTCTCGGTGGGAACATTATATACGTCTATAACGCTATATATCCTAGCCTAAGGCAAACTAACATATCGAATGTAATATTTTACAGCATTCCTGGCGCGTCGGCCCCTACTTCTCGGGTGGAACATTATATACGTCTATAACGTTATGTATCCTAACCTAAGGCAACCTAACATCTCGGATGTAATATTTTACTACATTCCTGGCACGTCGGACCCTACTTCTGGGTGGGAACATTATATACGTCTATAACGCTATATATCCTAGCCTAAGGCAAACTAAAATATCGAATGTAATATTTTACAACATTCCCGTCACTTCGGCCCCTACTTCTCGATGGGAACATTATATACGTTTATAACGTTATATATCCTAACCTAAGGCAACCTGACATCTCGGATGTAATATTTTACAACATTCCTGGCACGTCGGCCACTACTTCTCGGTGGGAACATTATATAAGTCTAGAACGCTATATATCCTAGCCAAAGGCAAACTAACATGTCGAATGTAATATTTTACAACATTCCCGTCACTTCGGCACCTACTTCTCGGTGGGAACATTATATACGTCTATAACGTTATATATCCTAGCCTAAGGCAACCTAACATCTCGGATGTTATATTTTACTACATTCCCGGCTCGCCGGCCCCTACTTCTCGGTGGGAACATTACATACGTCTATAACGTTATATATCCTAGCCTAAGGTAATCCTAACATCTCGGATGTAATATTTTACAACATTCCTGGCGCGTCCCCACCTACTTCTCGGTGGGAACAGTATATAAGTCTAGAACGCTATATATCCTAGCCAAAGGCAAACTAACATGTCGAATGTAATATTTTATAACATTCCCGTCACTTCGGCACCTACTTCTCGGTGGGAACATTATATACGTCTATAACGTTATATATCCTAGCCTAAGGCAACCTAACATCTCGGATGTATTATTTTACTACATTCCTGGCGCGCCGGCCCGCACTTCTCGGTGGGAACATTATATTTGTCTATATCGCTATATATCATAGCCTAAGGCAACCTAACTTCTCGGATGTTATATTTTACTACATTCCTGGCGCGCCTGCCCCTACTTCTCGGTGGGAACATTATATACGTCTATAATGCTACATATCCTTGCTTAAGGCAACCTAACATCTCGGATGTAATATTTTACTACATTCCTGGCATGCCGGCCCCTACTTCTCGGTGGGAACATTATATACGTCTATATCGCTATATATCATGACGTAAGGCAACCTAACATGTCGAGCGTAATATTTTACAACATTCCTGGCGTGTGGGCCCCTATTTCTCGGTGGGAACATTATATACGTATATAACGTTATATATCCTAGTCTAAGGCAACCTAACATCTCGGATGTAATATTTTACTACGTTCGTGGCGCACCGGCCCCTACTTCTTGGTGGGAACATTATATACGTTTATAACGTTATATATCCTAGCCTAAGGCAATCCTAACATCTCGGATGTAATATTTTACCACATTCCTGGCGCGTCGGCACCTACTTCTCGGTGGAAACATTATATACGTCTATAACGTTATATATCCTAACCTAAGGGAACCTAACACCTCGGATGTAATGTTTTACAACATTCCTGTCGTGTCGGCCCCTATTTCTCGGTGGGAACATTGTATATGTCTATAACGCTATATGTCCTAGCCTGAGACAACCTAACATGTCGAATATAATATTTTACAATATTCCTGGCGCGTCGGCAACTACTTCTCGGTGGGAACTGTATATACGACTATAACGTTATATATCCTAACCTAAGACAACTTAACATGTCGAATGTAATATTTTACCACACTCCTGGCGCGCTGGCCCCTACTTCTCGGTGGGAACATTATATACGTCTATAGCGCCATATATCCTAGCTTAAGGCAATCCTCATATCTCGGATGTAATATTTTACAACATTCCTGGAGCGCCGGCACCTATTTCTCGATGGGAACATTATATACGTCTATAACTTTACATATCCTAGCCTAAGGCAACCTAACATCTCGGATGTATTATTTTACTACATTCCTGGCGTGTCGGCCCCTCTTTCTCGGTGGGAACATTATATACGTCTATATCGCTATATATCATAGCCTAAGGCAACCTAACTTCTCGGATGTTATATTTTACTACATTCCTGGCGCGCCTGCCCCTACTTCTCGGTGGGAACATTATATACGTCTATAATGCTATATATCGCTGCCTAAGGCAACCTAACATTTCGGATGTAATATTTTACTACATTCCTGGCGCCCCGGCACCTACTTCTCGGTGGGAACATTATATACGTCTATAACGTTATATATCCTAGTCTAAGGCAATCCTAACATCTCGGATGTAATATTTCACAACATTGCTGGCTCGTCGGCCCCTACTTCTCGGTGGGAACATTATATACGTCTATAACGTTATATATTCTAACCTAAGGGAACCTAACACCTCGGATGTATTGTTTTACAACATTCCTGGCGTGTCGGCCCCTTTTTCTCGGTGGGAACATTGTATATGTCTATAACGCTATATGTCCTAGCCTGAGACAACCTAACATTTCGAATATAATATATTACAATATTCCTGGCGCGTCGGCAACTACTTCTCGGTGGGAACTGTATATACGACTATAACGTTATATATCCTAACCTAACACAACTTAACATGTCGAATGTAATATTTTACCACATTCCTGGCTCGTTGGCCCCTACTTCTCGGTGGGAACATTATATACGTCTATAACGTTATATATCCTAACCTAAGGGAACCTAACATCTCGGATGTAATATTTTACAACATTCCTGGCGTGTCGGCCCCTATTTCTCGGTGGGAACATTATATACGTCTTTTACGCTATATATCCTAGCCTAAGGCAACCTAACTTGTCGAGCGTAATATTTTACAACATTCCTGGGGCGTCGGCCCCTATTTCTCGGTGGGAACATTATATACGTATATAACGTTATATATCCTAGTCTAAGGCAACCTAACATCTCGGATGTAATATTTTACTACGTTCGTGGCGCACCGGCCCCTACTTCTCGGTGGGAACATTATATACGTCTATAACGTTATATATCCTAGCCTAAGGCAACCTAACATCTCGGATGTTATATTTTACTACATTCCCGGCGCGCCGGCCCCTACTTCTCGGTGGGAACATTACATACGTCTATAACGTTATATATCCTAGCCTAAGGTAATCCTAACATCTCGGATGTAATATTTTACAACATTCCTGGCGCGTCGGCACCTACTTCTCGGTGGGAACATTATATTCGTCTATAATGCTACATATCCTTGCCTAAGGCAACCTAACATCTCGGATGTAATATTTTACTACATTCCTGGCGCGCCGGCCCCTACTTCTCGGTGAGAACATTATATACGTCTATATCGCTATATATCATGACGTAAGGCAACCTAACATGTCGAGCGTAATATTTTACAACATTCCTGTCGTGTCGGCCCCTATTTCTCGGTGGGAACATTATATACGTCTATAACGTTATATATCCTAGTCTAAGGCAACCTAACATCTCGGATGTAATATTTTACTACATTCCTGGCTCGTCGGCCCCTACTTCTCGGTGGGAACATTATATACGTCTATAACGTTACTTATTCTAGCCTAAGGCAACCTAACATCTCGGATGTTATATTTTACTACATTCCTGGCGCGCCGGCCCCTACTTCTCGGTTGGAACATTATATTCGTCTATAATGCTACATATCCTTGCCTAAGGCAACCTAACATTTCGGATGTAATATTTTACTACATTCCTGGCGCGCCGGCCCCTACTTCTTGGTGGGAACATTATATACGTCTATAACGTTACATATCCTAGCCTAAGGCAATCCTAACATCTCGGATGTAATATTTTACAACATTCCTGGCGCGTCGGCACTTACTTCTCGGTGGGAACATTATATACGTCTATAACGTTATATATCCTAACCTAAGGGAACCTAACACCTCGGATGTAATGTTTTATAACATTCTTGGCGTGTCGGCCCCTATTTCTCGTAGGGAATATTATATACGTCTTTAACGCTATATATCCTAGCCTAAGGCAACCTAACATGTCGAGCGTAATATTTTACAACATTCCTGGCGCGTCGGCACCTACTTTTCGGTGGGAATATTATATACGTCTATAAAGTTATATATCCTAGCCTAAGGCAACCTAACATAACGGATGTTATATTTTACCACATTCCTGGCGCGCTGGCCCCTACTTCTCGGTGGGAACATTATATACGTTTATATCGCTATATATCATGACGTAAGGCAACCTAACATGTCGAGCGTAATATTTTACAACATTCCTGGCGTGTCGGCCCCTATTTCTCGGTGGGAACATTATATACGTCTATAACGTTATATATCCTAGTCTAAGGCAACCTAACACCTCGGATGTAATATTTTACTACGTTCGTGGCGCACCGGCCCCTACTTCTTGGTGGGAACATTATATACGTCTATAACGTTATATATCCTAGCCTAAGGCAATCCTAACATCTCGGATGTAATATTTTACAACATTCCTGGCGCGTCGGCACCTACTTCTCGGTGGGAACATTATATACGTCTATAATGTTATATATCCTAACCTAAGGGAACCTAACATCTCGGATGTAATATTTTACAACATTCCTGGCGTGTCGGCCCCTATTTCTCGGTGGGAACATTATATACGTCTTTAACGCTATATATACTAGCCTAAGGCAACCTAACATCTCGGATGTAATATTTTACTACGTTCGTGGCGCACCGGCCCCTACTTCTTGGTGGGAACATTATATACGTCTATAACGTTATATATCCTAGCCTAAGGCAATCGTAACATCTCGGATGTAATATTTTACAACATTCCTGGCGCGTCGGCACCTACTTCTCGGTGGGAACATTATATACGTCTATAACGTTATATATCCTAAACTAAGGGAACCTAACACCTCGGATGTAATGTTTTACAACATTCCTGGCGTGTCGGCCCCTATTTCTCGGTGGGAACATTGTATATGTCTATAACGCTATATCTCCTAGCCTGAGACAACCTAACATGTCGAATATAATATTTTACAATATTCCTGGTGCGTCGGCAACTACTTCTCGGTGGGAACTGTATATACGACTATAACGTTATATATCCTAACCTAAGACAACTTAACATGTCGAATGTAAAATTTTGCCACATTCCTGGCTCGTTGGCCCCTACTTCTCGGTGGGAACATTATATACGTCTATAACGTTACTTATTCTAGCCTAAGGCAACCTAACATCTCGGATGTAATATTTTACAACATTCCTGGCGCGCCGGCACCTACTTTTCGGTGGGAATATTATATACGTCTATAAAGTTATATATCCTAGCCTAAGGCAACCTAACATACCGGATGTAATATTTTACCACATTCCTGGCGCCCTGGCCCCTACTTCTCGGTGGGAACATTATATACGTCTATAACGCCATATATCGTAACTTAAGGCAATCCTCATATCTCGGATGTAATATTTTACAACATTCCTGGCGCGCCGGCACCTATTTCTCGGTGGGAACATTATATACGTCTATAACTTTACATATCCTAGCCTAAGGCAACCTAACATGTCGAGCGTAATATTTTACAACATTCCTGGCTCGTCGGCCCCTACTTCTCGGCGGGAACATTATATACGTCTATAACGTTATATATCCTAACCTAAGGGAACCTAACATCTTGGAAGTAATATTTGATAACATTCCTGGCGTGTAGGCCCGTAGTTCTCGGTGGGAATATCATATACGTCTATAACGTTATATATCCTAGCCTAAGGCAATCCTAACATGTCGAATGTAATATTTTACAGCATTCCTGGCGCGTCGGCCCCTACTTCTCGGGTGGAACATTATGTACGTCTATAACGTTATGTATCCTAACCTAAGGCAACCTAACATCTCGGATGTAATATTTTACTACATTCCTGGCACGTCGGACCCTACTTCTGGGTGGGAACATTATATACGTCTATAACGCTATATATCCTAGCCTAAGGCAAACTAACATATCTAATGTAATATTTTACAACATTCCCGTCACTTCGGCCCCTACTTCTCGATGGGAACATTATATACGTTTATAACGTTATATATCCTAACCTAAGGCAACCTATCATCTCGGATGTAATATTTTACTACATTCCTGGCACGTCGGCCACTACTTCTCGGTGGGAACATTATATAAGTCTAGAACGCTATATATCCTAGCCAAAGGCAAACTAACATGTCGAATGTAATATTTTACAACATTCCCGTCACTTCGGCACCTACTTCTCGGTGGGAACATTATATACGTCTATAACGTTATATATCCTAGCCTAAGGCAACCTAACATCTCGGATGTTATATTTTACTACATTCCTCGCGTGTCGGCCCCTATTTCTCGGTGGGAACATTATATACGTCTATAACGTTATATATCCTAGTCTAAGGCAACCTAACATCTCGGATGTAATATTTTACTACGTTCGTAGCGCACCGGCCCCTACTTCTTGGTGGGAACATTATATACGTCTATAACGTTATATATCCTAGCCTAAGGCAATCCTAACTTCTCGGATGTAATATTTTACAACATTCCTGGCGCGTCGGCACCTACTTCTCGGTAGGAACATTATATACGTCTATAACGTTATATATCCTAACCTAAGGGAACCTAACACCTCGGATGTAATGTTTTACAACATTCCTGGCGTGTCGGCCCCTATTTCTCGGTGGGAACATTATATACGTCTATAATGCCGTATATCGTAACTTAAGGCAATCCTCATATCTCGGATGTAATATTTTACAACATTCCTGGCGCGCCGGCACCTACTTTTCGGTGGGAATATTATATACGTCTATAAAGTTATATATCCTAGCCTAAGGCAACCTAACATACCGGATGTAATATTTTACCACATTCCTGGCGCGCTGGCCCCTACTTCTCGGTGGGAACATTATATACGTCTATAACGCCATATATCGTAACTTAAGGCAATCCTCATATCTCGTATGTAATATTTTACAACATTCCTGGCGAGCCGGCACCTATTTCTCGGTGGGAACATTATATACGTCTATAACTTTACATATCCTAGCCTAAGGCAACCTAACATGTCGAGCGCAATATTTTACAACATTCCTGGCTCGTCGGCCCCTACTTCTCCGCGGGAACATTATATACGTCTATAACGTTATATATCCTAACCTAAGGGAACCTAACATCTTGGAAGTAATATTTGATAACATTCCTGGCGTGTAGGCCCGTAGTTCTCGGTGGGAATATCATATACGTCTATAACGTTATATATCCTAGCCTAAGGCAATCCTAACATGTCGAATGTAATATTTTACAGCATTCCTGGCGCGTCGGCCCCTACTTCTCGGGTGGAACATTATGTACGTCTATAACGTTATGTATCCTAACCTAAGGCAACCTAACATCTCGGATGTAATATTTTACTACATTCCTGGCACGTCGGACCCTACTTCTGGGTGGGAACATTATATACGTCTATAACGCTATATATCCTAGCCTAAGGCAAACTAACATATCTAATGTAATATTTTACAACATTCCCGTCACTTCGGCCCCTACTTCTCGATGGGAACATTATATACGTTTATAACGTTATATATCCTAACCTAAGGCAACCTAACATCTCGGATGTAATATTTTACTACATTCCTGGCACGTCGGCCACTACTTCTCGGTGGGAACATTATATAAGTCTAGAACGCTATATATCCTAGCCAAAGGCAAACTAACATGTCGAATGTAATATTTTACAACATTCCCGTCATTTCGGCACCTACTTCTCGGTGGGAACATTATATACGTCTATAACGTTATATATCCTAGCCTAAGGCAACCTAACATCTCGGATGTTATATTTTACTACATTCCCGGCGCGCCAGCCCCTACTTCTCGGTGGGAACATTACATACGTCTATAACGTTATATATCCTAGCCTAAGGTAATCCTAACAACTCGGATGTAATAATTTACAACATTCCTGGCGCGTCGGCACCTGCTTCTCGGTGGGAACAGTATATAAGTCTATAACGTTATATATCCTAACCTAAGGCAACCTAACATCTCGGATGTAATATTTTACTACATTCCTGGCTCGTCGGCCCCTACTTCTCGGTGGGAACATTATATACGTTTATAACGTTACTTATTCTAGCCTAAGGCAACCTAACATCTCGGATGTTATATTTTACTACATTCCTGGCGCGCCGGCCCCTACTTCTCGGTTGGAACATTATATTCGTCTATAATGCTACATATCCTTGCCTAAGGCAAACTAACATCTCGGATGTAATGTTTTACTACATTCCTGACGCGCCGGCCCCTACTTCTCGTTGAGAACATTACATACGTCTACATCGCTATATATCATGACGTAAGGCAACCTAACATGTCGAGCGTAATATTTTACAACATTCCTGGCGTGTCGGCCCCTATTTCTCGGTGGGAACATTATACACGTCTATAACGTTATATATCCTAGTCTAAGGCAACCTAACATCTCGGATGTAATATTTTACTACATTCCTGGCACGTCGGACCCTACTTCTCGGTGAGAACATTATATACGTCTATAACGTTATATATCCTAGCCTAAGGCAAACTAACATGTCGAATGTAATATTTTACAACATTCCCGTCACTTCGGCACCTACTTCTCGGTGGGAACATTATATACGTCTATAACGTTATATATCCTTGCCTAAGGCAACCTAACATCTCGGATGTTATATTTTACTTCATTCCTGGCACGTCGGCCCCTAGTTCTCGGTGGGAACATTATATACGTCTATAACGTTATATATCCTAGTCTAAGGCAACCTAACATCTCGGATGTAATATGTTACTACGTTCGTGGCGCACCGGCCCCTACTTCTTGGTGGGAACATTATATACATCTATAACGTTATATATCCTAGCCTAAGGCAATCCTAACATCTCGGATGTAATATTTTACAACATTCCTGGCGCGTCGGCACCTACTTCTCGGTGGGAACATTATATACGTCTATAACGTTATATATCCTAACCTAAGGGAACCTAACACCTCGGATGTAATGTTTTACAACATTCCTGGCGCGTCCGCCCCTATTTCTCGGTGGGAACATTGCATATGTCTATAACGTTATATGTCCTAGCCTGAGACAACCTAACATGTCGAATTTAATATTTTACAATATTCCTGGCGCGTCGGCAACTACTTCTCGGTGGGAACTGTATATACGACTATAACGTTATATATCCTAACCTAAGGGAACCTAACACCTCGGATGTAATGTTTTACAACATTCCTGGCGCGTCGGCCCCTATTTCTCGGTGGGAACATTGCATATGTCTATAACGTTATATGTCCTAGCCTGAGACAACCTAACATGTCGAATTTAATATTTTACAATATTCCTGGCGCGTCGGCAACTACTTCTCGGTGGGAACTGTATATACGACTATAACGATATATATCCTAACCTAAGACAACTTAACATGTCGAATGTAATATTTTGCCACATTCCTGGCTCGTTGGCCCCTACTTCTCGGTGGGAACATTATATACGTCTATAACGTTATATATCCTAACCTAAGGGAACCTAACATCTCGGATGTAATATTTTACAACATTCCTGGCGTGTCGGCCCCTATTTCTCGGTGGGAACATTATATACGTCTTTAACGCTATATATCCTAGCCTAAGGCAACCTAATTTGTCGAGCGTAATATTTTACAACATTCCTGGCGCGTCGGCACCTACTTCTCGGTGGGAATATTATATACGTCTATAAAGTTATATATCCTAGCCTAAGGCAACCTAACATACCGGATGTAATATTTTACCACATTCCTGGCGCGCTGGCCCCTACTTCTCGGTGGGAACATTATATACGTCTATAACGCCATATATCCTAACTTAAGGCAATCCTCATATCTCGGATGTAATATTTTACAACATTCCTGGCGCGCCGGCACCTATTTCTCGGTGGGAACATTATATACGTCTATAACTTTACATATCCTAGCCTTAGGCAACCTAACATGTCGAGCGTAATATTTTACAACATTCCTGGTTCGTCGGACCCTACTTCTCGGTGGGAACATTATATACCTCTATAACTTCATATATCCTAACCTAAGGGAACCTAACATCTTGGACGTAATATTTGACAACATTCCTGGCGTGTAGGCCCGTAGTTCTCGGTGGGAATATCATATACGTCTATAACGTTATATAACCTAACCTAAGGCAACCTAACATATCGAATGTAATATTTTACAACATTCCTGTCACTTCGGCCCCTACTTCTCGATGGGAACATTATATACGTCTATAACGTTATATATCCTAACCTAAGGCAACCTAACATCTCGGATGTAATATTTTACTACATTCCTGGCTCGTCGGCCCCTACTTCTCGGTGGGAACACTATATACGTCTATAACGTTACTTATTCAAGCCTAAGGCAACCTAACATCTCGGATGTTATATTTTACTACATTCTTGGCGCGCCGGCCCCTACTTCTCGGTTGGAACATTATATACGTCTATAATGCTACATATCCTTGCGTAAGGCAACCTAACATCTCGGATGTAATATTTTACTACATTCCTGGCGCGCCGGCCGCTGCTTCTCGGTGGGAACATTATATACGTCTATATCGCTATACCCCATGACGTAAGGCAACCTAGCATGTCGAGCGTAGCATTTTACAACATGCCTGGCGTGTCGGCCCCTGTTTCTCGGTGGGAACATTATATACGCATATAACGTTATATATCCTAACCTAAGGCAACCTAACATCTCGGATGTATCATTTTAATACATTCCTGGCTCGTCGGCCCCTACTTCTCGGTGGGAACACTATATACGTCTATAACGTTACTTATTCTAGCCTAAGGCAACCTAACATCTCGGATGTTATATTTTACTACATTCCTGGCGCGCCGGCCCCTACTTCTCGGTTGGAACATTATATACGTCTATAATGCTATATATCCTTGCCTAAGGCAACCTAACATCTCGGATGTAATATTTTACTACATTCCTGGCGCGCCGGCCCCTACATCTCGGTGGGAACATTATATACGTCTATATCGCTATATATCATGACGTAAGGCAACCTAACATGTCGAGCGTAATATTTTACAACATTCCTGGCGTGTCGGCCCCTATTTCTCGGTGGGAACATTATATACGTATATAACGTTATATATCCTAGTCTAAGGCAACCTAATAACTCGGATGTAATATTTTACTACGTTCGTGGCGCACCGGCCCCGACTTCTTGGTGGGATCATTATATACGTCTATAACGTTATATATCCTAACCTAAGGCAACCTAACCTCTCGGATGTAATATTTTACTACATTCCTGGCACGTCGGCCCCTAGTTCTCGGTGGGAACATTATATACGTCTATAACGTTATATATCCTAACCTAAGGCAACCTAACCTCTCGGATCTAATATTTTACTACATTCCTGGCACGTCGGCCCCTAGTTCTCGGTGGGAACATTATATACGTCTATAACGCTATATATCCTAGCCTAAGGCAAACTAACAGATCTAATGTAATATTTTACAACATTCCCGTCACTTCGGCCCCTACTTCTCGATGGGAACTTTATATACGTCTATAACGTTATATATCCTAACCTAAGGCAACCTAACATCTCGGATGTAATATTTTACTACATTCATGGCACGTCGGCCACTACTTCTCGGTGGGAACATTATACAAGTCTAGAACGCTATATATCCTAGCCTAAGGCAAACTAACATGTTGAATGTAATATTTTACAACATTCCCGTCACTTCGGCACCTACTTCTCGGTGGGAACATTATATACGTCTATAACGTTATATATCCTAGCCTATGGCAACCTAACATCTCAGATGTTATATTTTACTACATTCCCGGCGCGCCGGCCCCTACTTCTCGGTGGGAACATTACATACGTCTATAACGTTATATATCCTAGCCTAAGGTAATCCTAACATCTCGGATGTAATATTTTACAATATTCCTGGCGCGTCGGCAACTACTTCTCGGTGGGAACTGTATATACGACTATAACGTTATATATCCTAACCTAAGACAACTTAACATGTCGAATGTAATATTTTGCCACATTCCTGGCTCGTTGGCCCCTACTTATCGGTGGGAACATTATATACGTCTATAACGTTATATATCCTAACCTAAGGGAACCTAACATCTCGGATGTAATATTTTACAACATTCCTGGCGTGTCGGCCCCTATTTCTTGGTGGGAACATTATATACGTCTTTAACGCTATATATCCTAGCCTAAGGCAACCTAATTTGTCGAGCGTAATATTTTACAACATTCCTGGCGCGTCGGCACCTACTTCTCGGTGGGAATATTATATACGTCTATAAAGTTATATATCCTAGTCTAAGGCAACCTAACATGTCGAATGTAATATTTTACAACATTCCTGGCGCGTCGGCGTCTACTTTTCGGTAGCAACATTATATACGTCTATAACGCTATATATTCTAGTCTAAGGCAACCTAACATGTCGAATGTAATATTTTACAACATTCCTGGCTCGTCGGCACCTACTTCTCGGTGGGAACATTATATACGTCTATATCGCTATATATCCTAGCCTAAGGCAACCTAACATGTCGAATGTAATATTTGACAATATTGCTTGCGTGTCGGCCCGTACTTCTCGGTGGGAATATCATATACGTCCATAACGTTATATATCCTAGCCTAAGGCAATCCTAACATGTCGAATGTAATATTTTACAACATTCCTGTCTCGTCGGCGCCTACTTCTTGGTGGGAACATTATATAAGGCAAGAACGTTATATATCCTAACCTAAGGCAACCTAACATGTCGAATGTAATATTTTACCACATTCCTGGCTCGTTGGCCCTTACTTCACGGTGGGAACATTATATACGTCTATAACATTATATATCCTAACCTAAGGGAACCTAACACCTCGGATGTAATGTTTTACAACATTCCTGGCGTGTCGGCCCCTATTTCTCGGTGGGAACATTATATACGTCTTTAACGCTATATATCCTAGCCTAAGGCAACCTAATTTGTCGAGCGTAATATTTTACAACATTCCTGGCGCGTCGGCACCTACTTCTCGGTGGGAATATTATATACGTCTATAAAGTTATATATCCTAGCCTAAGGCAATCCTAACATGTCGAATGTAATATTTTACAGCATTCCTGGCGCGTCGGCCCCTACTTCTCGGGTGGAACATTATATACGTCTATAACGATATATATCCTAACCTAAGGCAACCTAACCTCTCGGATGTAATATTTTACTACATTCCTGGCACGTCGGCTCCTAGTTCTCGGTGGGAACATTATATACGTCTATAACGTTATATATCCTAACCTAAGGCAACCTAACCTCTCGGATCTAATATTTTACTACATTCCTGGCACGTCGGCCCCTAGTTCTCGGTGGGAACATTATATACGTCTATAACGCTATATATCCTAGCCTAAGGCAAACTAACATATCGAATGTAATATTTTACAACATTCCTGTCACTTCGGCCCCTACTTCTCGATGGGAACTTTATATACGTCTATAACGTTATATATCCTAACCTAAGGCAACCTAACATCTCGGATGTAATATTTTACTACATTCCTGGCACGTCGGCCACTACTTCTCGGTGGGAACATTATACAAGTCTAGAACGCTATATATCATGACGTAAGGCAACCTAACATGTCGAGCGTAATATTTTACAAAATTCCTGGCGTGTCGTCCCCTATTTCTCGGTGGGAACATTATATACGTATATAACGTTATATATCATAGTCTAAGGCAACCTAACATCTCGGATGTAATATTTTACTACGTTCGTGGCGCACCGGCCCCTACTTCTTGGTGGGAACATTATATACGTCTATAACGTTATATATCATGACGTAAGGCAACCTAACATGTCGAGCGTAATATTTTACAACATTCCTGGCGTGTCGTCCCCTATTTCTCGGTGGGAACATTATATACGTATATAACGTTATATATCATAGTCTAAGGCAACCTAACATCTCGGATGTAATATTTTACTACGTTCGTGGCGAACCGGCCCCTACTTCTTGGTGGGAACAATATATACGTCTATAACGTTATATATCCTAGCCTAAGGCAATCCTAACATCTCGGATGTAATATTTTACAACATTCCTGGCGCGTCGGAACCTACTTCTCGGTGGGAACATTGTATACGTCTATAACGTTATATATCCTAACCTAAGGGAACCTAACACCTCGGATGTAATGTTTTACAACATTCCTGGCGTGTCGGCCCCTATTTCTCGGTGGGAACATTGTATATGTCTATAACGCTATATGTCCTAGCCTGAGACAACCTAACATGTCGAATATAATATTTTACAATATTCCTGGCGCGTCGGCAACTACTTCTCGGTGGGATCTGTATATACGACTATAACGTTAAATATCCTAACCTAAGACAACTTAACATGTCGAATGTAATATTTTGCCACATTCCTGGCTCGTTGGCCCCTACTTATCGGTGGGAACATTATATACGTCTATAACGCTATATATATCCTAACCTAAGGGAACCTAACATCTCGGATGTAATATTTTACAACATTCCTGGCGTATCGGCCCCTATTTCTCGGTGGGAGCATTATATACGTCTATAACGCTATATATCCTAGCCTAAGGCAAACTAACATATCGAATGTAATATTTTACCACATTCCTGGCTCGTTGGCCCTTACTTCACGGTGGGAACATTATATACGTCTATAACGTTATATATCCTAACCTAAGGCAACCTAACATGTCGAATGTAATATTTTACAACATTCCTGTCTCGTCGGCGCCTACTTCTCGGTGGGAACATTATATAAGTCAATAACGTTATATATCCTAACCTAAGGCAACCTAACATCTCGGATGCAATATTTTACTACATTCCGCGCACGTTGTCACCTACTTCTCGGTGGGAACGTTATTTACGTCTATAACGCTACATATCCTAGCTTAAGGCAATCTAACATGTCGAATGTAATATTTTACAACATTCCTGACGCGTCGGCACCTACTTCTCGGTGGGAACAGTATATACGTTTATTACGTTATATATCCTAGCCTAAGGCATCCTAACATGTCGAATGTAATATTTTACAACATTCCTGTCTCGTAGGCGCCTACTTCTCGGTGGTAACATTATATAAGTCAATAACGTTATATATCCTAACCTAAGGCAACCTAACATCTCGTATGCAATATTTTACTACATTCCGCGCACGTTGTCACCTACTTCTCGGTGGGAACGTTATTTACGTCTATAACGCTACATATCCTAGCTTAAGGCAATCTAACATGTCGAACGTAATATTTTAAAACATTCCCGGCACTTCGGCCCCTACTTCTCGGTGGGAACATTATATACGTCTATAACGCTATATATCCTAGCCTAAGGCAACCTAACATGTCGAATGTAATATTTTACAGCATTCCCGGCACTTAGGCCCCTACATTTCGGTGGGAACATTATATACGTCTATAACACTATATATCCTAGCTTAAGGCAGCCTAACATGTCGAATGTAATATATTACAACATTCCTGGCTCGTCGGCACCTACTTCTCGGTGGGAACATTATATACGTCTATAACGTTACATATCCTAGCCTAAGGCAACCTAACATGTCGGATGTAATATTTTACAACATTCCTGGTACGTCGGCAACTACTTCTCGGTGGGAACAGTATATACGTCTATAACGCTATATATCCTAGCCTAAGGCAACCTAACATGTCGAGCGTAATATTTTACAGCATTCCTGGCGCGTCGGCCCCTACTTCTCGGTGGGCACATTATATATGTCAATAACGTTATATATCCTAACCTAAGCTAACCTAACATCTCGGATGTAATATTTTACAACATTCCTGGCGCGACGGCACCTCCGTCACGGTGGGAACAGTATATACGTCTATAACGTTATATATCCTCTTCTAAGGCAACCTAACATGTCGAGCGTAATATTTTACAACATTCCTGGCGTGTCGGCCAGTACTTCTCGGTGGGAATATCATCTACGTCTATAACGTTATATATCCTAACCTAAGGCAAACTGACATGTCGAGCGTAATATTTTACAACATTCGTGGCCCGTCGGCCCCTACTTCTGGGTGGGAACATTATATACGTCTGTAACGCTATATATCCTAGCCTAAGGCAACCTAACATCTCGAATGTAGTATTTTACAACATTCCAGGCGGGTCGGGCCCTACTTCTAAGTGGGAACATTATATACGTCTATATCGTAATATAACCTAACCTAACCCATCTAGCCCCTCGCTGGTATTGTTTTACAGCATCACGGTCGTGTCGGCACTTACTTCTCGGTGGGGACATTACATACGTCTATAACGTTATATATCCTAACGTAAGGCAACCTAACATCTCGGATGTAGTATTTTCCAACATTCCTGGCGGGTCGGCATCTACTTCTCGGTGGTAACATTATATACGTCTATAACCTAATATAACCTAACCTAATCCATCTAGACTCTCGCTGGTAATGTTTTAAAGAATCCCGGTTGTGTAGGCCCGTACTTCTCGGTGGGGACAGTATATACGTCTATAACGTTATATATCCTAACCTAAGGCAACCTAACATCTCGGACGTAGTATTTTACAACATTCCTGGCGGGTCGCAACCTACTTCTCGGTGGGAACATTATGTACGTCTGTAACGTAATATAACCTAACCCATCCCATCTAGCCCCTCGCTTATAATGTTTTACAGAATCCCAATCGTGTCGGACCGTACTTCTCGGTGGGGACACTGTATACGTCTGTAACGCTATACATCCTAACCTAAGGCAACCTAACATCTCGAATGTAGTATTTTACAACATTCCAGGCGGGTCGGGCCCTACTTCTAAGTGGGAACATTATATACGTCTATATCGTAATATAACCTAACCTAACCCATCTAGCCCCTCGCTGGTACTGTTTTACAGCATCACGGTCGTGTCGGCACTTACTTCTCGGTGGGGACATTACATACGTCTATAACGTTATATATCCTAACGTAAGGCAACCTAACATCTCGGATGTAGTATTTTCCAACATTCCTGGCGGGTCGGCATCTACTTCTCGGTGGTAACATTATATACGTCTATAACCTAATATAACCTAACCTAATCCATCTAGACTCTCGCTGGTAATGTTTTAAAGAATCCCGGTTGTGTAGGCCCGTACTTCTCGGTGGGGACAGTATATACGTCTATAACGTTATATATCCTAACCTAAGGCAACCTAACATCTCGGATGTAATATTTTACTACATTCATGGCACGTCGGCCACTACTTCTCGGTGGGAACATTATACAAGTCTAGAACGCTATATATCCTAGCCTAAGGCAAACTAACATGTTGAATGTAATATTTTACAACATTCCCGTCACTTCGGCACCTACTTCTCGGTGGGAACATTATATACGTCTATAACGTTATATATCCTAGCCTATGGCAACCTAACATCTCAGATGTTATATTTTACTACATTCCCGGCGCGCCGGCCCCTACTTCTCGGTGGGAACATTACATACGTCTATAACGTTATATATCCTAGCCTAAGGTAATCCTAACATCTCGGATGTAATATTTTACAATATTCCTGGCGCGTCGGCAACTACTTCTCGGTGGGAACTGTATATACGACTATAACGTTATATATCCTAACCTAAGACAACTTAACATGTCGAATGTAATATTTTGCCACATTCCTGGCTCGTTGGCCCCTACTTATCGGTGGGAACATTATATACGTCTATAACGTTATATATCCTAACCTAAGGGAACCTAACATCTCGGATGTAATATTTTACAACATTCCTGGCGTGTCGGCCCCTATTTCTTGGTGGGAACATTATATACGTCTTTAACGCTATATATCCTAGCCTAAGGCAACCTAATTTGTCGAGCGTAATATTTTACAACATTCCTGGCGCGTCGGCACCTACTTCTCGGTGGGAATATTATATACGTCTATAAAGTTATATATCCTAGTCTAAGGCAACCTAACATGTCGAATGTAATATTTTACAACATTCCTGGCGCGTCGGCGTCTACTTTTCGGTAGCAACATTATATACGTCTATAACGCTATATATTCTAGTCTAAGGCAACCTAACATGTCGAATGTAATATTTTACAACATTCCTGGCTCGTCGGCACCTACTTCTCGGTGGGAACATTATATACGTCTATATCGCTATATATCCTAGCCTAAGGCAACCTAACATGTCGAATGTAATATTTGACAATATTGCTTGCGTGTCGGCCCGTACTTCTCGGTGGGAATATCATATACGTCCATAACGTTATATATCCTAGCCTAAGGCAATCCTAACATGTCGAATGTAATATTTTACAACATTCCTGTCTCGTCGGCGCCTACTTCTTGGTGGGAACATTATATAAGGCAAGAACGTTATATATCCTAACCTAAGGCAACCTAACATGTCGAATGTAATATTTTACCACATTCCTGGCTCGTTGGCCCTTACTTCACGGTGGGAACATTATATACGTCTATAACATTATATATCCTAACCTAAGGGAACCTAACACCTCGGATGTAATGTTTTACAACATTCCTGGCGTGTCGGCCCCTATTTCTCGGTGGGAACATTATATACGTCTTTAACGCTATATATCCTAGCCTAAGGCAACCTAATTTGTCGAGCGTAATATTTTACAACATTCCTGGCGCGTCGGCACCTACTTCTCGGTGGGAATATTATATACGTCTATAAAGTTATATATCCTAGCCTAAGGCAATCCTAACATGTCGAATGTAATATTTTACAGCATTCCTGGCGCGTCGGCCCCTACTTCTCGGGTGGAACATTATATACGTCTATAACGATATATATCCTAACCTAAGGCAACCTAACCTCTCGGATGTAATATTTTACTACATTCCTGGCACGTCGGCTCCTAGTTCTCGGTGGGAACATTATATACGTCTATAACGTTATATATCCTAACCTAAGGCAACCTAACCTCTCGGATCTAATATTTTACTACATTCCTGGCACGTCGGCCCCTAGTTCTCGGTGGGAACATTATATACGTCTATAACGCTATATATCCTAGCCTAAGGCAAACTAACATATCGAATGTAATATTTTACAACATTCCTGTCACTTCGGCCCCTACTTCTCGATGGGAACTTTATATACGTCTATAACGTTATATATCCTAACCTAAGGCAACCTAACATCTCGGATGTAATATTTTACTACATTCCTGGCACGTCGGCCACTACTTCTCGGTGGGAACATTATACAAGTCTAGAACGCTATATATCATGACGTAAGGCAACCTAACATGTCGAGCGTAATATTTTACAAAATTCCTGGCGTGTCGTCCCCTATTTCTCGGTGGGAACATTATATACGTATATAACGTTATATATCATAGTCTAAGGCAACCTAACATCTCGGATGTAATATTTTACTACGTTCGTGGCGCACCGGCCCCTACTTCTTGGTGGGAACATTATATACGTCTATAACGTTATATATCATGACGTAAGGCAACCTAACATGTCGAGCGTAATATTTTACAACATTCCTGGCGTGTCGTCCCCTATTTCTCGGTGGGAACATTATATACGTATATAACGTTATATATCATAGTCTAAGGCAACCTAACATCTCGGATGTAATATTTTACTACGTTCGTGGCGAACCGGCCCCTACTTCTTGGTGGGAACAATATATACGTCTATAACGTTATATATCCTAGCCTAAGGCAATCCTAACATCTCGGATGTAATATTTTACAACATTCCTGGCGCGTCGGAACCTACTTCTCGGTGGGAACATTGTATACGTCTATAACGTTATATATCCTAACCTAAGGGAACCTAACACCTCGGATGTAATGTTTTACAACATTCCTGGCGTGTCGGCCCCTATTTCTCGGTGGGAACATTGTATATGTCTATAACGCTATATGTCCTAGCCTGAGACAACCTAACATGTCGAATATAATATTTTACAATATTCCTGGCGCGTCGGCAACTACTTCTCGGTGGGATCTGTATATACGACTATAACGTTAAATATCCTAACCTAAGACAACTTAACATGTCGAATGTAATATTTTGCCACATTCCTGGCTCGTTGGCCCCTACTTATCGGTGGGAACATTATATACGTCTATAACGCTATATATATCCTAACCTAAGGGAACCTAACATCTCGGATGTAATATTTTACAACATTCCTGGCGTATCGGCCCCTATTTCTCGGTGGGAGCATTATATACGTCTATAACGCTATATATCCTAGCCTAAGGCAAACTAACATATCGAATGTAATATTTTACCACATTCCTGGCTCGTTGGCCCTTACTTCACGGTGGGAACATTATATACGTCTATAACGTTATATATCCTAACCTAAGGCAACCTAACATGTCGAATGTAATATTTTACAACATTCCTGTCTCGTCGGCGCCTACTTCTCGGTGGGAACATTATATAAGTCAATAACGTTATATATCCTAACCTAAGGCAACCTAACATCTCGGATGCAATATTTTACTACATTCCGCGCACGTTGTCACCTACTTCTCGGTGGGAACGTTATTTACGTCTATAACGCTACATATCCTAGCTTAAGGCAATCTAACATGTCGAATGTAATATTTTACAACATTCCTGACGCGTCGGCACCTACTTCTCGGTGGGAACAGTATATACGTTTATTACGTTATATATCCTAGCCTAAGGCATCCTAACATGTCGAATGTAATATTTTACAACATTCCTGTCTCGTAGGCGCCTACTTCTCGGTGGTAACATTATATAAGTCAATAACGTTATATATCCTAACCTAAGGCAACCTAACATCTCGTATGCAATATTTTACTACATTCCGCGCACGTTGTCACCTACTTCTCGGTGGGAACGTTATTTACGTCTATAACGCTACATATCCTAGCTTAAGGCAATCTAACATGTCGAACGTAATATTTTACAACATTCCCGGCACTTCGGCCCCTACTTCTCGGTGGGAACATTATATACGTCTATAACGCTATATATCCTAGCCTAAGGCAACCTAACATGTCGAATGTAATATTTTACAGCATTCCCGGCACTTAGGCCCCTACATTTCGGTGGGAACATTATATACGTCTATAACACTATATATCCTAGCTTAAGGCAGCCTAACATGTCGAATGTAATATCTTACAACATTCCTGGCTCGTCGGCACCTACTTCTCGGTGGGAACATTATATACGTCTATAACGTTACATATCCTAGCCTAAGGCAACCTAACATGTCGGATGTAATATTTTACAACATTCCTGGTACGTCGGCAACTACTTCTCGGTGGGAACAGTATATACGTCTATAACGCTATATATCCTAGCCTAAGGCAACCTAACATGTCGAGCGTAATATTTTACAGCATTCCTGGCGCGTCGGCCCCTACTTCTCGGTGGGCACATTATATATGTCAATAACGTTATATATCCTAACCTAAGCTAACCTAACATCTCGGATGTAATATTTTACAACATTCCTGGCGCGACGGCACCTCCGTCACGGTGGGAACAGTATATACGTCTATAACGTTATATATCCTCTTCTAAGGCAACCTAACATGTCGAGCGTAATATTTTACAACATTCCTGGCGTGTCGGCCAGTACTTCTCGGTGGGAATATCATCTACGTCTATAACGTTATATATCCTAACCTAAGGCAAACTGACATGTCGAGCGTAATATTTTACAACATTCGTGGCCCGTCGGCCCCTACTTCTGGGTGGGAACATTATATACGTCTGTAACGCTATATATCCTAGCCTAAGGCAACCTAACATCTCGAATGTAGTATTTTACAACATTCCAGGCGGGTCGGGCCCTACTTCTAAGTGGGAACATTATATACGTCTATATCGTAATATAACCTAACCTAACCCATCTAGCCCCTCGCTGGTATTGTTTTACAGCATCACGGTCGTGTCGGCACTTACTTCTCGGTGGGGACATTACATACGTCTATAACGTTATATATCCTAACGTAAGGCAACCTAACATCTCGGATGTAGTATTTTCCAACATTCCTGGCGGGTCGGCATCTACTTCTCGGTGGTAACATTATATACGTCTATAACCTAATATAACCTAACCTAATCCATCTAGACTCTCGCTGGTAATGTTTTAAAGAATCCCGGTTGTGTAGGCCCGTACTTCTCGGTGGGGACAGTATATACGTCTATAACGTTATATATCCTAACCTAAGGCAACCTAACATCTCGGACGTAGTATTTTACAACATTCCTGGCGGGTCGCAACCTACTTCTCGGTGGGAACATTATGTACGTCTGTAACGTAATATAACCTAACCCATCCCATCTAGCCCCTCGCTTATAATGTTTTACAGAATCCCAATCGTGTCGGACCGTACTTCTCGGTGGGGACACTGTATACGTCTGTAACGCTATACATCCTAACCTAAGGCAACCTAACATCTCGAATGTAGTATTTTACAACATTCCAGGCGGGTCGGGCCCTACTTCTAAGTGGGAACATTATATACGTCTATATCGTAATATAACCTAACCTAACCCATCTAGCCCCTCGCTGGTACTGTTTTACAGCATCACGGTCGTGTCGGCACTTACTTCTCGGTGGGGACATTACATACGTCTATAACGTTATATATCCTAACGTAAGGCAACCTAACATCTCGGATGTAGTATTTTCCAACATTCCTGGCGGGCCGGCATCTACTTCTCGGTGGTAACATTATATACGTCTATAACCTAATATAACCTAACCTAATCCATCTAGACTCTCGCTGGTAATGTTTTAAAGAATCCCGGTTGTGTAGGCCCGTACTTCTCGGTGGGGACAGTATATACGTCTATAACGTTATATATCCTAACCTAAGGCAACCTAACATCTCGGACGTAGTATTTTACAACATTCCTGGCGGGTCGCAACCTACTTCTCGGTGGGAACATTATGTACGTCTGTAACGTAATATAACCTAACCCATCCCATCTAGCCCCTCGCTTATAATGTTTTACAGAATCCCAATCGTGTCGGCCCGTACTTCTCGGTGGGGACACTGTATACGTCTGTAACGCTATACATCCTAACCTAAGGCAACCTAACATCTCGAATGTAGTATTTTACAACATTCCAGGCGGGTCGGGCCCTACTTCTAAGTGGGAACATTATATACGTCTATATCGTAATATAACCTAACCTAACCCATCTAGACCCTCGTTGGTAATGTTTCACTGAATCCCGTTCGTGTCGCCCCGTACGTCACGGTGCGGACATTATATACGTCTATAACGTTATATATCCTAACCTAAGGCAACCTAACATCTCAAATGTAGTATTTTACAACATTCCTGGCGGGTCGGCCCCTACTTCTCGGTGGGCACATTATATAAGTCTATATCGCAATATAACCTAACCTAACCCATTTAGCCCCTCGCTGATAATGTTTTACAGAATCGAGTTCGTGTCATCCCGTACGTCTCGGTGGGCACATTATATACGTCTATAACGTAATATAACCTAACCTAACCCATCACGACCCACGCTGGTAATGTTTTACACAATCCCGTTCGTGTCGTCCCGTACGTCTCGGTGCGGACATTATATACGTCTATAAAGTGATATTTCCTTTCCTAAGGCAACCCAACATTTCGAATGTAGTATTTTACAACACTCCAGGCGGGACGGCCCCTACTTCTCGGTGGGAACATTATATACGTCTATATCGTAATATAACCTAACCTAACCCATCTAGACCCTCGCTGGTAATGTTTCACAGAGTCCCGTTCCTGTCGTCCCGTACATCTCGGCGCGGACATTATATACGTCTATAACGTTATATATCCTAAACTAAGGCATTCTAACATCTCGGATGTTGTATTTTCCAACGATCATTGCGGGGCGGCCCCTACTTCTCGGTTGGAACATTATATACGTCTATAAAGCTATATATCCTAGCCTAAGGCAACCTAACATGTCGAATGTAATATTTTACAGCATTCCCGTCAATTCGGCCCCTACTTCTCGGTGGGAACATTATATACTTCTATAACGCTATATATCCTAGCTTAAGGCAACCTAACATGTCGAATGTGATATTTTACAACATTCCTGGCGTGTCGGCACCTACTTCTCGGTGGGAACAGTATATACGTCTATAACGTTATATATCCTAGCCTAAGGCAATTCTAACATGTCGATTGTAATATTTTACAACATACCTGGCGCGTCGGCACCTACTTCTCGGTGGGAACATTATATACGTCTATAACGCTATATACCCTAGCCTAAGGCAACCTAACATGTCGAATGTAATATTTTACAACATTCCCGTCAATTCGGCCCCTACTTCTCGGTGGGAATATTATATACGTCTATAACGTTACATATCCTAGCCTAAGGCAACCTAACATGTCGAATGTAATATTTTACAACATACCTGGCGCGCCGGCACCTACTTCTCGGTGGGAACAGTATATACGTCTATAATGTTACATATCCTAGCCTAAGGCAACCTAGCATCTCGGGTGTAATATTTTACTACCTTCCTGGCACGTCGGCCCGTACCTATCGGCGGGAACATTATATAAGTCAATAACGTTATATATACGAACTTAAGGCAACCTAACATCTCGGATGTAATATTTTACAACATTCCTGGCACGTCGGCATCTACTTCTCGGTGGGAAAAGTATATACGTCTATAACGTTATATATCATAGCCTAAGGCAATCCTAACATGTCGAATGTAATATTTTACAACATACCTGGCGCGTCGGCACCTACTTCTCGGTGGGAACAGTATATACGTCTATAATGTTACATATCCCAGCCTAAGGCAACCTAGCATCTCGGGTGTAATATTTTACTATCTTCCTGGCACGTCGGCCCGTTTCTATCGGCGGGAACGTTATATAAGTCAATAACGTTATATATACGAACTTAAGGCAACCTAACATCTCGGATGTAATATTTTACAACATTCCTGGCACGTCGGCATCTACTTCTTGGTGGGAACAGTATATACATCTATAACGTTATATATCATAGCCTAAGGCAATCCTAACATGTCGATTGTAATATTTTACAACATTCCTGGCGCGTCGGCCCCTACTTCTCGGGTGGAACATTATGTACGTCTATAACGTTATGTATCCTAACCTAAGGCAACCTAACATCTCGGATGTAATATTTTACTACATTCCTGGCACGTCGGACCCTACTTCTGGGTGGGAACATTATATACGTCTATAACGCTATATATCCTAGCCTAAGGCAAACTAACATATCTAATGTAATATTTTACAACATTCCCGTCACTTCGGCCCCTACTTCTCGATGGGAACATTATATACGTTTATAACGTTATATATCCTAACCTAAGGCAACCTAACATCTCGGATGTAATATTTTACTACATTCCTGGCACGTCGGCCACTACTTCTCGGTGGGAACATTATATAAGTCTAGAACGCTATATATCCTAGCCAAAGGCAAACTAACATGTCGAATGTAATATTTTACAACATTCCCGTCATTTCGGCACCTACTTCTCGGTGGGAACATTATATACGTCTATAACGTTATATATCCTAGCCTAAGGCAACCTAACATCTCGGATGTTATATTTTACTACATTCCCGGCGCGCCAGCCCCTACTTCTCGGTGGGAACATTACATACGTCTATAACGTTATATATCCTAGCCTAAGGTAATCCTAACAACTCGGATGTAATAATTTACAACATTCCTGGCGCGTCGGCACCTGCTTCTCGGTGGGAACAGTATATAAGTCTATAACGTTATATATCCTAACCTAAGGCAACCTAACATCTCGGATGTAATATTTTGCTACATTCCTGGCTCGTCGGCCCCTACTTCTCGGTGGGAACATTATATACGTTTATAACGTTACTTATTCTAGCCTAAGGCAACCTAACATCTCGGATGTTATATTTTACTACATTCCTGGCGCGCCGGCCCCTACTTCTCGGTTGGAACATTATATTCGTCTATAATGCTACATATCCTTGCCTAAGGCAACCTAACATCTCGGATGTAATGTTTTACTACATTCCTGACGCGCCGGCCCCTACTTCTCGTTGAGAACATTACATACGTCTACATCGCTATATATCATGACGTAAGGCAACCTAACATGTCGAGCGTAATATTTTACAACATTCCTGGCGTGTCGGCCCCTATTTCTCGGTGGGAACATTATACACGTCTATAACGTTATATATCCTAGTCTAAGGCAACCTAACATCTCGGATGTAATATTTTACTACATTCCTGGCACGTCGGACCCTACTTCTCGGTGAGAACATTATATACGTCTATAACGTTATATATCCTAGCCTAAGGCAAACTAACATGTCGAATGTAATATTTTACAACATTCCCGTCACTTCGGCACCTACTTCTCGGTGGGAACATTATATACGTCTATAACGTTATATATCCTTGCCTAAGGCAACCTAACATCTCGGATGTTATATTTTACTTCATTCCTGGCACGTCGGCCCCTAGTTCTCGGTGGGAACATTATATACGTCTATAACGTTATATATCCTAGTCTAAGGCAACCTAACATCTCGGATGTAATATGTTACTACGTTCGTGGCGCACCGGCCCCTACTTCTTGGTGGGAACATTATATACATCTATAACGTTATATATCCTAGCCTAAGGCAATCCTAACATCTCGGATGTAATATTTTACAACATTCCTGGCGCGTCGGCACCTACTTCTCGGTGGGAACATTATATACGTCTATAACGTTATATATCCTAACCTAAGGGAACCTAACACCTCGGATGTAATGTTTTACAACATTCCTGGCGCGTCCGCCCCTATTTCTCGGTGGGAACATTGCATATGTCTATAACGTTATATGTCCTAGCCTGAGACAACCTAACATGTCGAATTTAATATTTTACAATATTCCTGGCGCGTCGGCAACTACTTCTCGGTGGGAACTGTATATACGACTATAACGTTATATATCCTAACCTAAGGGAACCTAACACCTCGGATGTAATGTTTTACAACATTCCTGGCGCGTCGGCCCCTATTTCTCGGTGGGAACATTGCATATGTCTATAACGTTATATGTCCTAGCCTGAGACAACCTAACATGTCGAATTTAATATTTTACAATATTCCTGGCGCGTCGGCAACTACTTCTCGGTGGGAACTGTATATACGACTATAACGATATATATCCTAACCTAAGACAACTTAACATGTCGAATGTAATATTTTGCCACATTCCTGGCTCGTTGGCCCCTACTTCTCGGTGGGAACATTATATACGTCTATAACGTTATATATCCTAACCTAAGGGAACCTAACATCTCGGATGTAATATTTTACAACATTCCTGGCGTGTCGGCCCCTATTTCTCGGTGGGAACATTATATACGTCTTTAACGCTATATATCCTAGCCTAAGGCAACCTAATTTGTCGAGCGTAATATTTTACAACATTCCTGGCGCGTCGGCACCTACTTCTCGGTGGGAATATTATATACGTCTATAAAGTTATATATCCTAGCCTAAGGCAACCTAACATACCGGATGTAATATTTTACCACATTCCTGGCGCGCTGGCCCCTACTTCTCGGTGGGAACATTATATACGTCTATAACGCCATATATCCTAACTTAAGGCAATCCTCATATCTCGGATGTAATATTTTACAACATTCCTGGCGCGCCGGCACCTATTTCTCGGTGGGAACATTATATACGTCTATAACTTTACATATCCTAGCCTTAGGCAACCTAACATGTCGAGCGTAATATTTTACAACATTCCTGGTTCGTCGGACCCTACTTCTCGGTGGGAACATTATATACCTCTATAACTTCATATATCCTAACCTAAGGGAACCTAACATCTTGGACGTAATATTTGACAACATTCCTGGCGTGTAGGCCCGTAGTTCTCGGTGGGAATATCATATACGTCTATAACGTTATATAACCTAACCTAAGGCAACCTAACATATCGAATGTAATATTTTACAACATTCCTGTCACTTCGGCCCCTACTTCTCGATGGGAACATTATATACGTCTATAACGTTATATATCCTAACCTAAGGCAACCTAACATCTCGGATGTAATATTTTACTACATTCCTGGCTCGTCGGCCCCTACTTCTCGGTGGGAACACTATATACGTCTATAACGTTACTTATTCAAGCCTAAGGCAACCTAACATCTCGGATGTTATATTTTACTACATTCTTGGCGCGCCGGCCCCTACTTCTCGGTTGGAACATTATATACGTCTATAATGCTACATATCCTTGCGTAAGGCAACCTAACATCTCGGATGTAATATTTTACTACATTCCTGGCGCGCCGGCCGCTGCTTCTCGGTGGGTACATTATATACGTCTATATCGCTATACCCCATGACGTAAGGCAACCTAGCATGTCGAGCGTAGCATTTTACAACATGCCTGGCGTGTCGGCCCCTGTTTCTCGGTGGGAACATTATATACGCATATAACGTTATATATCCTAACCTAAGGCAACCTAACATCTCGGATGTATCATTTTAATACATTCCTGGCTCGTCGGCCCCTACTTCTCGGTGGGAACACTATATACGTCTATAACGTTACTTATTCTAGCCTAAGGCAACCTAACATCTCGGATGTTATATTTTACTACATTCCTGGCGCGCCGGCCCCTACTTCTCGGTTGGAACATTATATACGTCTATAATGCTATATATCCTTGCCTAAGGCAACCTAACATCTCGGATGTAATATTTTACTACATTCCTGGCGCGCCGGCCCCTACATCTCGGTGGGAACATTATATACGTCTATATCGCTATATATCATGACGTAAGGCAACCTAACATGTCGAGCGTAATATTTTACAACATTCCTGGCGTGTCGGCCCCTATTTCTCGGTGGGAACATTATATACGTATATAACGTTATATATCCTAGTCTAAGGCAACCTAATAACTCGGATGTAATATTTTACTACGTTCGTGGCGCACCGGCCCCGACTTCTTGGTGGGATCATTATATACGTCTATAACGTTATATATCCTAACCTAAGGCAACCTAACCTCTCGGATGTAATATTTTACTACATTCCTGGCACGTCGGCCCCTAGTTCTCGGTGGGAACATTATATACGTCTATAACGTTATATATCCTAACCTAAGGCAACCTAACCTCTCGGATCTAATATTTTACTACATTCCTGGCACGTCGGCCCCTAGTTCTCGGTGGGAACATTATATACGTCTATAACGCTATATATCCTAGCCTAAGGCAAACTAACAGATCTAATGTAATATTTTACAACATTCCCGTCACTTCGGCCCCTACTTCTCGATGGGAACTTTATATACGTCTATAACGTTATATATCCTAACCTAAGGCAACCTAACATCTCGGATGTAATATTTTACTACATTCATGGCACGTCGGCCACTACTTCTCGGTGGGAACATTATACAAGTCTAGAACGCTATATATCCTAGCCTAAGGCAAACTAACATGTTGAATGTAATATTTTACAACATTCCCGTCACTTCGGCACCTACTTCTCGGTGGGAACATTATATACGTCTATAACGTTATATATCCTAGCCTAAGGCAAACTAACATCTCAGATGTTATATTTTACAACATTCCCGTCACTTCGGCACCTACTTCTCGGTGGGAACATTATATACGTCTATAACGTTATATATCCTTGCCTAAGGCAACCTAACATCTCGGATGTTATATTTTACTTCATTCCTGGCACGTCGGCCCCTAGTTCTCGGTGGGAACATTATATACGTCTATAACGTTATATATCCTAGTCTAAGGCAACCTAACATCTCGGATGTAATATGTTACTACGTTCGTGGCGCACCGGCCCCTACTTCTTGGTGGGAACATTATATACATCTATAACGTTATATATCCTAGCCTAAGGCAATCCTAACATCTCGGATGTAATATTTTACAACATTCCTGGCGCGTCGGCACCTACTTCTCGGTGGGAACATTATATACGTCTATAACGTTATATATCCTAACCTAAGGGAACCTAACACCTCGGATGTAATGTTTTACAACATTCCTGGCGCGTCCGCCCCTATTTCTCGGTGGGAACATTGCATATGTCTATAACGTTATATGTCCTAGCCTGAGACAACCTAACATGTCGAATTTAATATTTTACAATATTCCTGGCGCGTCGGCAACTACTTCTCGGTGGGAACTGTATATACGACTATAACGTTATATATCCTAACCTAAGGGAACCTAACACCTCGGATGTAATGTTTTACAACATTCCTGGCGCGTCGGCCCCTATTTCTCGGTGGGAACATTGCATATGTCTATAACGTTATATGTCCTAGCCTGAGACAACCTAACATGTCGAATTTAATATTTTACAATATTCCTGGCGCGTCGGCAACTACTTCTCGGTGGGAACTGTATATACGACTATAACGATATATATCCTAACCTAAGACAACTTAACATGTCGAATGTAATATTTTGCCACATTCCTGGCTCGTTGGCCCCTACTTCTCGGTGGGAACATTATATACGTCTATAACGTTATATATCCTAACCTAAGGGAACCTAACATCTCGGATGTAATATTTTACAACATTCCTGGCGTGTCGGCCCCTATTTCTCGGTGGGAACATTATATACGTCTTTAACGCTATATATCCTAGCCTAAGGCAACCTAATTTGTCGAGCGTAATATTTTACAACATTCCTGGCGCGTCGGCACCTACTTCTCGGTGGGAATATTATATACGTCTATAAAGTTATATATCCTAGCCTAAGGCAACCTAACATACCGGATGTAATATTTTACCACATTCCTGGCGCGCTGGCCCCTACTTCTCGGTGGGAACATTATATACGTCTATAACGCCATATATCCTAACTTAAGGCAATCCTCATATCTCGGATGTAATATTTTACAACATTCCTGGCGCGCCGGCACCTATTTCTCGGTGGGAACATTATATACGTCTATAACTTTACATATCCTAGCCTTAGGCAACCTAACATGTCGAGCGTAATATTTTACAACATTCCTGGTTCGTCGGACCCTACTTCTCGGTGGGAACATTATATACCTCTATAACTTCATATATCCTAACCTAAGGGAACCTAACATCTTGGACGTAATATTTGACAACATTCCTGGCGTGTAGGCCCGTAGTTCTCGGTGGGAATATCATATACGTCTATAACGTTATATAACCTAACCTAAGGCAACCTAACATATCGAATGTAATATTTTACAACATTCCTGTCACTTCGGCCCCTACTTCTCGATGGGAACATTATATACGTCTATAACGTTATATATCCTAACCTAAGGCAACCTAACATCTCGGATGTAATATTTTACTACATTCCTGGCTCGTCGGCCCCTACTTCTCGGTGGGAACACTATATACGTCTATAACGTTACTTATTCAAGCCTAAGGCAACCTAACATCTCGGATGTTATATTTTACTACATTCTTGGCGCGCCGGCCCCTACTTCTCGGTTGGAACATTATATACGTCCATAATGCTACATATCCTTGCGTAAGGCAACCTAACATCTCGGATGTAATATTTTACTACATTCCTGGCGCGCCGGCCGCTGCTTCTCGGTGGGAACATTATATACGTCTATATCGCTATACCCCATGACGTAAGGCAACCTAGCATGTCGAGCGTAGCATTTTACAACATGCCTGGCGTGTCGGCCCCTGTTTCTCGGTGGGAACATTATATACGCATATAACGTTATATATCCTAACCTAAGGCAACCTAACATCTCGGATGTATCATTTTAATACATTCCTGGCTCGTCGGCCCCTACTTCTCGGTGGGAACACTATATACGTCTATAACGTTACTTATTCTAGCCTAAGGCAACCTAACATCTCGGATGTTATATTTTACTACATTCCTGGCGCGCCGGCCCCTACTTCTCGGTTGGAACATTATATACGTCTATAATGCTATATATCCTTGCCTAAGGCAACCTAACATCTCGGATGTAATATTTTACTACATTCCTGGCGCGCCGGCCCCTACATCTCGGTGGGAACATTATATACGTCTATATCGCTATATATCATGACGTAAGGCAACCTAACATGTCGAGCGTAATATTTTACAACATTCCTGGCGTGTCGGCCCCTATTTCTCGGTGGGAACATTATATACGTATATAACGTTATATATCCTAACCTAAGGCAACCTAACCTCTCGGATCTAATATTTTACTACATTCCTGGCACGTCGGCCCCTAGTTCTCGGTGGGAACATTATATACGTCTATAACGCTATATATCCTAGCCTAAGGCAAACTAACAGATCTAATGTAATATTTTACAACATTCCCGTCACTTCGGCCCCTACTTCTCGATGGGAACTTTATATACGTCTATAACGTTATATATCCTAACCTAAGGCAACCTAACATCTCGGATGTAATATTTTACTACATTCATGGCACGTCGGCCACTACTTCTCGGTGGGAACATTATACAAGTCTAGAACGCTATATATCCTAGCCTAAGGCAAACTAACATGTTGAATGTAATATTTTACAACATTCCCGTCACTTCGGCACCTACTTCTCGGTGGGAACATTATATACGTCTATAACGTTATATATCCTAGCCTATGGCAACCTAACATCTCAGATGTTATATTTTACTACATTCCCGGCGCGCCGGCCCCTACTTCTCGGTGGGAACATTACATACGTCTATAACGTTATATATCCTAGCCTAAGGTAATCCTAACATCTCGGATGTAATATTTTACAATATTCCTGGCGCGTCGGCAACTACTTCTCGGTGGGAACTGTATATACGACTATAACGTTATATATCCTAACCTAAGACAACTTAACATGTCGAATGTAATATTTTGCCACATTCCTGGCTCGTTGGCCCCTACTTATCGGTGGGAACATTATATACGTCTATAACGTTATATATCCTAACCTAAGGGAACCTAACATCTCGGATGTAATATTTTACAACATTCCTGGCGTGTCGGCCCCTATTTCTTGGTGGGAACATTATATACGTCTTTAACGCTATATATCCTAGCCTAAGGCAACCTAATTTGTCGAGCGTAATATTTTACAACATTCCTGGCGCGTCGGCACCTACTTCTCGGTGGGAATATTATATACGTCTATAAAGTTATATATCCTAGTCTAAGGCAACCTAACATGTCGAATGTAATATTTTACAACATTCCTGGCGCGTCGGCGTCTACTTTTCGGTAGCAACATTATATACGTCTATAACGCTATATATTCTAGTCTAAGGCAACCTAACATGTCGAATGTAATATTTTACAACATTCCTGGCTCGTCGGCACCTACTTCTCGGTGGGAACATTATATACGTCTATATCGCTATATATCCTAGCCTAAGGCAACCTAATTTGTCGAGCGTAATATTTTACAACATTCCTGGCGCGTCGGCACCTACTTCTCGGTGGGAACATTATATACGTCTATAACGCTATATACCCTAGCCTAAGGCAACCTAACATGTCGAATGTAATATTTTACAACATTCCCGTCAATTCGGCCCCTACTTCTCGGTGGGAATATTATATACGTCTATAACGTTACATATCCTAGCCTAAGGCAACCTAACATGTCGAATGTAATATTTTACAACATACCTGGCGCGCCGGCACCTACTTCTCGGTGGGAACAGTATATACGTCTATAATGTTACATATCCTAGCCTAAGGCAACCTAGCATCTCGGGTGTAATATTTTACTACCTTCCTGGCACGTCGGCCCGTACCTATCGGCGGGAACATTATATAAGTCAATAACGTTATATATACGAACTTAAGGCAACCTAACATCTCGGATGTAATATTTTACAACATTCCTGGCACGTCGGCATCTACTTCTCGGTGGGAAAAGTATATACGTCTATAACGTTATATATCATAGCCTAAGGCAATCCTAACATGTCGAATGTAATATTTTACAACATACCTGGCGCGTCGGCACCTACTTCTCGGTGGGAACAGTATATACGTCTATAATGTTACATATCCCAGCCTAAGGCAACCTAGCATCTCGGGTGTAATATTTTACTATCTTCCTGGCACGTCGGCCCGTTTCTATCGGCGGGAACGTTATATAAGTCAATAACGTTATATATACGAACTTAAGGCAACCTAACATCTCGGATGTAATATTTTACAACATTCCTGGCACGTCGGCATCTACTTCTTGGTGGGAACAGTATATACATCTATAACGTTATATATCATAGCCTAAGGCAATCCTAACATGTCGATTGTAATATTTTACAACATTCCTGGCGCGTCGGCCCCTACTTCTCGGGTGGAACATTATGTACGTCTATAACGTTATGTATCCTAACCTAAGGCAACCTAACATCTCGGATGTAATATTTTACTACATTCCTGGCACGTCGGACCCTACTTCTGGGTGGGAACATTATATACGTCTATAACGCTATATATCCTAGCCTAAGGCAAACTAACATATCTAATGTAATATTTTACAACATTCCCGTCACTTCGGCCCCTACTTCTCGATGGGAACATTATATACGTTTATAACGTTATATATCCTAACCTAAGGCAACCTAACATCTCGGATGTAATATTTTACTACATTCCTGGCACGTCGGCCACTACTTCTCGGTGGGAACATTATATAAGTCTAGAACGCTATATATCCTAGCCAAAGGCAAACTAACATGTCGAATGTAATATTTTACAACATTCCCGTCATTTCGGCACCTACTTCTCGGTGGGAACATTATATACGTCTATAACGTTATATATCCTAGCCTAAGGCAACCTAACATCTCGGATGTTATATTTTACTACATTCCCGGCGCGCCAGCCCCTACTTCTCGGTGGGAACATTACATACGTCTATAACGTTATATATCCTAGCCTAAGGTAATCCTAACAACTCGGATGTAATAATTTACAACATTCCTGGCGCGTCGGCACCTGCTTCTCGGTGGGAACAGTATATAAGTCTATAACGTTATATATCCTAACCTAAGGCAACCTAACATCTCGGATGTAATATTTTGCTACATTCCTGGCTCGTCGGCCCCTACTTCTCGGTGGGAACATTATATACGTTTATAACGTTATATATCCTAACCTAAGGCAACCTAACCTCTCGGATCTAATATTTTACTACATTCCTGGCACGTCGGCCCCTAGTTCTCGGTGGGAACATTATATACGTCTATAACGCTATATATCCTAGCCTAAGGCAAACTAACAGATCTAATGTAATATTTTACAACATTCCCGTCACTTCGGCCCCTACTTCTCGATGGGAACTTTATATACGTCTATAACGTTATATATCCTAACCTAAGGCAACCTAACATCTCGGATGTAATATTTTACTACATTCATGGCACGTCGGCCACTACTTCTCGGTGGGAACATTATACAAGTCTAGAACGCTATATATCCTAGCCTAAGGCAAACTAACATGTTGAATGTAATATTTTACAACATTCCCGTCACTTCGGCACCTACTTCTCGGTGGGAACATTATATACGTCTATAACGTTATATATCCTAGCCTAAGGCAAACTAACATCTCAGATGTTATATTTTACAACATTCCCGTCACTTCGGCACCTACTTCTCGGTGGGAACATTATATACGTCTATAACGTTATATATCCTTGCCTAAGGCAACCTAACATCTCGGATGTTATATTTTACTTCATTCCTGGCACGTCGGCCCCTAGTTCTCGGTGGGAACATTATATACGTCTATAACGTTATATATCCTAGTCTAAGGCAACCTAACATCTCGGATGTAATATGTTACTACGTTCGTGGCGCACCGGCCCCTACTTCTTGGTGGGAACATTATATACATCTATAACGTTATATATCCTAGCCTAAGGCAATCCTAACATCTCGGATGTAATATTTTACAACATTCCTGGCGCGTCGGCACCTACTTCTCGGTGGGAACATTATATACGTCTATAACGTTATATATCCTAACCTAAGGGAACCTAACACCTCGGATGTAATGTTTTACAACATTCCTGGCGCGTCCGCCCCTATTTCTCGGTGGGAACATTGCATATGTCTATAACGTTATATGTCCTAGCCTGAGACAACCTAACATGTCGAATTTAATATTTTACAATATTCCTGGCGCGTCGGCAACTACTTCTCGGTGGGAACTGTATATACGACTATAACGTTATATATCCTAACCTAAGGGAACCTAACACCTCGGATGTAATGTTTTACAACATTCCTGGCGCGTCGGCCCCTATTTCTCGGTGGGAACATTGCATATGTCTATAACGTTATATGTCCTAGCCTGAGACAACCTAACATGTCGAATTTAATATTTTACAATATTCCTGGCGCGTCGGCAACTACTTCTCGGTGGGAACTGTATATACGACTATAACGATATATATCCTAACCTAAGACAACTTAACATGTCGAATGTAATATTTTGCCACATTCCTGGCTCGTTGGCCCCTACTTCTCGGTGGGAACATTATATACGTCTATAACGTTATATATCCTAACCTAAGGGAACCTAACATCTCGGATGTAATATTTTACAACATTCCTGGCGTGTCGGCCCCTATTTCTCGGTGGGAACATTATATACGTCTTTAACGCTATATATCCTAGCCTAAGGCAACCTAATTTGTCGAGCGTAATATTTTACAACATTCCTGGCGCGTCGGCACCTACTTCTCGGTGGGAATATTATATACGTCTATAAAGTTATATATCCTAGCCTAAGGCAACCTAACATACCGGATGTAATATTTTACCACATTCCTGGCGCGCTGGCCCCTACTTCTCGGTGGGAACATTATATACGTCTATAACGCCATATATCCTAACTTAAGGCAATCCTCATATCTCGGATGTAATATTTTACAACATTCCTGGCGCGCCGGCACCTATTTCTCGGTGGGAACATTATATACGTCTATAACTTTACATATCCTAGCCTTAGGCAACCTAACATGTCGAGCGTAATATTTTACAACATTCCTGGTTCGTCGGACCCTACTTCTCGGTGGGAACATTATATACCTCTATAACTTCATATATCCTAACCTAAGGGAACCTAACATCTTGGACGTAATATTTGACAACATTCCTGGCGTGTAGGCCCGTAGTTCTCGGTGGGAATATCATATACGTCTATAACGTTATATAACCTAACCTAAGGCAACCTAACATATCGAATGTAATATTTTACAACATTCCTGTCACTTCGGCCCCTACTTCTCGATGGGAACATTATATACGTCTATAACGTTATATATCCTAACCTAAGGCAACCTAACATCTCGGATGTAATATTTTACTACATTCCTGGCTCGTCGGCCCCTACTTCTCGGTGGGAACACTATATACGTCTATAACGTTACTTATTCAAGCCTAAGGCAACCTAACATCTCGGATGTTATATTTTACTACATTCTTGGCGCGCCGGCCCCTACTTCTCGGTTGGAACATTATATACGTCCATAATGCTACATATCCTTGCGTAAGGCAACCTAACATCTCGGATGTAATATTTTACTACATTCCTGGCGCGCCGGCCGCTGCTTCTCGGTGGGAACATTATATACGTCTATATCGCTATACCCCATGACGTAAGGCAACCTAGCATGTCGAGCGTAGCATTTTACAACATGCCTGGCGTGTCGGCCCCTGTTTCTCGGTGGGAACATTATATACGCATATAACGTTATATATCCTAACCTAAGGCAACCTAACATCTCGGATGTATCATTTTAATACATTCCTGGCTCGTCGGCCCCTACTTCTCGGTGGGAACACTATATACGTCTATAACGTTACTTATTCTAGCCTAAGGCAACCTAACATCTCGGATGTTATATTTTACTACATTCCTGGCGCGCCGGCCCCTACTTCTCGGTTGGAACATTATATACGTCTATAATGCTATATATCCTTGCCTAAGGCAACCTAACATCTCGGATGTAATATTTTACTACATTCCTGGCGCGCCGGCCCCTACATCTCGGTGGGAACATTATATACGTCTATATCGCTATATATCATGACGTAAGGCAACCTAACATGTCGAGCGTAATATTTTACAACATTCCTGGCGTGTCGGCCCCTATTTCTCGGTGGGAACATTATATACGTATATAACGTTATATATCCTAACCTAAGGCAACCTAACCTTTTGGATCTAATATTTTACTACATTCCTGGCACGTCGGCCCCTAGTTCTCGGTGGGAACATTATATACGTCTATAACGCTATATATCCTAGCCTAAGGCAAACTAACAGATCTAATGTAATATTTTACAACATTCCCGTCACTTCGGCCCCTACTTCTCGATGGGAACTTTATATACGTCTATAACGTTATATATCCTAACCTAAGGCAACCTAACATCTCGGATGTAATATTTTACTACATTCATGGCACGTCGGCCACTACTTCTCGGTGGGAACATTATACAAGTCTAGAACGCTATATATCCTAGCCTAAGGCAAACTAACATGTTGAATGTAATATTTTACAACATTCCCGTCACTTCGGCACCTACTTCTCGGTGGGAACATTATATACGTCTATAACGTTATATATCCTAGCCTATGGCAACCTAACATCTCAGATGTTATATTTTACTACATTCCCGGCGCGCCGGCCCCTACTTCTCGGTGGGAACATTACATACGTCTATAACGTTATATATCCTAGCCTAAGGTAATCCTAACATCTCGGATGTAATATTTTACAATATTCCTGGCGCGTCGGCAACTACTTCTCGGTGGGAACTGTATATACGACTATAACGTTATATATCCTAACCTAAGACAACTTAACATGTCGAATGTAATATTTTGCCACATTCCTGGCTCGTTGGCCCCTACTTATCGGTGGGAACATTATATACGTCTATAACGTTATATATCCTAACCTAAGGGAACCTAACATCTCGGATGTAATATTTTACAACATTCCTGGCGTGTCGGCCCCTATTTCTTGGTGGGAACATTATATACGTCTTTAACGCTATATATCCTAGCCTAAGGCAACCTAATTTGTCGAGCGTAATATTTTACAACATTCCTGGCGCGTCGGCACCTACTTCTCGGTGGGAATATTATATACGTCTATAAAGTTATATATCCTAGTCTAAGGCAACCTAACATGTCGAATGTAATATTTTACAACATTCCTGGCGCGTCGGCGTCTACTTTTCGGTAGCAACATTATATACGTCTATAACGCTATATATTCTAGTCTAAGGCAACCTAACATGTCGAATGTAATATTTTACAACATTCCTGGCTCGTCGGCACCTACTTCTCGGTGGGAACATTATATACGTCTATATCGCTATATATCCTAGCCTAAGGCAACCTAACATGTCGAATGTAATATTTGACAATATTGCTTGCGTGTCGGCCCGTACTTCTCGGTGGGAATATCATATACGTCCATAACGTTATATATCCTAGCCTAAGGCAATCCTAACATGTCGAATGTAATATTTTACAACATTCCTGTCTCGTCGGCGCCTACTTCTTGGTGGGAACATTATATAAGGCAAGAACGTTATATATCCTAACCTAAGGCAACCTAACATGTCGAATGTAATATTTTACCACATTCCTGGCTCGTTGGCCCTTACTTCACGGTGGGAACATTATATACGTCTATAACATTATATATCCTAACCTAAGGGAACCTAACACCTCGGATGTAATGTTTTACAACATTCCTGGCGTGTCGGCCCCTATTTCTCGGTGGGAACATTATATACGTCTTTAACGCTATATATCCTAGCCTAAGGCAACCTAATTTGTCGAGCGTAATATTTTACAACATTCCTGGCGCGTCGGCACCTACTTCTCGGTGGGAACATTATATACGTCTATAACGCTATATACCCTAGCCTAAGGCAACCTAACATGTCGAATGTAATATTTTACAACATTCCCGTCAATTCGGCCCCTACTTCTCGGTGGGAATATTATATACGTCTATAACGTTACATATCCTAGCCTAAGGCAACCTAACATGTCGAATGTAATATTTTACAACATACCTGGCGCGCCGGCACCTACTTCTCGGTGGGAACAGTATATACGTCTATAATGTTACATATCCTAGCCTAAGGCAACCTAGCATCTCGGGTGTAATATTTTACTACCTTCCTGGCACGTCGGCCCGTACCTATCGGCGGGAACATTATATAAGTCAATAACGTTATATATACGAACTTAAGGCAACCTAACATCTCGGATGTAATATTTTACAACATTCCTGGCACGTCGGCATCTACTTCTCGGTGGGAAAAGTATATACGTCTATAACGTTATATATCATAGCCTAAGGCAATCCTAACATGTCGAATGTAATATTTTACAACATACCTGGCGCGTCGGCACCTACTTCTCGGTGGGAACAGTATATACGTCTATAATGTTACATATCCCAGCCTAAGGCAACCTAGCATCTCGGGTGTAATATTTTACTATCTTCCTGGCACGTCGGCCCGTTTCTATCGGCGGGAACGTTATATAAGTCAATAACGTTATATATACGAACTTAAGGCAACCTAACATCTCGGATGTAATATTTTACAACATTCCTGGCACGTCGGCATCTACTTCTTGGTGGGAACAGTATATACATCTATAACGTTATATATCATAGCCTAAGGCAATCCTAACATGTCGATTGTAATATTTTACAACATTCCTGGCGCGTCGGCCCCTACTTCTCGGGTGGAACATTATGTACGTCTATAACGTTATGTATCCTAACCTAAGGCAACCTAACATCTCGGATGTAATATTTTACTACATTCCTGGCACGTCGGACCCTACTTCTGGGTGGGAACATTATATACGTCTATAACGCTATATATCCTAGCCTAAGGCAAACTAACATATCTAATGTAATATTTTACAACATTCCCGTCACTTCGGCCCCTACTTCTCGATGGGAACATTATATACGTTTATAACGTTATATATCCTAACCTAAGGCAACCTAACATCTCGGATGTAATATTTTACTACATTCCTGGCACGTCGGCCACTACTTCTCGGTGGGAACATTATATAAGTCTAGAACGCTATATATCCTAGCCAAAGGCAAACTAACATGTCGAATGTAATATTTTACAACATTCCCGTCATTTCGGCACCTACTTCTCGGTGGGAACATTATATACGTCTATAACGTTATATATCCTAGCCTAAGGCAACCTAACATCTCGGATGTTATATTTTACTACATTCCCGGCGCGCCAGCCCCTACTTCTCGGTGGGAACATTACATACGTCTATAACGTTATATATCCTAGCCTAAGGTAATCCTAACAACTCGGATGTAATAATTTACAACATTCCTGGCGCGTCGGCACCTGCTTCTCGGTGGGAACAGTATATAAGTCTATAACGTTATATATCCTAACCTAAGGCAACCTAACATCTCGGATGTAATATTTTGCTACATTCCTGGCTCGTCGGCCCCTACTTCTCGGTGGGAACATTATATACGTTTATAACGTTACTTATTCTAGCCTAAGGCAACCTAACATCTCGGATGTTATATTTTACTACATTCCTGGCGCGCCGGCCCCTACTTCTCGGTTGGAACATTATATTCGTCTATAATGCTACATATCCTTGCCTAAGGCAACCTAACATCTCGGATGTAATGTTTTACTACATTCCTGACGCGCCGGCCCCTACTTCTCGTTGAGAACATTACATACGTCTACATCGCTATATATCATGACGTAAGGCAACCTAACATGTCGAGCGTAATATTTTACAACATTCCTGGCGTGTCGGCCCCTATTTCTCGGTGGGAACATTATACACGTCTATAACGTTATATATCCTAGTCTAAGGCAACCTAACATCTCGGATGTAATATTTTACTACATTCCTGGCACGTCGGACCCTACTTCTCGGTGAGAACATTATATACGTCTATAACGTTATATATCCTAGCCTAAGGCAAACTAACATGTCGAATGTAATATTTTACAACATTCCCGTCACTTCGGCACCTACTTCTCGGTGGGAACATTATATACGTCTATAACGTTATATATCCTTGCCTAAGGCAACCTAACATCTCGGATGTTATATTTTACTTCATTCCTGGCACGTCGGCCCCTAGTTCTCGGTGGGAACATTATATACGTCTATAACGTTATATATCCTAGTCTAAGGCAACCTAACATCTCGGATGTAATATGTTACTACGTTCGTGGCGCACCGGCCCCTACTTCTTGGTGGGAACATTATATACATCTATAACGTTATATATCCTAGCCTAAGGCAATCCTAACATCTCGGATGTAATATTTTACAACATTCCTGGCGCGTCGGCACCTACTTCTCGGTGGGAACATTATATACGTCTATAACGTTATATATCCTAACCTAAGGGAACCTAACACCTCGGATGTAATGTTTTACAACATTCCTGGCGCGTCCGCCCCTATTTCTCGGTGGGAACATTGCATATGTCTATAACGTTATATGTCCTAGCCTGAGACAACCTAACATGTCGAATTTAATATTTTACAATATTCCTGGCGCGTCGGCAACTACTTCTCGGTGGGAACTGTATATACGACTATAACGTTATATATCCTAACCTAAGGGAACCTAACACCTCGGATGTAATGTTTTACAACATTCCTGGCGCGTCGGCCCCTATTTCTCGGTGGGAACATTGCATATGTCTATAACGTTATATGTCCTAGCCTGAGACAACCTAACATGTCGAATTTAATATTTTACAATATTCCTGGCGCGTCGGCAACTACTTCTCGGTGGGAACTGTATATACGACTATAACGATATATATCCTAACCTAAGACAACTTAACATGTCGAATGTAATATTTTGCCACATTCCTGGCTCGTTGGCCCCTACTTCTCGGTGGGAACATTATATACGTCTATAACGTTATATATCCTAACCTAAGGGAACCTAACATCTCGGATGTAATATTTTACAACATTCCTGGCGTGTCGGCCCCTATTTCTCGGTGGGAACATTATATACGTCTTTAACGCTATATATCCTAGCCTAAGGCAACCTAATTTGTCGAGCGTAATATTTTACAACATTCCTGGCGCGTCGGCACCTACTTCTCGGTGGGAATATTATATACGTCTATAAAGTTATATATCCTAGCCTAAGGCAACCTAACATACCGGATGTAATATTTTACCACATTCCTGGCGCGCTGGCCCCTACTTCTCGGTGGGAACATTATATACGTCTATAACGCCATATATCCTAACTTAAGGCAATCCTCATATCTCGGATGTAATATTTTACAACATTCCTGGCGCGCCGGCACCTATTTCTCGGTGGGAACATTATATACGTCTATAACTTTACATATCCTAGCCTTAGGCAACCTAACATGTCGAGCGTAATATTTTACAACATTCCTGGTTCGTCGGACCCTACTTCTCGGTGGGAACATTATATACCTCTATAACTTCATATATCCTAACCTAAGGGAACCTAACATCTTGGACGTAATATTTGACAACATTCCTGGCGTGTAGGCCCGTAGTTCTCGGTGGGAATATCATATACGTCTATAACGTTATATAACCTAACCTAAGGCAACCTAACATATCGAATGTAATATTTTACAACATTCCTGTCACTTCGGCCCCTACTTCTCGATGGGAACATTATATACGTCTATAACGTTATATATCCTAACCTAAGGCAACCTAACATCTCGGATGTAATATTTTACTACATTCCTGGCTCGTCGGCCCCTACTTCTCGGTGGGAACACTATATACGTCTATAACGTTACTTATTCAAGCCTAAGGCAACCTAACATCTCGGATGTTATATTTTACTACATTCTTGGCGCGCCGGCCCCTACTTCTCGGTTGGAACATTATATACGTCTATAATGCTACATATCCTTGCGTAAGGCAACCTAACATCTCGGATGTAATATTTTACTACATTCCTGGCGCGCCGGCCGCTGCTTCTCGGTGGGAACATTATATACGTCTATATCGCTATACCCCATGACGTAAGGCAACCTAGCATGTCGAGCGTAGCATTTTACAACATGCCTGGCGTGTCGGCCCCTGTTTCTCGGTGGGAACATTATATACGCATATAACGTTATATATCCTAACCTAAGGCAACCTAACATCTCGGATGTATCATTTTAATACATTCCTGGCTCGTCGGCCCCTACTTCTCGGTGGGAACACTATATACGTCTATAACGTTACTTATTCTAGCCTAAGGCAACCTAACATCTCGGATGTTATATTTTACTACATTCCTGGCGCGCCGGCCCCTACTTCTCGGTTGGAACATTATATACGTCTATAATGCTATATATCCTTGCCTAAGGCAACCTAACATCTCGGATGTAATATTTTACTACATTCCTGGCGCGCCGGCCCCTACATCTCGGTGGGAACATTATATACGTCTATATCGCTATATATCATGACGTAAGGCAACCTAACATGTCGAGCGTAATATTTTACAACATTCCTGGCGTGTCGGCCCCTATTTCTCGGTGGGAACATTATATACGTATATAACGTTATATATCCTAGTCTAAGGCAACCTAATAACTCGGATGTAATATTTTACTACGTTCGTGGCGCACCGGCCCCGACTTCTTGGTGGGATCATTATATACGTCTATAACGTTATATATCCTAACCTAAGGCAACCTAACCTCTCGGATGTAATATTTTACTACATTCCTGGCACGTCGGCCCCTAGTTCTCGGTGGGAACATTATATACGTCTATAACGTTATATATCCTAACCTAAGGCAACCTAACCTCTCGGATCTAATATTTTACTACATTCCTGGCACGTCGGCCCCTAGTTCTCGGTGGGAACATTATATACGTCTATAACGCTATATATCCTAGCCTAAGGCAAACTAACAGATCTAATGTAATATTTTACAACATTCCCGTCACTTCGGCCCCTACTTCTCGATGGGAACTTTATATACGTCTATAACGTTATATATCCTAACCTAAGGCAACCTAACATCTCGGATGTAATATTTTACTACATTCATGGCACGTCGGCCACTACTTCTCGGTGGGAACATTATACAAGTCTAGAACGCTATATATCCTAGCCTAAGGCAAACTAACATGTTGAATGTAATATTTTACAACATTCCCGTCACTTCGGCACCTACTTCTCGGTGGGAACATTATATACGTCTATAACGTTATATATCCTAGCCTAAGGCAAACTAACATCTCAGATGTTATATTTTACAACATTCCCGTCACTTCGGCACCTACTTCTCGGTGGGAACATTATATACGTCTATAACGTTATATATCCTTGCCTAAGGCAACCTAACATCTCGGATGTTATATTTTACTTCATTCCTGGCACGTCGGCCCCTAGTTCTCGGTGGGAACATTATATACGTCTATAACGTTATATATCCTAGTCTAAGGCAACCTAACATCTCGGATGTAATATGTTACTACGTTCGTGGCGCACCGGCCCCTACTTCTTGGTGGGAACATTATATACATCTATAACGTTATATATCCTAGCCTAAGGCAATCCTAACATCTCGGATGTAATATTTTACAACATTCCTGGCGCGTCGGCACCTACTTCTCGGTGGGAACATTATATACGTCTATAACGTTATATATCCTAACCTAAGGGAACCTAACACCTCGGATGTAATGTTTTACAACATTCCTGGCGCGTCCGCCCCTATTTCTCGGTGGGAACATTGCATATGTCTATAACGTTATATGTCCTAGCCTGAGACAACCTAACATGTCGAATTTAATATTTTACAATATTCCTGGCGCGTCGGCAACTACTTCTCGGTGGGAACTGTATATACGACTATAACGTTATATATCCTAACCTAAGGGAACCTAACACCTCGGATGTAATGTTTTACAACATTCCTGGCGCGTCGGCCCCTATTTCTCGGTGGGAACATTGCATATGTCTATAACGTTATATGTCCTAGCCTGAGACAACCTAACATGTCGAATTTAATATTTTACAATATTCCTGGCGCGTCGGCAACTACTTCTCGGTGGGAACTGTATATACGACTATAACGATATATATCCTAACCTAAGACAACTTAACATGTCGAATGTAATATTTTGCCACATTCCTGGCTCGTTGGCCCCTACTTCTCGGTGGGAACATTATATACGTCTATAACGTTATATATCCTAACCTAAGGGAACCTAACATCTCGGATGTAATATTTTACAACATTCCTGGCGTGTCGGCCCCTATTTCTCGGTGGGAACATTATATACGTCTTTAACGCTATATATCCTAGCCTAAGGCAACCTAATTTGTCGAGCGTAATATTTTACAACATTCCTGGCGCGTCGGCACCTACTTCTCGGTGGGAATATTATATACGTCTATAAAGTTATATATCCTAGCCTAAGGCAACCTAACATACCGGATGTAATATTTTACCACATTCCTGGCGCGCTGGCCCCTACTTCTCGGTGGGAACATTATATACGTCTATAACGCCATATATCCTAACTTAAGGCAATCCTCATATCTCGGATGTAATATTTTACAACATTCCTGGCGCGCCGGCACCTATTTCTCGGTGGGAACATTATATACGTCTATAACTTTACATATCCTAGCCTTAGGCAACCTAACATGTCGAGCGTAATATTTTACAACATTCCTGGTTCGTCGGACCCTACTTCTCGGTGGGAACATTATATACCTCTATAACTTCATATATCCTAACCTAAGGGAACCTAACATCTTGGACGTAATATTTGACAACATTCCTGGCGTGTAGGCCCGTAGTTCTCGGTGGGAATATCATATACGTCTATAACGTTATATAACCTAACCTAAGGCAACCTAACATATCGAATGTAATATTTTACAACATTCCTGTCACTTCGGCCCCTACTTCTCGATGGGAACATTATATACGTCTATAACGTTATATATCCTAACCTAAGGCAACCTAACATCTCGGATGTAATATTTTACTACATTCCTGGCTCGTCGGCCCCTACTTCTCGGTGGGAACACTATATACGTCTATAACGTTACTTATTCAAGCCTAAGGCAACCTAACATCTCGGATGTTATATTTTACTACATTCTTGGCGCGCCGGCCCCTACTTCTCGGTTGGAACATTATATACGTCCATAATGCTACATATCCTTGCGTAAGGCAACCTAACATCTCGGATGTAATATTTTACTACATTCCTGGCGCGCCGGCCGCTGCTTCTCGGTGGGAACATTATATACGTCTATATCGCTATACCCCATGACGTAAGGCAACCTAGCATGTCGAGCGTAGCATTTTACAACATGCCTGGCGTGTCGGCCCCTGTTTCTCGGTGGGAACATTATATACGCATATAACGTTATATATCCTAACCTAAGGCAACCTAACATCTCGGATGTATCATTTTAATACATTCCTGGCTCGTCGGCCCCTACTTCTCGGTGGGAACACTATATACGTCTATAACGTTACTTATTCTAGCCTAAGGCAACCTAACATCTCGGATGTTATATTTTACTACATTCCTGGCGCGCCGGCCCCTACTTCTCGGTTGGAACATTATATACGTCTATAATGCTATATATCCTTGCCTAAGGCAACCTAACATCTCGGATGTAATATTTTACTACATTCCTGGCGCGCCGGCCCCTACATCTCGGTGGGAACATTATATACGTCTATATCGCTATATATCATGACGTAAGGCAACCTAACATGTCGAGCGTAATATTTTACAACATTCCTGGCGTGTCGGCCCCTATTTCTCGGTGGGAACATTATATACGTATATAACGTTATATATCCTAACCTAAGGCAACCTAACCTCTCGGATCTAATATTTTACTACATTCCTGGCACGTCGGCCCCTAGTTCTCGGTGGGAACATTATATACGTCTATAACGCTATATATCCTAGCCTAAGGCAAACTAACAGATCTAATGTAATATTTTACAACATTCCCGTCACTTCGGCCCCTACTTCTCGATGGGAACTTTATATACGTCTATAACGTTATATATCCTAACCTAAGGCAACCTAACATCTCGGATGTAATATTTTACTACATTCATGGCACGTCGGCCACTACTTCTCGGTGGGAACATTATACAAGTCTAGAACGCTATATATCCTAGCCTAAGGCAAACTAACATGTTGAATGTAATATTTTACAACATTCCCGTCACTTCGGCACCTACTTCTCGGTGGGAACATTATATACGTCTATAACGTTATATATCCTAGCCTATGGCAACCTAACATCTCAGATGTTATATTTTACTACATTCCCGGCGCGCCGGCCCCTACTTCTCGGTGGGAACATTACATACGTCTATAACGTTATATATCCTAGCCTAAGGTAATCCTAACATCTCGGATGTAATATTTTACAATATTCCTGGCGCGTCGGCAACTACTTCTCGGTGGGAACTGTATATACGACTATAACGTTATATATCCTAACCTAAGACAACTTAACATGTCGAATGTAATATTTTGCCACATTCCTGGCTCGTTGGCCCCTACTTATCGGTGGGAACATTATATACGTCTATAACGTTATATATCCTAACCTAAGGGAACCTAACATCTCGGATGTAATATTTTACAACATTCCTGGCGTGTCGGCCCCTATTTCTTGGTGGGAACATTATATACGTCTTTAACGCTATATATCCTAGCCTAAGGCAACCTAATTTGTCGAGCGTAATATTTTACAACATTCCTGGCGCGTCGGCACCTACTTCTCGGTGGGAATATTATATACGTCTATAAAGTTATATATCCTAGTCTAAGGCAACCTAACATGTCGAATGTAATATTTTACAACATTCCTGGCGCGTCGGCGTCTACTTTTCGGTAGCAACATTATATACGTCTATAACGCTATATATTCTAGTCTAAGGCAACCTAACATGTCGAATGTAATATTTTACAACATTCCTGGCTCGTCGGCACCTACTTCTCGGTGGGAACATTATATACGTCTATATCGCTATATATCCTAGCCTAAGGCAACCTAACATGTCGAATGTAATATTTGACAATATTGCTTGCGTGTCGGCCCGTACTTCTCGGTGGGAATATCATATACGTCCATAACGTTATATATCCTAGCCTAAGGCAATCCTAACATGTCGAATGTAATATTTTACAACATTCCTGTCTCGTCGGCGCCTACTTCTTGGTGGGAACATTATATAAGGCAAGAACGTTATATATCCTAACCTAAGGCAACCTAACATGTCGAATGTAATATTTTACCACATTCCTGGCTCGTTGGCCCTTACTTCACGGTGGGAACATTATATACGTCTATAACATTATATATCCTAACCTAAGGGAACCTAACACCTCGGATGTAATGTTTTACAACATTCCTGGCGTGTCGGCCCCTATTTCTCGGTGGGAACATTATATACGTCTTTAACGCTATATATCCTAGCCTAAGGCAACCTAATTTGTCGAGCGTAATATTTTACAACATTCCTGGCGCGTCGGCACCTACTTCTCGGTGGGAATATTATATACGTCTATAAAGTTATATATCCTAGCCTAAGGCAATCCTAACATGTCGAATGTAATATTTTACAGCATTCCTGGCGCGTCGGCCCCTACTTCTCGGGTGGAACATTATATACGTCTATAACGATATATATCCTAACCTAAGGCAACCTAACCTCTCGGATGTAATATTTTACTACATTCCTGGCACGTCGGCTCCTAGTTCTCGGTGGGAACATTATATACGTCTATAACGTTATATATCCTAACCTAAGGCAACCTAACCTCTCGGATCTAATATTTTACTACATTCCTGGCACGTCGGCCCCTAGTTCTCGGTGGGAACATTATATACGTCTATAACGCTATATATCCTAGCCTAAGGCAAACTAACATATCGAATGTAATATTTTACAACATTCCTGTCACTTCGGCCCCTACTTCTCGATGGGAACTTTATATACGTCTATAACGTTATATATCCTAACCTAAGGCAACCTAACATCTCGGATGTAATATTTTACTACATTCCTGGCACGTCGGCCACTACTTCTCGGTGGGAACATTATACAAGTCTAGAACGCTATATATCATGACGTAAGGCAACCTAACATGTCGAGCGTAATATTTTACAAAATTCCTGGCGTGTCGTCCCCTATTTCTCGGTGGGAACATTATATACGTATATAACGTTATATATCATAGTCTAAGGCAACCTAACATCTCGGATGTAATATTTTACTACGTTCGTGGCGCACCGGCCCCTACTTCTTGGTGGGAACATTATATACGTCTATAACGTTATATATCATGACGTAAGGCAACCTAACATGTCGAGCGTAATATTTTACAACATTCCTGGCGTGTCGTCCCCTATTTCTCGGTGGGAACATTATATACGTATATAACGTTATATATCATAGTCTAAGGCAACCTAACATCTCGGATGTAATATTTTACTACGTTCGTGGCGAACCGGCCCCTACTTCTTGGTGGGAACATTATATACGTCTATAACGTTATATATCCTAGCCTAAGGCAATCCTAACATCTCGGATGTAATATTTTACAACATTCCTGGCGCGTCGGAACCTACTTCTCGGTGGGAACATTGTATACGTCTATAACGTTATATATCCTAACCTAAGGGAACCTAACACCTCGGATGTAATGTTTTACAACATTCCTGGCGTGTCGGCCCCTATTTCTCGGTGGGAACATTGTATATGTCTATAACGCTATATGTCCTAGCCTGAGACAACCTAACATGTCGAATATAATATTTTACAATATTCCTGGCGCGTCGGCAACTACTTCTCGGTGGGATCTGTATATACGACTATAACGTTAAATATCCTAACCTAAGACAACTTAACATGTCGAATGTAATATTTTGCCACATTCCTGGCTCGTTGGCCCCTACTTATCGGTGGGAACATTACATACGTCTATAACGCTATATATATCCTAACCTAAGGGAACCTAACATCTCGGATGTAATATTTTACAACATTCCTGGCGTATCGGCCCCTATTTCTCGGTGGGAGCATTATATACGTCTATAACGCTATATATCCTAGCCTAAGGCAAACTAACATATCGAATGTAATATTTTACCACATTCCTGGCTCGTTGGCCCTTACTTCACGGTGGGAACATTATATACGTCTATAACGTTATATATCCTAACCTAAGGCAACCTAACATGTCGAATGTAATATTTTACAACATTCCTGTCTCGTCGGCGCCTACTTCTCGGTGGGAACATTATATAAGTCAACAACGTTATATATCCTAACCTAAGGCAACCTAACATCTCGGATGCAATATTTTACTACATTCCGCGCACGTTGTCACCTACTTCTCGGTGGGAACGTTATTTACGTCTATAACGCTACATATCCTAGCTTAAGGCAATCTAACATGTCGAATGTAATATTTTACAACATTCCTGACGCGTCGGCACCTACTTCTCGGTGGGAACAGTATATACGTTTATTACGTTATATATCCTAGCCTAAGGCATCCTAACATGTCGAATGTAATATTTTACAACATTCCTGTCTCGTAGGCGCCTACTTCTCGGTGGTAACATTATATAAGTCAATAACGTTATATATCCTAACCTAAGGCAACCTAACATCTCGTATGCAATATTTTACTACATTCCGCGCACGTTGTCACCTACTTCTCGGTGGGAACGTTATTTACGTCTATAACGCTACATATCCTAGCTTAAGGCAATCTAACATGTCGAACGTAATATTTTACAACATTCCCGGCACTTCGGCCCCTACTTCTCGGTGGGAACATTATATACGTCTATAACGCTATATATCCTAGCCTAAGGCAACCTAACATGTCGAATGTAATATTTTACAGCATTCCCGGCACTTAGGCCCCTACATTTCGGTGGGAACATTATATACGTCTATAACACTATATATCCTAGCTTAAGGCAGCCTAACATGTCGAATGTAATATCTTACAACATTCCTGGCTCGTCGGCACCTACTTCTCGGTGGGAACATTATATACGTCTATAACGTTACATATCCTAGCCTAAGGCAACCTAACATGTCGGATGTAATATTTTACAACATTCCTGGTACGTCGGCAACTACTTCTCGGTGGGAACAGTATATACGTCTATAACGCTATATATCCTAGCCTAAGGCAACCTAACATGTCGAGCGTAATATTTTACAGCATTCCTGGCGCGTCGGCCCCTACTTCTCGGTGGGCACATTATATATGTCAATAACGTTATATATCCTAACCTAAGCTAACCTAACATCTCGGATGTAATATTTTACAACATTCCTGGCGCGACGGCACCTCCGTCACGGTGGGAACAGTATATACGTCTATAACGTTATATATCCTCTTCTAAGGCAACCTAACATGTCGAGCGTAATATTTTACAACATTCCTGGCGTGTCGGCCAGTACTTCTCGGTGGGAATATCATCTACGTCTATAACGTTATATATCCTAACCTAAGGCAAACTGACATGTCGAGCGTAATATTTTACAACATTCGTGGCCCGTCGGCCCCTACTTCTGGGTGGGAACATTATATACGTCTGTAACGCTATATATCCTAGCCTAAGGCAACCTAACATCTCGAATGTAGTATTTTACAACATTCCAGGCGGGTCGGGCCCTACTTCTAAGTGGGAACATTATATACGTCTATATCGTAATATAACCTAACCTAACCCATCTAGCCCCTCGCTGGTATTGTTTTACAGCATCACGGTCGTGTCGGCACTTACTTCTCGGTGGGGACATTACATACGTCTATAACGTTATATATCCTAACGTAAGGCAACCTAACATCTCGGATGTAGTATTTTCCAACATTCCTGGCGGGTCGGCATCTACTTCTCGGTGGTAACATTATATACGTCTATAACCTAATATAACCTAACCTAATCCATCTAGACTCTCGCGGGTAATGTTTTAAAGAATCCCGGTTGTGTAGGCCCGTACTTCTCGGTGGGGACAGTATATACGTCTATAACGTTATATATCCTAACCTAAGGCAACCTAACATCTCGGACGTAGTATTTTACAACATTCCTGGCGGGTCGCAACCTACTTCTCGGTGGGAACATTATGTACGTCTGTAACGTAATATAACCTAACCCATCCCATCTAGCCCCTCGCTTATAATGTTTTACAGAATCCCAATCGTGTCGGACCGTACTTCTCGGTGGGGACACTGTATACGTCTGTAACGCTATACATCCTAACCTAAGGCAACCTAACATCTCGAATGTAGTATTTTACAACATTCCAGGCGGGTCGGGCCCTACTTCTAAGTGGGAACATTATATACGTCTATATCGTAATATAACCTAACCTAACCCATCTAGCCCCTCGCTGGTATTGTTTTACAGCATCACGGTCGTGTCGGCACTTACTTCTCGGTGGGGACATTACATACGTCTATAACGTTATATATCCTAACGTAAGGCAACCTAACATCTCGGATGTAGTATTTTCCAACATTCCTGGCGGGTCGGCATCTACTTCTCGGTGGTAACATTATATACGTCTATAACCTAATATAACCTAACCTAATCCATCTAGACTCTCGCTGGTAATGTTTTAAAGAATCCCGGTTGTGTAGGCCCGTACTTCTCGGTGGGGACAGTATATACGTCTATAACGTTATATATCCTAACCTAAGGCAACCTAACATCTCGGACGTAGTATTTTACAACATTCCTGGCGGGTCGCAACCTACTTCTCGGTGGGAACATTATGTACGTCTGTAACGTAATATAACCTAACCCATCCCATCTAGCCCCTCGCTTATAATGTTTTACAGAATCCCAATCGTGTCGGCCCGTACTTCTCGGTGGGGACACTGTATACGTCTGTAACGCTATACATCCTAACCTAAGGCAACCTAACATCTCGAATGTAGTATTTTACAACATTCCAGGCGGGTCGGGCCCTACTTCTAAGTGGGAACATTATATACGTCTATATCGTAATATAACCTAACCTAACCCATCTAGACCCTCGTTGGTAATGTTTCACTGAATCCCGTTCGTGTCGCCCCGTACGTCACGGTGCGGACATTATATACGTCTATAACGTTATATATCCTAACCTAAGGCAACCTAACATCTCAAATGTAGTATTTTACAACATTCCTGGCGGGTCGGCCCCTACTTCTCGGTGGGCACATTATATAAGTCTATATCGCAATATAACCTAACCTAACCCATTTAGCCCCTCGCTGATAATGTTTTACAGAATCGAGTTCGTGTCATCCCGTACGTCTCGGTGGGCACATTATATACGTCTATAACGTAATATAACCTAACCTAACCCATCACGACCCACGCTGGTAATGTTTTACACAATCCCGTTCGTGTCGTCCCGTACGTCTCGGTGCGGACATTATATACGTCTATAAAGTGATATTTCCTTTCCTAAGGCAACCCAACATTTCGAATGTAGTATTTTACAACACACCAGGCGGGACGGCCCCTACTTCTCGGTGGGAACATTATATACGTCTATATCGTAATATAACCTAACCTAACCCATCTAGACCCTCGCTGGTAATGTTTCACAGAGTCCCGTTCCTGTCGTCCCGTACATCTCGGCGCGGACATTATATACGTCTATAACGTTATATATCCTAAACTAAGGCATTCTAACATCTCGGATGTTGTATTTTCCAACGATCATTGCGGGGCGGCCCCTACTTCTCGGTTGGAACATTATATACGTCTATAAAGCTATATATCCTAGCCTAAGGCAACCTAACATGTCGAATGTAATATTTTACAGCATTCCCGTCAATTCGGCCCCTACTTCTCGGTGGGAACATTATATACTTCTATAACGCTATATATCCTAGCTTAAGGCAACCTAACATGTCGAATGTGATATTTTACAACATTCCTGGCGTGTCGGCACCTACTTCTCGGTGGGAACAGTATATACGTCTATAACGTTATATATCCTAGCCTAAGGCAATTCTAACATGTCGATTGTAATATTTTACAACATACCTGGCGCGTCGGCACCTACTTCTCGGTGGGAACATTATATACGTCTATAACGCTATATACCCTAGCCTAAGGCAACCTAACATGTCGAATGTAATATTTTACAACATTCCCGTCAATTCGGCCCCTACTTCTCGGTGGGAATATTATATACGTCTATAACGTTACATATCCTAGCCTAAGGCAACCTAACATGTCGAATGTAATATTTTACAACATACCTGGCGCGCCGGCACCTACTTCTCGGTGGGAACAGTATATACGTCTATAATGTTACATATCCTAGCCTAAGGCAACCTAGCATCTCGGGTGTAATATTTTACTACCTTCCTGGCACGTCGGCCCGTACCTATCGGCGGGAACATTATATAAGTCAATAACGTTATATATACGAACTTAAGGCAACCTAACATCTCGGATGTAATATTTTACAACATTCCTGGCACGTCGGCATCTACTTCTCGGTGGGAAAAGTATATACGTCTATAACGTTATATATCATAGCCTAAGGCAATCCTAACATGTCGAATGTAATATTTTACAACATACCTGGCGCGTCGGCACCTACTTCTCGGTGGGAACAGTATATACGTCTATAATGTTACATATCCCAGCCTAAGGCAACCTAGCATCTCGGGTGTAATATTTTACTATCTTCCTGGCACGTCGGCCCGTTTCTATCGGCGGGAACGTTATATAAGTCAATAACGTTATATATACGAACTTAAGGCAACCTAACATCTCGGATGTAATATTTTACAACATTCCTGGCACGTCGGCATCTACTTCTTGGTGGGAACACTATATACATCTATAACGTTATATATCATAGCCTAAGGCAATCCTAACATGTCGATTGTAATATTTTACAACATTCCTGGCGCGTCGGCACCTACTTCTCGGTGGCAACAGTAGATACGTCTATAACGTTATATATCCTAACCTAAGGCAACCTAACATGTCGAATCTAATATTGTACAACATTCCTGGCGCGTCGGCATATACTTCTCGGTGGGAACAGTATATACGTCTATAATGTTACATATCCCAGCCTAAGGCAACCTAGCATCTCGGGTGTAATATTTTACTATCTTCCTGGCACGTCGGCCCGTTTCTATCGGCGGGAACATTATATAAGTCAATAACGTTATATATCCTAACCTAAGGCAACCTAACATCTCGGGTGTAATATTTTACTACATACCTGTCGTGTCGGCCCCTACTTCTCGGTGGGAACATTATATACGTCTATAACGCTATATATCCTAGCCTAAGGCAACCTAAAGTGTCGAATGTAATATTTTACAACATTCCTGGAGCGTCGGCACCAACATCTCGGTGGGAACAGTTTATTCGTCTATAACGTTATATATCCTAGCCTAAAGCAATCCTAACATATCGAATGTAATATTTTACAACATTCCTGGTGCGTCGGCGCCTACTTCTCGGTGGGAACATTATATAAGTCAATAACGTTATATATCCTAGCCTAAGGCCACCTAACATGTCGAATGTAATATAGTACTACATTCCCGCCACTTCGGCCCCTACTTCTCGGTGGGAACATTATATACGTCTATAACGCTATATATCCTAGCTTAAGGCAACCTAACATGTGGAATGTAATATTTTACAACATTCCTGGCGCGTCGGCACCTACTTCTCGGTGGGAACAGTATATACGTCTATACCGTTATATATCCTAGCCTAAGGCAACCTAACATCTCGGATGTAATATTTTACTACATTCCTGGCGCGCCGGCCCCTACTCCTCGGTGGGAACATTATATACGTCTATAACGCTATATATCCTAGCCTAAGGCAACCTAACGTCTCTACCGTAATATTTTACAACATTCCTGACGCGTCGGCACCTCCTTCTCGGTGGGAACATTATATACTTCTATAACGCTATATATCCTAGCTTAAGACAACCTAACATGTCGAATGTAATATCTTACAACATTCCTGGCGCGCCGGCACCTACTCCTCGGTGGGAACATTATATACGTCTATAACGCTATATATCCTAGCCTAAGGCAACCTAACGTCTCTACCGTAATATTTTACTACATTCCTGGCGCGCCGGACCCTACTTCTCGGTGGGAGCATTATATACGTCTATAACGCTATATATCCTAGCTTAAGGCAACCTAACATGTCGAATGTAATATTTTACAACATTCCTGGCGCGTCGGCACCTACTTCTCGGTGGGTACATTATATACGTCTATAACGTTATATATCCTAACCTAAGGCAACCTAACGTCTCTACCGTAATATTTTACAACATTCCTGACGCGTCGGCACCTCCTTCTCGGTGGGAACATTATATACTTCTATAACGCTATATATCCTAACCTAAGGCAACCTAACATCTCGGGTGTAATATTTTACTACATACCTGTCGTGTCGGCCCCTACTTCTCGGTGGGAACATTATATACGTCTATAACGCTATATATCCTAGCCTAAGGCGACCTAACATTTCTAATGTAATATTTTACTACATTCCTGGCGCGCCGGCACCTACTTCTCGGTGGGAAGATTATGTAAGTCAATAACGTTATATATCCTAACCTAAGGCAACCTAACATCTCGGGTGTAATATTTTACTACATACCTGTCGTGTCGGCCCCTACTTCTCGGTGGGAACATTATATACGTCTATAACGCTATATATCCTAGCCTAAGGCAACCTAAAGTGTCGAATGTAATATTTTACAACATTCCTGGCGCGTCGGCACCAACATCTCGGTGGGAACAGTTTATTCGTCTATAACGTTATATATCCTAGCCTAAAGCAATCCTAACATATCGAATGTAATATTTTACAACATTCCTGGTGCGTCGGCGCCTACTTCTCGGTGGGAACATTATATAAGTCAATAACGTTATATATCCTAACCTAAGGCAACCAAACCTCTCGGATGCAACATTTTACTACATTCCTCGCACGTCGACCCCTACTTCTCGGTGGGAACGTTATTTACGCCTATAACGCTACATATCCTAGCTTAAGGCAACCTAACATGTCGAATGTAATATTTTACAACATTCCTGGCTCGTCGGCACCTACTTCTCGGTGGGCACAGTATTTACATCTATAACGTTATATATCCTAGCCTAAGGCGACCTAACACCTCTAATGTAATATTTTACTACATTCCTGGCGCGCCGGCCCCTACTTCTCGGTGGGAACATTATATACGTCTATAACGTTATATATCCTAACCTAAGGGTACCTAACATCTCGGATGTAATATTTGACAACATTGCTGGCGTGTCGGCCCGTACTTCTCGGTGGGAATATCATATATGTCTATAACGTTATGTATCCTAGACTAAGGCAATCCTAACATATTGAATGTAATCTTTTACAACATTCCTGTCTCGTCGGCGCCTACTTCTCGGTGGGAACATTATATAAGTCAATAACGTTATATATCCTAACCTAAGGCAACCTAACATTTTGGGTGTAATATTTTACTGCATTCCTGGCGCGCCGGCCTCTACTTCTCGGTGGGAACATTATATACGTCTATAACGCTATATATCCTAGCTTAAGGCAACCTAACATGTTGAACGTAATATTTTACAACATTCCTGGCGCGTCGGCACCTACTTCTCGGTGGGAACATTATATAAGTCAATAACGTTATATATCCTAACCTAAGGCAACCTAACATTTTGGGTGTAATATTGTACTGCATTCCTGGCGCGCCGGCCTCTACTTCTCGGTGGGAACATTATATACATCTATAACGCTACATATACTAGCTTAAGGCAACTTAACATGTCGAATGTAATATTTTACAACATTCCTGGCGCGTCGGCACCTACTTCTCGGTGGGAACATTATATAAGTCAATATCGTTATATATCCTAACCTAGGGCAACCTAACATCTCGGGTGTATTATTTTACTACATTCCTGGCGCGCCGGCCCCTACTTCTCGGCGGGAACATTATATAAGTCAATAACGTTATATATCCTAACCTAAGGCAACCTAACATCTCGGGTGTAATATTTTACTACATTCCAGGCGCGCCGGCCCCTACTTCTCGGTGGGAACATTATATACTTCTATAACGCTATATATCCTAGCTTAAGACAACCTAACATGTCGAATGTAATATTTTACAACATTCCTAGCGCGTCGGCACCTACTTCTCGGTGGGAACATTACATACGTCTATAACGTTATATATCCTAACCTAAGGCAACCTAACATCTCGGGTGTAATATTTTACTACATTCCTGGCGCGCCGGACCCTACTTCTCGGTAGGAACATTATATACGTCTATAACGCTATATATCCTAGCTTAAGACAACCTAACATGTCGAATGTAATATTTTACAACATTCCTGGCGCGTCGGCACCTACTTCTCGGTGGGTACATTATATACGTCTATAACGTTATATATCCTGACCTAAGGCAACCTAACGTCTCTACCGTAATATTTTACAACATTCCTGACGCGTCGGCACCTCCTTCTCGGTGGGAACATTATATACTTCTATAACGCTATATATCCTAGCTTAAGACAACCCAGCATGTCGAATGTAATATCTTACAACATTCCTGGCGCGTCGGCACCTACTTCTCGGTGGGAACATTATATACGTCTATAACGTTATATATCCTAACCTAAGGCAACCTAACGTCTCTACCGTAATATTTTACAACATTCCTGGAGCGTCGGCCCCTACTTCTCGGCAGGAACATTATATAAGTCAATAACGTTATATATCCTAGCCTAAGGCAACCTAAAATCTCGGGTGTAATATTTTACTACAATCCTGGCGCGCCGGACCCTACTTCTCGGTGGGAACATTATATACGTCTATAACGCTATATATCCTAGCTTAAGACAACCTAACATGTCGAATGTAATATTTTACAACATTCCTGGCGCGTCGGCACCTACTTCTCTGTGGGAACATTATATAAGTCAATAACGTTATATATCCTAACCTAAGGCAACCTAACATCTCGGGTGTAATATTTTACTACATACCTGTCGTGTCGGCACCTACTTCTCGGTGGGAACGTTATATACATCTATAACGCTACATATGCTAGCTTAAGGCAATCTAACATGTCGAATGTAATATTTTACAACATTCCTGGTCTGTCGGCACCTACTTCTCGGTGGGAACATTATATAAGTCAATAAGGTTATATATCCTAACCTAAGGCAACCAAACCTCTCGGATGCAATATTTTACTACATTCCTCGCACGTCGACCCCTACTTCTCGGTGGGAACGTTATTTACGTCTATAACGCTACATATCCTAGCTTAAGGCAACCTAACATGTCGAATGTAATATTTTACAACATTCCTGGCTCGTCGGCACCTACTTCTCGGTGGGCACAGTATTTACATCTATAACGTTATATATCCTAGCCTAAGGCGACCTAACACCTCTAATGTAATATTTTACTACATTCCTGGCGCGCCGGCCCCTACTTCTCGGTGGGAACATTATATACGTCTATATCGCTATATATCCTAGCCTAAGGCATCCTAACATGTCGAGCCTACTATTTTACAACATTCCTGGCTCGTCGGCCCCTACTTCTCGGTGGGAACATTATATACGTCTATAACGTTATATATCCTAACCTAAGGGTACCTAACATCTCGGATATAATATTTGACAACATTGCTGGCGTGTCGGCCCGTACTTCTCGGTGGGAATATCATATATGTCTATAACGTTATGTATCCTAGACTAAGGCAATCCTAACATATCGAATGTAATCTTTTACAACATTCCTGTCTCGTCGGCGCCTACTTCTCGGTGGGAACATTAAATAAGTCAATAACGTTATATATCCTAACCTAAGGCAACCTAACATTTTGGGTGTAATATTTTACTGCATTCCTGGCGCGCCGGCCTCTACTTCTCGGTGGGAACATTATATACGCCTATAACGCTATATATCCTAGCTTAAGACAACCTAACATGTCGAATGTAATATTTTACAACATTCCTGGCGCGTCGGCACCTACATCTCGGTGGGAACATTATATAAGTCAATAACGTTATATATCCTAGCCTAAGGCAACCTAACATCTCGGGTGTAATATTTTACTACATTCCTGGCGCGCCGGCCTCTACTTCTCGGTGGGAACATTATATACATCTATAACGCTACATGTCCTAGCTTAAGGCAACCTAACATGTCGAATGTAATATTTTACAACATTCCTGGCGCGTCGGCACCTACTTCTCGGTGGGAACATTATATAAGTCAATAACGTTATATATCGTAACCTAAGGCAGCCTAACATTTTGGGTGTAATATTGTACTGCATTCCTGGCGCGCCGGCCTCTACTTCTCGGTGGGAACATTATATACATCTATAACGCTACATATCCTAGCTTAAGGCAACTTAACATGTCGAATGTAATATTTTACAACATTCCTGGCGCGTCGGCACCTACTTCTCGGTGGGAACATTATATAAGTCAATAACGTTATATATCCTAACCTAAGGCAACCTAACATCTCGGGTGTAATATTTTACTACATTCCTGACGCGTCGGCTCCTCCTTCTCGGTGGGAACAGTATATACGTCTATAACGTTATATATCCTAGCCTAAGGCAATCCTAACATCTCGGATGTAATATTTTACAACATTCCTGGCGCGTCGGCCCCTACTTCTCGGTGGGAACATTATATAAGTCAATAACGTTATATATCCTAACCTAAGGCAACCTAACATCTCGGGTGTAATATTTTACTACATTCCTGGCGCGCCGGACCCTACTTCTCGGTGGGAACATTATATACGTCTATAACGCTACATATCCTAGCTTAAGACAACCTAACATGTCGAATGTAATATTTTACAACATTCCTGGCGCGTCGGCACCTACATCTCGGTGGGAACATTATATAAGTCAATAACGTTATATATCCTAGCCTAAGGCAACCTAACATCTCGGGTGTAATATTTTACTACATTCCTGGCGCGCCGGCCTCTACTTCTCGGTGGGAACATTATATACATCTATAACGCTACATGTCCTAGCTGAAGGCAACCTAACATGTCGAATGTAATATTTTACAACATTCCTGGCGCGCCGGCTCCTACTTCTCGGTGGGAACATTATATACGTCTATATCGCTATATATCCTAGCCTAAGGCATCCTAACATGTCGAGCCTACTATTTTACAACATTCCTGGCTCGTCGGCCCCTACTTCTCGGTGGGAACATTATATACGTCTATAACGTTATATATCCTAACCTAAGGGTACCTAACATCTAGGATGTAATATTTGACAACATTGCTGGCGTGTCAGCCCGTACTTCTCGGTGGGAATATCATATATGTCTATAACGTTATGTATCCTAGACTAAGGCAATCCTAACATATCGAATGTAATCTTTTACAACATTCCTGTCTCGTCGGCGCCTACTTCTCGGTGGGAACATTGTATAAGTCAATAACGTTATATATCCTAACCTAAGGCAACCTAACATTTTGGGTGTAATATTTTACTGCATTCCTGGCGCGCCGGCCTCTACTTCTCGGTGGGAACATTATATACGTCTATAACGCTATATATCCTAGCTTAAGACAGCCTAACATGTCGAATGTAATATTTTACAACATTCCTGGCGCGTCCGCACCTACTTCTCGGTGGGAACAGTATATACGTCTATAACTTTACATATCCTAGCCTAAGGCAATCCTAACATCTCGGATGTAATATTTTACTACATTCCTGGCGCGCCGGCCCCTACTTCTCTGTGGGAACATTATATACGCCTATAACGCTATATATCCTAGCTTAAGACAGCCTAACATGTCGAATGTAATATTTTACAACATTCCTGGCTCGTCGGCCCCTACTTCTCGGTGGGAACATTATATACGTCTATAACGTTATATATCCTAACCTAAGGGTACCTAACATCTCGGATGTAATATTTGACAACATTGCTGGCGTGTCAGCCCGTACTTCTCGGTGGGAATATCATATATGTCTATAACGTTATGTATCCTAGACTAAGGCAATCCTAACATATCGAATGTAATCTTTTACAACATTCCTGTCTCGTCGGCGCCTACTTCTCGGTGGGAACATTATATAAGTCAATAACGTTATATATCCTAACCTAAGGCAACCTAACATTTTGGGTGTAATATTTTACTGCATTCCTGGCGCGCCGGCCTCTACTTCTCGGTGGGAACATTATATACGTCTATAACGCTATATATCCTAGCTTAAGGCAACCTAACATGTTGAACGTAATATTTTACAACATTCCTGGCGCGTCGGCACCTACTTCTCGGTGGGAACATTATATAAGTCAATAACGTTATATATCCTAACCTAAGGCAACCTAACATTTTGGGTGTAATATTTTACTGCATTCCTGGCGCGCCGGCCTCTACTTCTCGGTGGGAACATTATATACATCTATAACGCTACATATCCTAGCTTAAGGCAACTTAACATGTCGAATGTAATATTTTACAACATTCCTGGCGCGTCGGCACCTACTTCTCGGTGGGAACATTATATACGTCTACAACGTTATATATCCTAACCTAAGGCAACTTAACGTCTCTACCGTAATATTTTACAACATTCCTGACGCGTCGGCTCCTCCTTCCCGGTGGGAACAGTATATACGTCCATAACGTTATATATCCTAGCCTAAGGCAATCCTAACATCTCGGATGTAATATTTTACAACATTCCTGGCGCGTCGGACCCTACTTCTCGGCGGGAACATTATATACGTCTATAACGCTATATATCCTAGCCTAAGGCAACCTAAAGTGTCGAATGTAATATTTTACAACATTCCTGGCGCGTCGGCACCAACATCTCGGTGGGAACAGTTTATACGTCTATAACGTTATATATCCTAGCCTAAGGCAATCCTAACATATCGAATGTAATATTTTACAACATTCCTGGCGCGTCGGCGCCTACTTCTCGGTGGGAACATTATATAAGTCAATAACGTTATATATCCTAACCTAAGGCAACCAAACCTCTCGGATGCCATATTTTACTACATTCCTCGCACGTCGACCCCTACTTCTCGGTGGGAACGTTATTTACGTCTATAACGCTACATATCCTAGCTTAAGGCAACCTAACATGTCGAATGTAATATTTTACAACATTCCTGGCTCGTCGGCACCTACTTCTCGGTGGGCACAGTATTTACATCTATAATGTTATATATCCTAGCCTAAGGCGACCTAACACCTCTAATGTAATATTTTACTACATTCCTGGCGCGCCGGCCCCTACTTCTCGGTGGGAACATTATATACGTCTATATCGCTATATATCCTAGCCTAAGGCATCCTAACATGTCGAGCCTACTATTTTACAACATTCCTGGCTCGTCGGCCCCTACTTCTCGGTGGGAACATTATATACGTCTATAACGTTATATATCCTAACCTAAGGGTACCTAACATCTCGGATGTAATATTTGACAACATTGCTGGCGTGTCAGCCCGTACTTCTCGGTGGGAATATCATATATGTCTATAACGTTATGTATCCTAGACTAAGGCAATCCTAACATATCGAATGTAATCTTTTACAACATTCCTGTCTCGTCGGCGCCTACTTCTCGGTGGGAACATTATATAAGTCAATAACGTTATATATCCTAACCTAAGGCAACCTAACATTTTGGGTGTAATATTTTACTGCATTCCTGGCGCGCCGGCCTCTACTTCTCGGTGGGAACATTATATACGTCTATAACGCTATATATCCTAGCTTAAGACAGCCTAACATGTCGAATGTAATATTTTACAACATTCCTGGCGCGTCCGCACCTACTTCTCGGTGGGAACAGTATATACGTCTATAACTTTACATATCCTAGCCTAAGGCAATCCTAACATCTCGGATGTAATATTTTACTACATTCCTGGCGCGCCGGCCCCTACTTCTCTGTGGGAACATTATATACGCCTATAACGCTATATATCCTAGCTTAAGACAGCCTAACATGTCGAATGTAATATTTTACAACATTCCTGGCTACTCGGCCCCTACTTCTCGGTGGGAACATTATATACGTCTATAACGTTATATATCCTAACCTAAGGGTACCTAACATCTCGGATGTAATATTTGACAACATTGCTGGCGTGTCAGCCCGTACTTCTTGGTGGGAATATCATATATGTCTATAACGTTATGTATCCTAGACTAAGGCAATCCTAACATACCGAATGTAATCTTTTACAACATTCCTGTCTCGTCGGCGCCTACTTCTCGGTGGGAACATTATATAAGTCAATAACGTTATATATCCTAACCTAAGGCAACCTAACATTTTGGGTGTAATTTTTTACTGCATTCCTGGCGCGCCGGCCTCTACTTCTCGGTGGGAACATTATATACGTCTATAACGCTATATATCCTAGCTTAAGGCAACCTAACATGTTGAACGTAATATTTTACAACATTCCTGGCGCGTCGGCACCTACTTCTCGGTGGGAACATTATATAAGTCAATAACGTTATATATCCTAACCTAAGGCAACCTAACATTTTGGGTGTAATATTTTACTGCATTCCTGGCGCGCCGGCCTCTACTTCTCGGTGGGAACATTATATACATCTATAACGCTACATATCCTAGCTTAAGGCAACTTAACATGTCGAATGTAATATTTTACAACATTCCTGGCGCGTCGGCACCTACTTCTCGGTGGGAACATTATATACGTCTACAACGTTATATATCCTAACCTAAGGCAACTTAACGTCTCTACCGTAATATTTTACAACATTCCTGACGCGTCGGCTCCTCCTTCCCGGTGGGAACAGTATATACGTCCATAACGTTATATATCCTAGCCTAAGGCAATCCTAACATCTCGGATGTAATATTTTACAACATTCCTGGAGCGTCGGCCCCTACTTCTCGGCGGGAACATTATATAAGTAAATAACGTTATATATCCTAACCTATGGCAACCTAACATCTCGGAAGTAATATTTTACTACATTCCTGGCGCGCCGGCCCCTACTTCTCCGTGGGAACATTATATACGACTATAACGCTATATATCCTAGCTTAAGACAGCCTAACATGTCGAATGTAATATTTTACAACATTCCTGGCGCGTCGGCACCTACTTCTCGGTGGGAACATTATATACGTCTACAACGTTATATATCCTAACCTAAGGCAACTTAACGTCTCTACCGTAATATTTTACAACATTCCTGACGCGTCGGCTCCTCCTTCTCGGTGGGAACATTATATACGTCCATAACGTTATATATCGTAGCCTAAGGCAATCCTAACATCTCGGATGTAATATTTTACAACATTCCTGGCGCGTCGGCCCCTACTTCTCGGTGGGAACATTATATAAGTCAATAACGTTATATATCCTAACCTAAGGCAATCTAACATCTCGGGTGTAATATTTTACTACATACCTGGCGCGCCGGACCCTACTTCTCGGTGGGAACATTATATACATCTATAACGCTACATATGCTAGCTTAAGGCAATCTAACATGTCGAATGTAATATTTTACAACATTCCTGGCGCGTCGGCACCTACTTCTCGGTGGGAACATTATATACGCCTATAACGCTATATATCCTAGCTTAAGACAGCCTAACATGTCGAATGTAATATTTTACAACATTCCTGGCTCGTCGGCCCCTACTTCTCGGTGGGAACATTATATACGTCTATAACGTTATATATCCTAACCTAAGGGTACCTAACATCTCGGATGTAATATTTGACAACATTGCTGGCGTGTCGGCCCGTACTTCTCGGTGGGAATATCATATATGTCTATAACGTTATGTATCCTAGACTAAGGCAATCCTAACATATCGAATGTAATCTTTTACAACATTCCTGTCTCGTCGGCGCCTACTTCTCGGTGGGAACATTATATAAGTCAATAACGTTATATATCCTAACCTAAGGCAACCTAACATTTTGGGTGTAATATTTTACTGCATTCCTGGCGCGCCGGCCTCTACTTCTCGGTGGGAACATTATATACGTCTATAACGCTATATATCCTAGCTTAAGGCAACCTAACATGTCGAACGTAATATTTTACAACATTCCTGGCGCGTCGGCACCTACTTCTCGGTGGGAACATTATATAAGTCAATAACGTTATATATCCTAACCTAAGGCAACCTAACATTTTGGGTGTAATATTTTACTGCATTCCTGGCGCGCCGGCCTCTACTTCTCGGTGGGAACATTATATACATCTATAACGCTACATATCCTAGCTTAAGGCAACTTAACATGTCGAATGTAATATTCTACAACATTCCTGGCGCGTCGGCACCTACTTCTCGGTGGGAACATTATATACGTCTACAACGTTATATATCCTAACCTAAGGCAACTTAACGTCTCTACCGTAATATTTTACAACATTCCTGACGCGTCGGCTCCTCCTTCTCGGTGGGAACAGTATATACGTCCATAACGTTATATATCCTAGCCTAAGGCAATCCTAACATCTCGGATGTAATATTTTACAACATTCCTGGCGCGTCGGCCCCTAATTCTCGGTGGGAACATTATATAAGTCAATAACGTTATATATCCTAACCTAAGGCAATCCTAACATCTCGGATGTAATATTTTACAACATTCCTGGCGCGTCGGCCCCTACTTCTCGGTGGGAACATTATATAAGTCAATAACGTTATATATCCTAACCTAAGGCAACCTAACATCTCGGGTGTAATATTTTACTACATTCCTGGCGCGCCAGCCTCCTACTTCTCTGTGGGAACATTATATACGCTTATAATGCTATATATCCTAGCTTAAGACAGCCTAACATGTCGAATGTAATATTTTACAACATTCCTGGCGCGTCGGCACCTACTTCTCGGTGGGAACATTATATACGTCTACAACGTTATATATCCTAACCTAAGGCAACTTAACGTCTCTACCGTAATACTTTACAACATTCCTGACGCGTCGGCTCCTCCTTCTCGGTGGGAACAGTATATACGTCCATAACGTTATATATACTAGCCTAAGGCAATCCTAACATCTCGGATGTAATATTTTACAACATTCCTGGCGCGTCGGCCCCTACTTCTCGGTGGGAACATTATATAAGTCCATAAGGTTATATATCCTAACCTAAGGCAACCTAACATCTCGGGTGTAATATTTTACTACATTCCTGGCGCGCCGGAACCTACTTCTCGGTGGGAACATTATATACATCTATAACGCTACATATCCTAGCTTAAGGCAACCTAACATGTCGAATGTAATATTTTACAACATTCCTGGCGCGTCGGCACCTACTTCTCGGTGGGAACATTATATACGTCTATAACGTTATATATCCTAACCTAAGGCAACCTAACGTCTCTAGCGTAATATTTTACAACATTCCTGACGCGTCGGCACCTTCTCGGTGGGAACAGTATATACGTCTATAACGTTATATATCCTAGCCTAAGGCAATCCTAACATCTCGGATGTAATATTTTACAACATTCCTGGCGCGCCGGCCCCTACTTCTCGGTGGGAACATTATATACGTCTATATCGCTATATATCCTAGCCTAAGGCATCCTAACATGTCGAGCCTACTATTTTACAACATTCCTGTCTCGTCGGCCTCTACTTCTCGGTGGGAACATTACATACGTCTATAACGTTATATATCCTAACCTAAGGGTACCTAACATCTCGGATGTAATATTTGACAACATTGCTGGCGTGTCGGCCCGTACTTCTCGGTGGGAATATCATATACGTCTATAACGTTATATATCCTAGCCTAAGGCAATCCTATCATGTCGAATGTAATATTTTACAACATTCCTGTCTCGTCGGCGCCTACTTCTCGGTGGGAACATTATATAAGTCAATAACGTTATATATCCTAACCTAAGGCAACCTAACATGTCGAATGTAATATTTTACCACATTCCTGGCTCGTTGGCACTTACTTCACGGTGGGAACATTATATACGTCCATAATGTTACATATCCTAGCCTAAGGCAACCTAACATGTCGAATGTAATATTTTACAACATTCCTGGCGCGTCGGAACCTACTTCTCTGTGTGAACATTATATACGTCTATAACGTTATATATCCTAGCCTAAGGCAATCCTAACATCTCGGATGTAATATTTTACAACATTCCTGGCGCGCCGGCCCCTACTTCTCGGTGGGAACATTATATAAGTCAATAACGTTATATATCCTAACCTAAGACAACCTAACATCTCGGATGCAATATTTTACTACATTCCTCGCACGTCGACCCCTACTTCTCAGTGGGAACATTATTTACGTCTATAACGCTACATATCCTAGCTTAAGGCAACCTAACATGTCGAATATAATATTTTACAACATTCCTGACGCGTCGGCACCTCCTTCTCGGTGGGAACAGTATATACGTCTATAACGTTATATATCCTAGCCTAAGGCGACCTAACACCTCTAATGTAATATTTTACTACATTCCTGGCGCGCCGGCCCCTACTTCTCGGTGGGAACATTATATACGTCTATATCGCTATATATCCTAGCCTAAGGCATCCTAACATGTCGAGCCTACTATTTTACAGCATTCCTTGCTCGTCGGCCCCTACTTCTCGGTGGGAACATTATATACGTCTATAACGTTATATATCCTAACCTAAGGGTACCTAACATCTCGGATGTAATATTTGACAACATTGCTGGCGTGTCGGCCCGTACTTCTCGGTGGGAATATCATATATGTCTATAACGTTATGTATCCTAGACTAAGGCAATCCTAACATATCGAATGTAATCTTTTACAACATTACTGTCTCGTCGGCGCCTACTTCTCGGTGGGAACATTATATAAGTCAATAACGTTATATATCCTAACCTAAGGCAACCTAACACTTCGGGTGTAATATTTTACTACATTCCTGGCTCGTCGGCACCTACTTCTCGGTGGGAACAGTATTTACATCTATGACGTTATATATCCTAGCCTAAGGCGACCTAACACCTCTAATGTAATATTTTACTTCATTCCTGGCGCGCGGGCCCCTACTTCTCGGTGGGAACATTATATACGTCTATAACGTTATATATCCTAACCTAAGGGTACCTAACATCTCGGATGTAATATTTGACAACATTGCTGACGTGTCGGCCCGTACTTCTCGGTGGGAACATCATATATGTCTATAACGTTATGTATCCTAGACTAAGGCAATCCTAACATATCGAATGTAATCTTTTACAACATTCCTGTCTCGTCGGCGCCTACTTCTCGGTGGGAACATTATATACATCTATAACGCTACGTATCCTAGCTTAAGGCAACCTAACATGTCGAATGTAATATTTTACAACATTCCTGGCTCGTCGGCACTTACTTCTCGGTGGGAACAGTATTTACATCTATGACGTTATATATCCTAGCCTAAGGCGACCTAACACCTCTAATGTAATATTTTACTACATTCCTGGCGCGCCGGCCCCTACTTCTCGGTGGGAACAGTATATACGTCTACAACGTTATATATCCTAACCTAAGGCAACTTAACGTCTCTACCGTAATACTTTACAACATTCCTGACGCGTCGGCTCCTCCTTCTCGGTGGGAACAGTATATACGTCCATAACGTTATATATACTAGCCTAAGGCAATCCTAACATCTCGGATGTAATATTTTACAACATTCCTGGCGCGTCGGCCCCTACTTCTCGGTGGGAACATTATATAAGTCCATAAGGTTATATATCCTAACCTAAGGCAACCTAACATCTCGGGTGTAATATTTTACTACATTCCTGGCGCGCCGGAACCTACTTCTCGGTGGGAACATTATATACATCTATAACGCTACATATCCTAGCTTAAGGCAACCTAACATGTCGAATGTAATATTTTGCAACATTCCTGGCGCGTCGGCACCTACTTCTCGGTGGGAACATTATATACGTCTATAACGTTATATATCCTAACCTAAGGCAACCTAACGTCTCTAGCGTAATATTTTACAACATTCCTGACGCGTCGGCACCTTCTCGGTGGGAACAGTATATACGTCTATAACGTTATATATCCTAGCCTAAGGCAATCCTAACATCTCGGATGTAATATTTTACAACATTCCTGGAGCGTCGGCCCCTACTTCTCGGCGGGAACATTATATAAGTCAATAACGTTATATATCCTAACCTAAGGCAACCTAACATCTCGGGTGTAATATTTTACTACATTCCTGGCGCGCCGGCCCCTACTTCTCGGTGGGAACATTATATACGCCTATAACGCTATATATCCTAGCTTAAGACAGCCTAACATGTCGAATGTAATATTTTACAACATTCCTGGCGCGTCGGCACCTACTTCTCGGTGGGAACATTATATACGTCTACAACGTTATATATCCTAACCTAAGGCAACTTAACGTCTCTACCGTAATATTTTACAACATTCCTGACGCGTCGGCTCCTCCTTCTCGGTGGGAACAGTATATACGTCCATAACGTTATATATCCTAGCCTAAGGCAATCCTAACATCTCGGATGTAATATTTTACAACATTCCTGGCGCGCCGGCCCCTACTTCTCGGTGGGAACATTATATACGTCTATATCGCTATATATCCTAGCCTAAGGCATCCTAACATGTCGAGCCTACTATTTTACAACATTCCTGTCTCGTCGGCCTCTACTTCTCGGTGGGAACATTACATACGTCTATAACGTTATATATCCTAACCTAAGGGTACCTAACATCTCGGATGTAATATTTGACAACATTGCTGGCGTGTCGGCCCGTACTTCTCGGTGGGAATATCATATACGTCTATAACGTTATATATCCTAGCCTAAGGCAATCCTATCATGTCGAATGTAATATTTTACAACATTCCTGTCTCGTCGGCGCCTACTTCTCGGTGGGAACATTATATAAGTCAATAACGTTATATATCCTAACCTAAGGCAACCTAACATTTTGGGTGTAATATTTTACTGCATTCCTGGCGCGCCGGCCTCTACTTCTCGGTGGGAACATTATATACGTCTATAACGCTATATATCCTAGCTTAAGACAGCCTAACATGTCGAATGTAATATTTTACAACATTCCTGGCGCGTCCGCACCTACTTCTCGGTGGGAACAGTATATACGTCTATAACTTTACATATCCTAGCCTAAGGCAATCCTCACATCTCGGATGTAATATTTTACTACATTCCTGGCGCGCCGGCCCCTACTTCTCTGTGGGAACATTATATACGCCTATAACGCTATATATCCTAGCTTAAGACAGCCTAACATGTCGAATGTAATATTTTACAACATTCCTGGCTCGTCGGCCCCTACTTCTCGGTGGGAACATTATATACGTCTATAACGTTATATATCCTAACCTAAGGGTACCTAACATCTCGGATATAATATTTGACAACATTGCTGGCGTGTCAGCCCGTACTTCTTGGTGGGAATATCATATATGTCTATAACGTTATGTATCCTAGACTAAGGCAATCCTAACATACCGAATGTAATCTTTTACAACATTCCTGTCTCGTCGGCGCCTACTTCTCGGTGGGAACATTATATAAGTCAATAACGTTATATATCCTAACCTAAGGCAACCTAACATTTTGGGTGTAATTTTTTACTGCATTCCTGGCGCGCCGGCCTCTACTTCTCGGTGGGAACATTATATACGTCTATAACGCTATATATCCTAGCTTAAGGCAACCTAACATGTTGAACGTAATATTTTACAACATTCCTGGCGCGTCGGCACCTACTTCTCGGTGGGAACATTATATAAGTCAATAACGTTATATATCCTAACCTAAGGCAACCTAACATTTTGGGTGTAATATTTTACTGCATTCCTGGCGCGCCGGCCTCTACTTCTCGGTGGGAACATTATATACATCTATAACGCTACATATCCTAGCTTAAGGCAACTTAACATGTCGAATGTAATATTTTACAACATTCCTGGCGCGTCGGCACCTACTTCTCGGTGGGAACATTATATACGTCTACAACGTTATATATCCTAACCTAAGGCAACTTAACGTCTCTACCGTAATATTTTACAACATTCCTGACGCGTCGGCTCCTCCTTCCCGGTGGGAACAGTATATACGTCCATAACGTTATATATCCTAGCCTAAGGCAATCCTAACATCTCGGATGTAATATTTTACAACATTCCTGGAGCGTCGGCCCCTACTTCTCGGCGGGAACATTATATAAGTAAATAACGTTATATATCCTAACCTATGGCAACCTAACATCTCGGAAGTAATATTTTACTACATTCCTGGCGCGCCGGCCCCTACTTCTCCGTGGGAACATTATATACGACTATAACGCTATATATCCTAGCTTAAGACAGCCTAACATGTCGAATGTAATATTTTACAACATTCCTGGCGCGTCGGCACCTACTTCTCGGTGGGAACATTATATACGTCTACAACGTTATATATCCTAACCTAAGGCAACTTAACGTCTCTACCGTAATATTTTACAACATTCCTGACGCGTCGGCTCCTCCTTCTCGGTGGGAACATTATATACGTCCATAACGTTATATATCGTAGCCTAAGGCAATCCTAACATCTCGGATGTAATATTTTACAACATTCCTGGCGCGTCGGCCCCTACTTCTCGGTGGGAACATTATATAAGTCAATAACGTTATATATCCTAACCTAAGGCAATCTAACATCTCGGGTGTAATATTTTACTACATACCTGGCGCGCCGGACCCTACTTCTCGGTGGGAACATTATATACATCTATAACGCTACATATGCTAGCTTAAGGCAATCTAACATGTCGAATGTAATATTTTACAACATTCCTGGCGCGTCGGCACCTACTTCTCGGTGGGAACATTATATAAGTCAATAAGGTTATATATCCTAACCTAAGGCAACCTAACATCTCGGGTGTAATATTTTACTACATACCTGTCGTGTCGGCACCTACTTCTCGGTGGGAACGTTATATACGTCTATAAAGCTATATATCCTACCTTAAGGCAACCTAACATGTCGAATGTAATATTTTACCACATTCCTGGCTGGTTGGCCCCCACTTCACGGTGGGAACATTATATACGTCTATAATGTTACATATCCAAGCCTAAGGCAACCTAACATGTCGAATGTAATATTTTACAACATTCCCGGCACTTCGGCACCTACTTCTCGGTGGGAACAGTATATACGTCTATGACGTTATATATCCTAGCCTAAGGCAATCATAACATGTTGATCGTAATATCTTACAACATTCCTGGCGCGTCGGCCCCTACTTCTCGGTGGGAACATTATATACGTCTATAACGCTATATATCCTAGCCTAAGGCAACCTAAAGTGTCAAATGTAATATTTTACAACATTCCTGGCGCGTCGGCACCAACATCTCGGTGGGAACAGTTTATACGTCTATAACGTTATATATCCTAGCCTAAGGCAATCCTAACATATCGAATGTAATATTTTACAATATTCCTGGCGCGTCGGCGCCTACTTCTCGGTGGGAACATTATATAAGTCAATAACGTTATATATCCTAACCTAAGGCAACCTAACCTCTCGGATGCAATATTTTACTACATTCCTCGCACGTCGACTCCTACTTCTCGGTGGGAACGTTATTTACGTCTATAACGCTACATATCCTTTTTTTTTTTTTTTTTTTTTTTTTTTTTTTTTTTTTTTTTTTTTTCGCAGGGAAATCCTCATGGATACCGTGGATTTTTTGGGAAATCCGCGGTTATGTCGGACTCTTACCGACTAAAACCCTGCGGTGGTCTTCCTACACTTGTAGCGGGTAGCCGGGAACTCTTTCGAACGCGTCCAGCATCCCGCCTCGTGTCTGAGTTCTTTGAACTCTCTGTTCATAGCTGGCGTGCGAGTTCATACTTTAGATTAGCAACGACTGCAACTACCACAGTCGTTTGCCTCTCCTCGGTCGAGCGCGTGCCGGATAGACTTGACCCAAATCCTGTCTAGCCGGCGCTCGGCTGCTCTTTCTGTTTTTTCTTATTTACTTTTTCTTTGCGCAATCTTTTCTATTACGCTTGTGTGCGAATGCATGCATTCCTCACGCGTACCTCTTTGTCGAATTTCTTGCGCCTGTCTTCAATCTTCGAAGTCGTCTTCCTCTTCTCCCGCTTGCGGCGTTTGAGATGGACGGCGGCGGCGAAGCTCCGCTCCCCGGTGGGTACTTTGGAGCGACTCTCGCGCCCTGACGGACGAGAGTCCCCTACCTTGGAGTGGAACGTGGCAAACGTCTACAACGCCGACCACGTAAGGCTCGTCGAGCAGAAAGCGTGCGCTCTCTTTCGCGCTCGGCGGCTTCCTTCGCAGCCATCACTTTGTCGCAAAACAAGGTAACGGCTCGCCAGTATCTCTCCCCTTCCAGCATCTTCGGCACGATGCTGGTCGGCGAGAGATCCCGTCCGATCTCTGCCACGAGAGCGTGGCGCAGCGTTTGCCACGCTGGACAGCGTTCCAACGTGTGCTGCGCAGAGTCGTCTCCGTCTCCGCAATGGTGACATTCAGCCGTGGCCTCTTTTCCGATCTTGCAGAGGTACTGACCGAAGCATCCATGTCCAGTCAGCACCTGCGTCACTCTGAAGGTGAGCTGCCCTCTCCTGTTTTCTACCCAGTTTTGCAAGATGGGTAGAATCGCTCCCACGATCCTGTGATTGGTCGCAGGTGCGAGTTTCTCCTTCCATTTAGAGAAAGTGAAGCGTCTCGCTTCTCTTCTAATCTCGTCCCTTGTCGGAGCAGGTGCACCTTCTTCTTCTACCTGGCGCGTTGTGCGAAGGGTTTCGTACACTATGAGGTCTTCCTGCGCCAGGTATTCCAGGGGTGCGAGACCCGCCAGCATTGTTGCCGCGTCGTAGGAAATCGTGCGATATCCTCTTATGACCCGAATGGCTATTCTTCGCCACGCGCTTCGCAGCAGCTGCAGCTTTCTGCCTCCTTTGTTAAGCGCGTCGCTCCATACCGGGGCTCCGTAAAGCGCAATGCTTTTTATCACCCCAGCATAGACTTTCCTTACTTTCTCGTCCGGTCCGTGCAGATTCGGCATGATGCGGCTTAGATAATTTGCCGCAGCATCCAGTCGAACGGCCTGACGAGCGAAGTGGAGACCAAAGTTCCATTTATCGTCGAGGAGCAGTCCGAGATACTTCATCTCGCTCCCCACTGTAACTTTGGATGGTCCAATGTTGACCACTTCGTTTCCTCCTCGCGGGTCTCTTCTTCGTCCCTTGAAGCACAGGATTTCAGATTTCTCCGGTGCCATCTGGAGCCCCATCTTCTTGATCGTATTAGCCACGACCGCAACTGCCACTTCGGCCCGGCAGATTGCGCGTTGCCGGCACGTGTCGACTGCCAACACCATCGTGTCATCCGCGTAGCACGTGAGATGCACGCCGGACGGCATTGGCAGCTTCAGGACCGCGTCGTACCCGAGATTCCAGAGAAGCGGTCCGAGAACCGATCCCTGGGGAACGCCGCGATCAATCTTCTTTTTCTCGATTCCATGCCGGCTATCGTAGAGAACCGCGCGGTCGCTCAGGTAATTTTCCACGACCCTTCGCAGGTATCGCGGAAACCCGTGCTTTTCAAGCGCTCTACGTATCGTACTCCATTCGAGGGAGTTGAACGCATTCTTAATATCTAAAGATATCGCGATTACGACTCCCCCGGCGGCGATCGCCTTTTCGGCGAAACTTTTCACTTGTCGAATCGCGTCAATCGTCGATCGTCCTTCTCGGAAGCCGAATTGGTTCTCGGCTAAGTTCGGCCCGGTTCGCGACAGGTGCTCGACGAGGCGGTTGTGGATTATCCTTTCAAATAATTTTCCGACCTCGTCGAGCAAAACTATCGGCCTGTACGCTGCCGGTGAATCCTCCGATTTTCCCGGCTTTCGGAGCAACACTAATCTGCCGGTTTTCCATCTTGCTGGAAACGTACCCGTCTTCAAGCATGCTGTAAATAACTTCCGCAATCTTGAATTCAGGACACTGAGTGCCATCGACCAGGCACGGCCGGGAATTCCGTCCGGTCCGGGCGCGGTGTTCTTCTTTGTCATGCGCTTTATGGCGCGAGCCATTTCCTCCTCGGTGACGTCGTTGTCCAGCGACCAGATGATCGGGTCGATGTGTGCTGAAATTTGCGAGTTGCTCGCCGACGTAGCCTCTTCCGGTGGGAAGAGCGTGTCGACAACTCGCTTCAAGAACGGCGTCTCCATCGTCTCCGTTAACGGGGGCGCCCACGGTCGTAATTTATTCATTACTATCTTGTAAGGCCGCCCCCACGGATCCTCGCGCAGTGTTTCCAGCAGCCCGTCCCATGCTCGTGCCTTTGATGTCTTTATGGCCGCCTGCAGCTCTATTTTCTTCTCCTTGTAAACTTCATAGAGCTGCGCTTTCCTCACCGAATCGGGATTCCTCCGTTTCCGGTATCTCGTATATTGCCTCCGTGCGTTTGTGCTCTCCGCACGGAGAAGAGCGATCTCGTTCCTCCACCAATATACGGGTTTACGAGTGGGGTTCGACCTTATTTTCGGCATGCTTGCGTTGCACACCGATGTCAACGTCCTCGTAAACCATTCTGCTTCTCGCTCGACTACGGCCGCTTCGGTCGGTTCGCTCGGCCAGGTAGCGGCGAGGGTTGCCGCCATAAACATATCTTCGTCGATTTTTCGCAACGACCATCTATTTTGCTTCTGGTCCGCTGCCCTTCTTCCTTGTACCGTGGATATGTCGATCCTTATATATAAGTGATCAGATAAAGTTTCGATCGGATCCACTTTCCAGCTCGTGACTCTTCGAGATGCTGCGTCGTTCGCGAACGAGAGGTCGACCTTGCTCTCGCCCTGTGGACGCACGCACGTACTGGCAGATCCTTGATTCAACAGTCTGAGATTCGCGGATGCTGCCCAGTCCATCGTCGAGTGTCCACGCTGAGTCGTTCTGGAAGAGCGCCACATAGTCGCGTGCGCGTTGAAATCTCCCAGTACGAATGTCGGTTGCGAGGCGTGATTTCGCACTACACCCTCCACTTCGTCCAGGAGCTGATCGAAATCTTGCAACGACCAACTCGGCGGCGCGTATATTCCAATGACGACGCAATCCGACCACGATACTGCGACGTAACCACGCCCTTGCGCGATGGCTGTGATCGGTCGGATGCGTGTCGGCGTCGCCTGAATTATTGCAACCGTCTTCTCCCTGTTTGCTATCCATGACGGCTTGTCGTGGATTAAATACGGCTCCGCGGCAACCACTAATTCAACCACGCCGCTTTGCAGGCTTTCGAGCATAAGATCTTGTGCTCTCGCGGCGTGATTTAAATTAGTTTGCAGGATCTGGCATTTCATATTGAAAGTTACGCCAGATCCATCGCCTCCTCGCGGCTGGTGCTCGCCTTCAGAGTTTCGCGCTCCTTCTCCTCTTCGTGGTTGTGTTTGGCTGCTGCTGCAGCTTTTTCCTTCTTTTCCTCAGGTTTCTTATCCTTACCTGAGGATTTAGCGCTCGATTGAGTAGCGTTCTTCTGTCCTTTTTTTGCCGGCGGCGGGACAGTGCAGGCTTTGCTACCTGCTCTGTGTCCATGCGGGCGGTTCGCCGACTTGCATACCGGGCACGTCGGTGCCTTCTCATTGCATTCCGCAGCGCGGTGTCCCTTCTCACCGCACCGGTAACACGCCTCCGTTCGGTCCACGGTCGCGGAGCATTTCGCGATTACGTGCCCGATTTCCCAACATTTGAAGCAGGTAAGTTGTCGTGCTTCGATGGGTTCAACGCGGACGGACGTCCATCCGACCTTTACTTTACCGTTTTCGGTAACCTTCTTTGCGGCGGCGACCGGGCATTGCATAAGCATCGTGCCCATGCCGTTATACGCCGTCCTCCTGGGACCGGTTTTTATCTCGTCGGCGGTGCAGCCGCCTTGTGCGGCGACTGCTTCGACGACCTCACCGACCGTGATCGAGTCTTCCATCCTGAAGACCCTCAGGGCCGCTCTCTTGCAGGGGCGCGTGATTTTTACACCCCTCGTGATCGCGAATAGCCCGGTTAACTTGTTGGCGAGCGCGTTCGCCTTCTCTTCTTTACCTTCGCCGCTTATTTCGAGAATAAGCGCTCCGGTCAGCGCTTTCCTGGGTTTGACCTCACCGATTCCCAGGTCCGACAGTTTGATCTTCTGCCGCGCCGTTGTCATAAGCTCGGCGTATGTCGATTTACTGCCCTCCTCTATAGTGATTACGACAGCGGCCGTGCTCGGGGTTTTCATCACTATCGGCTTTTCTTTTGGCATCGACTTCGCAGCTGCTACCTTCTTGCTTGCCCTCACGGTCTTGTTTACGGTGGCCGTCGTCTCCTTTTTCGACTTTCTGCCGAGGACCTTCGTCCACGGCGTCTCCGTCTCCTTCTTGTTCTGCGGAGCAGGTGCGCTCGCTGCTGGACACTTCCCTTCGCTCTCCTTCCGAACCTGCTCCTTTTGAATCTCTTCCATCCTCTTCTGGATGGGTGATTTCTTTGTTTCCGCTTTCGCGGATTTTTTGACCGGTGGAAGGTGCATTGCCTCTCTCTTCCCAGCGGACTTCTCCTTCTTTATGATTGCGGCGCTTGTTCCCTCTTTCGCGGGTTCTTCGCGTCGCGCAACATTTCGTGCCTCCGAGCGCGGACGATCCTCCTTCGGAGCGAAGCGCTTCTCCGCCTTCTCCCAAAATTGTGTAAGCCGTTCGTTGACAACGGCCCCAATCTGCTCCATTAGCAGTACGAGACCGGTGTCGGGGATGCTGGCTTCCTCCTGCTTCGTAGTCAGCGATTGCCGTCGTGTTCTTTTATCACTACGCTCGGCGATCTCCATGCTTTTGATCGCCGGCGATAATTGGCTGTTTGCCGTATTTTCGAGGGCGGTCAGCCTCTCCTTGAGAAGGGCATTCTCTTTCTCCAGTTTTTCAGCCTTAGCTTTAATAAGGCTGAATTCCTGATCTCCTGCTGTTCCGGCGATGGCGCGGCTGGCGCGTTGTTCAGCTTCCGTAGTCGCCGCTCGCAGGATTCGAACGCTGACGCGCATCGACCGTTTAATTGTGCCCTTCAGCTGCGACGACTTCGCAGCGGCATATTCAATTTTGGCCGCCGATTCCAGAGCCCAGGCTGCCAGATCCTCTATCGGCATTTTCCTGGCCTCTTCGTCAAAAACTTCCTGATCCGGAATAGGATTTGACGTCCTTGATGGTGGCGGCGGCATGCAATCACCGTAGAGGAGCTCTCGCTCTAGAGCGTCCTCTGCATCCTTCTCGGCAGCTTTATCGGCTAGCAGTTTGGCTTCCGCCAATTTTATGTATTCCTCCGTTGTGGGGGGGCGTCCCCTCTTCTTCAGATGCTTCGTTGACTCGGACGGCGTCGTCGAGAGCAACGAAGCGAGTGACGTGTCCGAATCGTATTCGGACGTCTCCGCCTTTGACCTCTTCACGCTCCTGCGCGTGCGTGGAATTCTCCTCTCTGGTTCCCGCAGCATCCTGCCTTCCGTCCTCTCCGACTTGCTGCTGCCGCCGGTTCTGCAACTGATAAGGCCACTCGGGCCGGCCCCCTCTCCCCCACTCGCCACGGTCGCGTAATCGCGCGTCGCCATGCTTGGTTACCCAAGCAGGGCTTCGCACGATAATTAATTTGCCGACGAGTCGGTCGCGCAAACGCTATTCTCCTCCGTGGAGAAAATCACACCGCGCACCTCACTTGCTCCGCCGTGTGGGAACGTTCGCACTTCCCACGTTCAGCGCAGACCGGTTGTCTGTCTCAACGCTACATATCCTAGCTTAAGGCAACCTAACATGTCGAATGTAATATTTTACAACATTCCTGGCTCGTCGGCACCTACTTCTCGGTGGGAACAGTATTTACATCTATAACGTTATATATCCTAGCCTAAGGCGACCTAACACATCTAATGTAATATTTTACTACATTCCTGGCGCGCCGGCCCCTACTTCACGGTGGGAACATTATATACGTCTATATCGCTATATATCCTAGCCTAAGGCATCCTAACATGTCGAGCCTACTATTTTAAAACATTCCTGGCTCGTCGGCCCCTACTTCTCGGTGGGAACATTATATACGTCTATAACGTTATATATCCTAACCTAAGGCAACCTAACATTTTGGGTGTAATATTTTACTGCATTCCTGGCGCGCCGGCCTCTACTTCTCGGTGGGAACATTATATACATCTATAACGCTACATATCCTAGCTTAAGGCAACTTAACATGTCGAATGTAATATTCTACAACATTCCTGGCGCGTCGGCACCTACTTCTCGGTGGGAACATTATATACGTCTACAACGTTATATATCCTAACCTAAGGCAACTTAACGTCTCTACCGTAATATTTTACAACATTCCTGACGCGTCGGCTCCTCCTTCTCGGTGGGAACAGTATATACGTCCATAACGTTATATATCCTAGCCTAAGGCAATCCTAACATCTCGGATGTAATATTTTACAACATTCCTGGCGCGTCGGCCCCTAATTCTCGGTGGGAACATTATATAAGTCAATAACGTTATATATCCTAACCTAAGGCAATCCTAACATCTCGGATGTAATATTTTACAACATTCCTGGCGCGTCGGCCCCTACTTCTCGGTGGGAACATTATATAAGTCAATAACGTTATATATCCTAACCTAAGGCAACCTAACATCTCGGGTGTAATATTTTACTACATTCCTGGCGCGCCAGCCCCTACTTCTCTGTGGGAACATTATATACGCTTATAATGCTATATATCCTAGCTTAAGACAGCCTAACATGTCGAATGTAATATTTTACAACATTCCTGGCGCGTCGGCACCTACTTCTCGGTGGGAACATTATATACGTCTACAACGTTATATATCCTAACCTAAGGCAACTTAACGTCTCTACCGTAATACTTTACAACATTCCTGACGCGTCGGCTCCTCCTTCTCGGTGGGAACAGTATATACGTCCATAACGTTATATATACTAGCCTAAGGCAATCCTAACATCTCGGATGTAATATTTTACAACATTCCTGGCGCGTCGGCCCCTACTTCTCGGTGGGAACATTATATAAGTCCATAAGGTTATATATCCTAACCTAAGGCAACCTAACATCTCGGGTGTAATATTTTACTACATTCCTGGCGCGCCGGAACCTACTTCTCGGTGGGAACATTATATACATCTATAACGCTACATATCCTAGCTTAAGGCAACCTAACATGTCGAATGTAATATTTTACAACATTCCTGGCGCGTCGGCACCTACTTCTCGGTGGGAACATTATATACGTCTATAACGTTATATATCCTAACCTAAGGCAACCTAACGTCTCTAGCGTAATATTTTACAACATTCCTGACGCGTCGGCACCTTCTCGGTGGGAACAGTATATACGTCTATAACGTTATATATCCTAGCCTAAGGCAATCCTAACATCTCGGATGTAATATTTTACAACATTCCTGGCGCGCCGGCCCCTACTTCTCGGTGGGAACATTATATACGTCTATATCGCTATATATCCTAGCCTAAGGCATCCTAACATGTCGAGCCTACTATTTTACAACATTCCTGTCTCGTCGGCCTCTACTTCTCGGTGGGAACATTACATACGTCTATAACGTTATATATCCTAACCTAAGGGTACCTAACATCTCGGATGTAATATTTGACAACATTGCTGGCGTGTCGGCCCGTACTTCTCGGTGGGAATATCATATACGTCTATAACGTTATATATCCTAGCCTAAGGCAATCCTATCATGTCGAATGTAATATTTTACAACATTCCTCGCACGTCGACCCCTACTTCTCAGTGGGAACTTTATTTACGTCTATAACGCTACATATCCTAGCTTAAGGCAACCTAACATGTCGAATATAATATTTTACAACATTCCTGACGCGTCGGCACCTCCTTCTCGGTGGGAACAGTATATACGTCTATAACGTTATATATCCTAGCCTAAGGCAATCCTAACATCTCGGATGTAATATTTTACAACATTCCTGACGCGTCGGCCCCTACTTCTCGGCGGGAACATTATATAAGTCAATAACGTTATATATCCTAACCTAAGGCAACCTAACATCTCGGGTGTAATATTTTACTACATTCCTGGCGCGCCGGCCCCTACTTCTCGGTGGGAACATTATATACTTCTATAACGCTATATATCCTAGCTTAAGACAACATAACATGTCGAATGTAATATTTTACAACATTCCTGGCGCGTCGGCACCTACTTCTCCGTGGGAACATTATATAAGTCAATAACGTTATATATCCTAACCTAAGGCAACCTAACATCTCGGATGCAATATTTTACTACATTCCTCGCACGTCGACCCCTACCTCTCGGTGGGAACGTTATTTACGTCTATAACGCTACATATCCAAGCTTAAGGCAACCTAACATGTCGAATGTAATATTTTACAACATTCCTGGCTCGTCGGCACCTACTTCTCGGTGGGAACAGTATTTACATCTATGACGTTATATATCCTAGCCTAAGGCGACCTAAGACCTCTAATGTAATATTTTACTACATTCCTGGCGCGCCGGCCCCTACTTCTCGGTGGGAACATTATATACGTCTATATCGCTATATATCCTAGCCTAAGGCATCCTAACATGTCGAGCCTACTATTTTACAGCATTCCTTGCTCGTCGGCCCCTACTTCTCGGTGGGAACATTATATACGTCTATAACGTTATATATCCTAACCTAAGGCAATCCTAACATCTCGGATGTAATATTTTACAACATTCCTGGCGCGTCGGCCCCTACTTCTCGGTGGGAACATTATATAAGTCAATAACGTTATATATCCTAACCTAAGGCAACCTAACATCTCGGGTGTAATATTTTACTACATTCCTGGCGCGCCAGCCCCTACTTCTCTGTGGGAACATTATATACGCTTATAATGCTATATATCCTAGCTTAAGACAGCCTAACATGTCGAATGTAATATTTTACAACATTCCTGGCGCGTCGGCACCTACTTCTCGGTGGGAACATTATATACGTCTACAACGTTATATATCCTAACCTAAGGCAACTTAACGTCTCTACCGTAATACTTTACAACATTCCTGACGCGTCGGCTCCTCCTTCTCGGTGGGAACAGTATATACGTCCATAACGTTATATATACTAGCCTAAGGCAATCCTAACATCTCGGATGTAATATTTTACAACATTCCTGGCGCGTCGGCCCCTACTTCTCGGTGGGAACATTATATAAGTCCATAAGGTTATATATCCTAACCTAAGGCAACCTAACATCTCGGGTGTAATATTTTACTACATTCCTGGCGCGCCGGAACCTACTTCTCGGTGGGAACATTATATACATCTATAACGCTACATATCCTAGCTTAAGGCAACCTAACATGTCGAATGTAATATTTTACAACATTCCTGGCGCGTCGGCACCTACTTCTCGGTGGGAACATTATATACGTCTATAACGTTATATATCCTAACCTAAGGCAACCTAACGTCTCTAGCGTAATATTTTACAACATTCCTGACGCGTCGGCACCTTCTCGGTGGGAACAGTATATACGTCTATAACGTTATATATCCTAGCCTAAGGCAATCCTAACATCTCGGATGTAATATTTTACAACATTCCTGGCGCGCCGGCCCCTACTTCTCGGTGGGAACATTATATACGTCTATATCGCTATATATCCTAGCCTAAGGCATCCTAACATGTCGAGCCTACTATTTTACAACATTCCTGTCTCGTCGGCCTCTACTTCTCGGTGGGAACATTACATACGTCTATAACGTTATATATCCTAACCTAAGGGTACCTAACATCTCGGATGTAATATTTGACAACATTGCTGGCGTGTCGGCCCGTACTTCTCGGTGGGAATATCATATACGTCTATAACGTTATATATCCTAGCCTAAGGCAATCCTATCATGTCGAATGTAATATTTTACAACATTCCTGTCTCGTCGGCGCCTACTTCTCGGTGGGAACATTATATAAGTCAATAACGTTATATATCCTAACCTAAGACAACCTAACATCTCGGATGCAATATTTTACTACATTCCTCGCACGTCGACCCCTACTTCTCAGTGGGAACTTTATTTACGTCTATAACGCTACATATCCTAGCTTAAGGCAACCTAACATGTCGAATATAATATTTTACAACATTCCTGACGCGTCGGCACCTCCTTCTCGGTGGGAACAGTATATACGTCTATAACGTTATATATCCTAGCCTAAGGCAATCCTAACATCTCGGATGTAATATTTTACAACATTCCTGACGCGTCGGCCCCTACTTCTCGGCGGGAACATTATATAAGTCAATAACGTTATATATCCTAACCTAAGGCAACCTAACATCTCGGGTGTAATATTTTACTACATTCCTGGCGCGCCGGCCCCTACTTCTCGGTGGGAACATTATATACTTCTATAACGCTATATATCCTAGCTTAAGACAACATAACATGTCGAATGTAATATTTTACAACATTCCTGGCGCGTCGGCACCTACTTCTCCGTGGGAACATTATATAAGTCAATAACGTTATATATCCTAACCTAAGGCAACCTAACATCTCGGATGCAATATTTTACTACATTCCTCGCACGTCGACCCCTACCTCTCGGTGGGAACGTTATTTACGTCTATAACGCTACATATCCAAGCTTAAGGCAACCTAACATGTCGAATGTAATATTTTACAACATTCCTGGCTCGTCGGCACCTACTTCTCGGTGGGAACAGTATTTACATCTATGACGTTATATATCCTAGCCTAAGGCGACCTAAGACCTCTAATGTAATATTTTACTACATTCCTGGCGCGCCGGCCCCTACTTCTCGGTGGGAACATTATATACGTCTATATCGCTATATATCCTAGCCTAAGGCATCCTAACATGTCGAGCCTACTATTTTACAGCATTCCTTGCTCGTCGGCCCCTACTTCTCGGTGGGAACATTATATACGTCTATAACGTTATATATCCTAACCTAAGGGTACCTAACATCTCGGATGTAATATTTGACAACATTGCTGGCGTGTCGGCCCGTACTTCTCGGTGGGAATATCATATATGTCTATAACGTTATGTATCCTAGACTAAGGCAATCCTAACATATCGAATGTAATCTTTTACAACATTCCTGTCTCGTCGGCGCCTACTTCTCGGTGGGAACATTATATAAGTCAATAACGTTATATATCCTAACCTAAGGCAACCTAACACCTCGGGTGTAATATTTTACTACATTCCTGGCTCGTCGGCACCTACTTCTCGGTGGGAACAGTATTTACATCTATGACGTTATATATCCTAGCCTAAGGCGACCTAACACCTCTAATGTAATATTTTACTTCATTCCTGGCGCGCGGGCCCCTACTTCTCGGTGGGAACATTATATACGTCTATAACGTTATATATCCTAACCTAAGGGTACCTAACATCTCGGATGTAATATTTGACAACATTGCTGACGTGTCGGCCCGTACTTCTCGGTGGGAACATCATATATGTCTATAACGTTATGTATCCTAGACTAAGGCAATCCTAACATATCGAATGTAATCTTTTACAACATTCCTGTCTCGTCGGCGCCTACTTCTCGGTGGGAACATTATATACATCTATAACGCTACGTATCCTAGCTTAAGGCAACCTAACATGTCGAATGTAATATTTTACAACATTCCTGGCGCGTCGGCACCTACTTCTCGGTGGGAACATTATATACGTCTATAACGTTATATATCCTAACCTAAGGCAACCTAACGTCTCTAGCGTAATATTTTACAACATTCCTGACGCGTCGGCACCTTCTCGGTGGGAACAGTATATACGTCTATAACGTTATATATCCTAGCCTAAGGCAATCCTAACATCTCGGATGTAATATTTTACAACATTCCTGGAGCGTCGGCCCCTACTTCTCGGCGGGAACATTATATAAGTCAATAACGTTATATATCCTAACCTAAGGCAACCTAACATCTCGGGTGTAATATTTTACTACATTCCTGGCGCGCCGGCCCCTACTTCTCGGTGGGAACATTATATACGCCTATAACGCTATATATCCTAGCTTAAGACAGCCTAACATGTCGAATGTAATATTTTACAACATTCCTGGCGCGTCGGCACCTACTTCTCGGTGGGAACATTATATACGTCTACAACGTTATATATCCTAACCTAAGGCAACTTAACGTCTCTACCGTAATATTTTACAACATTCCTGACGCGTCGGCTCCTCCTTCTCGGTGGGAACAGTATATACGTCCATAACGTTATATATCCTAGCCTAAGGCAATCCTAACATCTCGGATGTAATATTTTACAACATTCCTGGCGCGCCGGCCCCTACTTCTCGGTGGGAACATTATATACGTCTATATCGCTATATATCCTAGCCTAAGGCATCCTAACATGTCGAGCCTACTATTTTACAACATTCCTGTCTCGTCGGCCTCTACTTCTCGGTGGGAACATTACATACGTCTATAACGTTATATATCCTAACCTAAGGGTACCTAACATCTCGGATGTAATATTTGACAACATTGCTGGCGTGTCGGCCCGTACTTCTCGGTGGGAATATCATATACGTCTATAACGTTATATATCCTAGCCTAAGGCAATCCTATCATGTCGAATGTAATATTTTACAACATTCCTGTCTCGTCGGCGCCTACTTCTCGGTGGGAACATTATATAAGTCAATAACGTTATATATCCTAACCTAAGGCAACCTAACATGTCGAATGTAATATTTTACCACATTCCTGGCTCGTTGGCACTTGCTTCACCGTGGGAACATTATATACGTCCATAATGTTACATATCCTAGCCTAAGGCAACCTAACATGTCGAATGTAATATTTTACAACATTCCTGGCGCGTCGGAACCTACTTCTCTGTGTGAACATTATATACGTCTATAACGTTATATATCCTAGCCTAAGGCAATCCTAACATCTCGGATGTAATATTTTACAACATTCCTGGCGCGCCGGCCACTACCTCTCGGTGGGAACATTATATAAGTCAATAACGTTATATATCCTAACCTAAGACAACCTAACATCTCGGATGCAATATTTTACTACATTCCTCGCACGTCGACCCCTACTTCTCAGTGGGAACTTTATTTACGTCTATAACGCTACATATCCTAGCTTAAGGCAACCTAACATGTCGAATATAATATTTTACAACATTCCTGACGCGTCGGCACCTCCTTCTCGGTGGGAACAGTATATACGTCTATAACGTTATATATCCTAGCCTAAGGCAATCCTAACATCTCGGATGTAATATTTTACAACATTCCTGACGCGTCGGCCCCTACTTCTCGGCGGGAACATTATATAAGTCAATAACGTTATATATCCTAACCTAAGGCAACCTAACATCTCGGGTGTAATATTTTACTACATTCCTGGCGCGCCGGCCCCTACTTCTCGGTGGGAACATTATATACTTCTATAACGCTATATATCCTAGCTTAAGACAACATAACATGTCGAATGTAATATTTTACAACATTCCTGGCGCGTCGGCACCTACTTCTCCGTGGGAACATTATATAAGTCAATAACGTTATATATCCTAACCTAAGGCAACCTAACATCTCGGATGCAATATTTTACTACATTCCTCGCACGTCGACCCCTACCTCTCGGTGGGAACGTTATTTACGTCTATAACGCTACATATCCAAGCTTAAGGCAACCTAACATGTCGAATGTAATATTTTACAACATTCCTGGCTCGTCGGCACCTACTTCTCGGTGGGAACAGTATTTACATCTATGACGTTATATATCCTAGCCTAAGGCGACCTAACACCTCTAATGTAATATTTTACTACATTCCTGGCGCGCCGGCCCCTACTTCTCGGTGGGAACATTATATACGTCTATATCGCTATATATCCTAGCCTAAGGCATCCTAACATGTCGACCCTACTATTTTACAGCATTCCTTGCTCGTCGGCCCCTACTTCTCGGTGGGAACATTATATACGTCTATAACGTTATATATCCTAACCTAAGGGTACCTAACATCTCGGATGTAATATTTGACAACATTGCTGGCGTGTCGGCCCGTACTTCTCGGTGGGAATATCGTATATGTCTATAACGTTATGTATCCTAGACTAAGGCAATCCTAACATATCGAATGTAATCTTTTACAACATTCCTGTCTCGTCGGCGCCTACTTCTCGGTGGGAACATTATATAAGTCAATAACGTTATATATTCTAACCTAAGGCAACCTAACATCTCGGGTGTAATATTTTACTACATTCCTGGCTCGTCGGCACCTACTTCTCGGTGGGAACAGTATTTACATCTATGACGTTATATATCCTAGCCTAAGGCGACCTAACACCTCTAATGTAATATTTTACTTCATTCCTGGCGCGCCGGCCCCTACTTCTCGGTGGGAAGATTATATACGTCTATAACGTTATATATCCTAACCTAAGGGTACCTAACATCTCGGATGTAATATTTGACAACATTGCTGGCGTGTCGGCCCGTACTTCTCGGTGGGAATATCATATATGTCTATAACGTTATGTATCCTAGACTAAGGCAATCCTAACATATCGAATGTAATCTTTTACAACATTCCTGTCTCGTCGGCGCCTACTTCTCGGTGGGAACATTATATACATCTATAACGCTACGTATCCTAGCTTAAGGCAACCTAACATGTCGAATGTAATATTTTACAACATTCCTGGCGCGTCGGCACCTACTTCTCGGTGGGAACATTATATACGTCTATAACGTTATATATCCTAACCTAAGGCAACCTAACGTCTCAAGCGTAATATTTTACAACATTCCTGACGCGTCGGCTCCTTCTCGGTGGGAACAGTATATACGTCTCTAACGTTATATATCCTAGCCTAAGGCAATCCTAACATCTCGGATGTAATATTTTACAACATTCCTGGAGCGTCGGCCCCTACTTCTCGGCGGGAACATTATATAAGTCAATAACGTTATATATCCTAACCTAAGGCAACCTAACATCTCGGGTGTAATATTTTACTACATTCCTGGCGCGCCGGCCCCTACTTCTCGGTGGGAACATTATATACGCCTATAACGCTATATATCCTAGCTTAAGACAGCCTAACATGTCGAATGTAATATTTTACAACATTCCTGGCGCGTCGGCACCTACTTCTCGGTGGGAACATTATATACGTCTACAACGTTATATATCCTAACCTAAGGCAACTTAACGTCTCTACCGTAATATTTTACAACATTCCTGGCGCGTCGGCCCCTACTTCTCGGTGGGAACAGTATATACGTCCATAACGTTATATATCCTAGCCTAAGGCAATCGTAACATCTCGGATGTAATATTTTACAACATTCCTGGCGCGTCGGCCCCTACTTCTCGGTGGGAACTTTATATAAGTCAATAACGTTATATATCCTAACCTAAGGCAACCTAACATCTCGGGTGTAATATTTTACTGCATTCCTGGCGCGCCGGCCTCTACTTCTCGGTGGGAACATTATATACATCTATAACGCTACGTATCCTAGCTTAAGGCAACCTAACATGTCGAATGTAATATTTTACAACATTCCTGGCGCGTAGGCACCTACTTCTCGGTGGGAACATTATATAGGTCTATAACGTTATATATCCTAACCTAAGGCAACCTAACGTCTCAAGCGTAATATTTTACAACATTCCTGACGCGTCGGCTCCTTCTCGGTGGGAACAGTATATACGTCTCTAACGTTATATATCCTAGCCTAAGGCAATCCTAACATCTCGGATGTAATATTTTACAACATTCCTGGAGCGTCGGCCCCTACTTCTCGGCGGGAACATTATATAAGTCAATAACGTTATATATCCTAACCTAAGGCAACCTAACATCTCGGGTGTAATATTTTACTACATTCCTGGCGCGCCGGCCCCTACTTCTCGGTGGGAACATTATATACATCTATAACGCTACATATCCTAGCTTAAGGCAACCTAACATGTCGAATGTAATATTTTACAACATTCCTGGCGCGTCGGCACCTACTTCTCGGTGGGAACATTATATAAGTCAATAAGGTCATATATCCTAACCTAAGGCAACCTAACATCTCGGGTGTAATATTTTACTACATACCTGTCGTGTCGGCACATACTTCTCGGTGGGAATGTTATATACGTCTATAAAGCTATATATCCTACCTTAAGGCAACCTAACATGTCGAATGTAATATTTTACCACATTCCTGGCTGGTTGGCCCCCACTTCACGGTGGGAACATTATATACGTCTATAATGTTACATATCCAAGCCTAAGGCAACCTAACATGTCGAATGTAATATTTTACAACATTCCCGGCACTTCGGCACCTACTTCTCGGTGGGAACAGTATATACGTCTATGACGTTATATATCCTAGCCTAAGGCAATCATAACATGTTGATCGTAATATCTTACAACATTCCTGGCGCGTAGGCCCCTACGTCTCGGTGGAAACATTATATACGTCTATAACGCGATATATCCTAGCCTAAGGCAACCTAAAGTGTCGAATGTAATATTTTACAACATTCCTGGCGCGTCGGCACCAACATCTCGGTGGGAACATTATATACGTCTATAACGTTATATATCCTAACCTAAGGCAACCTAACATCTCGGATGCAATATTTTACTACATTCCTCGCACGTCGACCCCTACCTCTCGGTGGGAACGTTATTTACGTCTATAACGCTACATATCCAAGCTTAAGGCAACATAACATGTCGAATGTAATATTTTACAACATTCCTGGCTCGTCGGCACCTACTTCTCCGTGGGAACAGTATTTACATCTATGACGTTATATATCCTAGCCTAAGGCGACCTAACACCTCTAATGTAATATTTTACTTCATTCCTGGCGCGCCGGCCCCTACTTCTCGGTGGGAACATTATATAAGTCTATAACGTTATATATCCTAACCTAAGGGTACCTAACATCTCGGATGTAATATTTGACAACATTGCTGGCGTGTCGGCCCGTACTTCTCGGTGGGAATATCATATATGTCTATAACGTTATGTATCCTAGACTAAGGCAATCCTAACATATCGAATGTAATCTTTTACAACATTCCTGTCTCGTCGGCGCCTACTTCTCGGTGGGAACATTACATAAGTCAATAACGTTATATATCCTAACCTAAGGCAACCTAACATCTCGGGTGTAATATTTTACTACATTCCTGGCGCGCCGGACCCTACTTCTCGGTGGGAACATTATATACATCTATAACGCTACGTATCCTAGCTTAAGGCAACCTAACATGTCGAATGTAATATTTTACAACATTCCTGGAGCGTCAGCCCCTACTTCTCGGCGGGAACATTATATAAGTCAATAACGTTATATATCCTAACCTAAGGCAACCTAACATCTCGGGTGTAATATTTTACTACATTCCTGGCGCGTCGGCACCAACATCTCGGTGGGAACATTATATACGTCTATAACGTTATATATCCTAACCTAAGGCAACCTAACATCTCGGATGCAATATTTTACTACATTCCTCGCACGTCGACCCCTACCTCACGGTGGGAACGTTATTTACGTCTATAACGCTACATATCCAAGCTTAAGGCAACCTAACATGTCGAATGTAATATTTTACAACATTCCTGGCTCGTCGGCACCTACTTCTCGGTGGGAACAGTATTTACATCTATGACGTTATATATCCTAGCCTAAGGCGACCTAACACCTCTAATGTAAGATTTTACTACATTCCTGGCGCGCCGGCCCCTACTTCTCGGTGGGAACATTATATACGTCTATATCGCTATATATCCTAGCCTAAGGCATGCTAACATGTCGAGCCTACTATTTTACAGCATTCCTTGCTCGTCGGCCCCTACTTCTCGGTGGGAACATTATATACGTCTATAACGTTATATATCCTAACCTAAGGATACCTAACATCTCGGATGTAATATTTGACAACATTGCTGGCGTGTCAGCCCGTACTTCTCGGTGGGAACACTATATACGTCTATAACGCTATATATCCTAGCTTAAGGCAACCTTACATGTCGAATGTAATATTTTACAACATTCCTGGCGCGTCGGCACCTACTTCTCGGTGGGAACATTATATAAGTCAATAACGTTATATATCCTAATCTAAGGCAACCTAACATTTCGGGTGTAATATTTTACTGCATTCCTGGCGCGCCGGCCTCTACTTCTTGGTGGGAACATTATATACATCTATAACGCTACATATCCTAGCTTAAGGCAACTTAACATGTCGAATGTAATATTTTACAACATTCCTGGCGCGTCGGCACCTACTTCTCGGTGGGAACATTATATACGTCTACAACGTTATATATCCTAACCTAAGGCAACCTAACGTCTCTAGCGTAATATTTTACAACATTCCTGGCGCGTCGGCACCTACTTCTCGGTGGGAACATTATACAAGTCAATAACGTTATATATCCTAACTTAAGGCAACCTAACATTTCGGGTGTAATATTTTACTGCATTCCTGGCGTGCCGGAACCTACTTCTCGGTGGGAACATTATATACATCTATAACGCTACATATCCTAGCTTAAGGCAACCTAACATGTCGAATGTAATATTTTACAACATTCCTGGCGCGTCGGCACCTACTTCTCGGTGGGAACATTATATACGTCTATAACGTTATATATCCTAACCTAAGGCAACCTAACGTCTCTAGCGTAATATTTTACAACATTCCTGACGCGTCGGCACCTTCTCGGTGGGAACAGTATATACGTCTATAACGTTATATATCCTAGCCTAAGGCAATCCTAACATCTCGGATGTAATATTTTACAACATTCCTGGAGCGTCGGCCCCTACTTCTCGGTGGGAACATTATATAAGTCAATAACGTTATATATCCCAGCCTAAGGCAATCATAACATGTTGATCGTAATATCTTACAACATTCCTGGCGCGTCGGCCCCTACTTCTCGGTGGGAACATTATATACGTCTATAACGCTATATATCCTAGCCTAAGGCAACCTAACATCTCGGGTGTAATATTTTACCACATTCCTGGCTGGTTGGCCCCCACTTCACGGTGGGAACATTGTATACGTCTATAATGTTACATATCCAAGCCTAAGGCAACCTAACATGTCGAATGTAATATTTTACTACATTTCTGGCGCGTCGGCACCAACATCTCGGTGGGAACATTATATACGTCTATAACGTTATATATCCTAACCTAAGGCAACCTAACATCTCGTATGCAATATTTTACTACATTCCTCGCACGTCGACCCCTACCTCACGGTGGGAACGTTATTTACGTCTATAACGCTACATATCCAAGCTTAAGGCAACCTAACATGTCGAATGTAATATTTTACAACATTCCTGGCTCGTCGGCACCTACTTCTCGGTGGGAACAGTATTTACATCTATGACGTTATATATCCTAGCCTAAGGCGACCTAACACCTCTAATGTAAGATTTTACTACATTCCTGGCGCGCCGGCCCCTACTTCTCGGTGGGAACATTATATACGTCTATATCGCTATATATCCTAGCCTAAGGCATGCTAACATGTCGAGCCTACTATTTTACAGCATTCCTTGCTCGTCGGCCCCTACTTCTCGGTGGGAACATTATATACGTCTATAACGTTATATATCCTAACCTAAGGATACCTAACATCTCGGATGTAATATTTGACAACATTGCTGGCGTGTCAGCCCGTACTTCTCGGTGGGAACACTATATACGTCTATAACGCTATATATCCTAGCTTAAGGCAACCTTACATGTCGAATGTAATATTTTACAACATTCCTGGCGCGTCGGCACCTACTTCTCGGTGGGAACATTATATAAGTCAATAACGTTATATATCCTAATCTAAGGCAACCTAACATTTCGGGTGTAATATTTTACTGCATTCCTGGCGCGCCGGCCTCTACTTCTTGGTGGGAACATTATATACATCTATAACGCTACATATCCTAGCTTAAGGCAACTTAACATGTCGAATGTAATATTTTACAACATTCCTGGCGCGTCGGCACCTACTTCTCGGTGGGAACATTATATACGTCTACAACGTTATATATCCTAACCTAAGGCAACCTAACGTCTCTAGCGTAATATTTTACAACATTCCTGGCGCGTCGGCACCTACTTCTCGGTGGGAACATTATACAAGTCAATAACGTTATATATCCTAACTTAAGGCAACCTAACATTTCGGGTGTAATATTTTACTGCATTCCTGGCGTGCCGGAACCTACTTCTCGGTGGGAACATTATATACATTTATAACGCTACATATCCTAGCTTAAGGCAACCTAACATGTCGAATGTAATATTTTACAACATTCCTGGCGCGTCGGCACCTACTTCTCGGTGGGAACATTATATACGTCTATAACGTTATATATCCTAACCTAAGGCAACCTAACGTCTCTAGCGTAATATTTTACAACATTCCTGACGCGTCGGCACCTTCTCGGTGGGAACAGTATATACGTCTATAACGTTATATATCCTAGCCTAAGGCAATCCTAACATCTCGGATGTAATATTTTACAACATTCCTGGAGCGTCGGCCCCTACTTCTCGGTGGGAACATTATATAAGTCAATAACGTTATATATCCCAGCCTAAGGCAATCATAACATGTTGATCGTAATATCTTACAACATTCCTGGCGCGTCGGCCCCTACTTCTCGGTGGGAACATTATATACGTCTATAACGCTATATATCCTAGCCTAAGGCAACCTAACATCTCGGGTGTAATATTTTACCACATTCCTGGCTGGTTGGCCCCCACTTCACGGTGGGAACATTGTATACGTCTATAATGTTACATATCCAAGCCTAAGGCAACCTAACATGTCGAATGTAATATTTTACTACATTCCTGGCGCGTCGGCACCAACATCTCGGTGGGAACATTATATACGTCTATAACGTTATATATCCTAACCTAAGGCAACCTAACATCTCGTATGCAATATTTTACTACATTCCTCGCACGTCGACCCCTACCTCACGGTGGGAACGTTATTTACGTCTATAACGCTACATATCCAAGCTTAAGGCAACCTAACATGTCGAATGTAATATTTTACAACATTCCTGGCTCGTCGGCACCTACTTCTCGGTGGGAACAGTATTTACATCTATGACGTTATATATCCTAGCCTAAGGCGACCTAACACCTCTAATGTAAGATTTTACTACATTCCTGGCGCGCCGGCCCCTACTTCTCGGTGGGAACATTATATACGTCTATATCGCTATATATCCTAGCCTAAGGCATGCTAACATGTCGAGCCTACTATTTTACAGCATTCCTTGCTCGTCGGCCCCTACTTCTCGGTGGGAACATTATATACGTCTATAACGTTATATATCCTAACCTAAGGATACCTAACATCTCGGATGTAATATTTGACAACATTGCTGGCGTGTCAGCCCGTACTTCTCGGTGGGAACACTATATACGTCTATAACGCTATATATCCTAGCTTAAGGCAACCTTACATGTCGAATGTAATATTTTACAACATTCCTGGCGCGTCGGCACCTACTTCTCGGTGGGAACATTATATAAGTCAATAACGTTATATATCCTAATCTAAGGCAACCTAACATTTCGGGTGTAATATTTTACTGCATTCCTGGCGCGCCGGCCTCTACTTCTTGGTGGGAACATTATATACATCTATAACGCTACATATCCTAGCTTAAGGCAACTTAACATGTCGAATGTAATATTTTACAACATTCCTGGCGCGTCGGCACCTACTTCTCGGTGGGAACATTATATACGTCTACAACGTTATATATCCTAACCTAAGGCAACCTAACGTCTCTAGCGTAATATTTTACAACATTCCTGACGCGTCGGCACCTCCTTCTCGGCGGGAACAGTATATACGTCCATAACGTTATATATCCTAGCCTAAGGCAACCTAACATGTCGAATGTAATATTTTACAACATTCCTGGCGCGTCGGCACCTACTTCTCGGTGGGAACATTATATAAGTCAATAACGTAATATATCCTAACCTAAGGCAACCTAACATCTCGGGTGTAATATTTTACTGCATTCCTGGCGCGCCGGCCTCTACTTCTCGGTGGGAACATTATATACATCTATAACGCTACATATCCTAGCTTAAGGCAACTTAACATTTCGAATGTAATATTTTACAACATTCCTGGCGCGTCGGCACCTACTTCTCGGTGGGAACAGTATTTACATCTATGACGTTATATATCCTAGCCTAAGGCGACCTAACACCTCTAATGTAATATTTTACTACATTCCTGGCGCGCCGGCCCCTACCTCTCGGTGGGAACATTATATACGTCTATAACGCTATATATCCTAGCTTAAGGCAACCTAACATGTCGAATGTAATATTTTACAACATTCCTGGCGCGTCGGCACCTACTTCTCGGTGGGAACATTATACAAGTCAATAACGTTATATATCCTAACTTAAGGCAACCTAACATTTCGGGTGTAATATTTTACTGCATTCCTGGCGTGCCGGAACCTACTTCTCGGTGGGAACATTATATACATCTATAACGCTACATATCCTAGCTTAAGGCAACCTAACATGTCGAATGTAATATTTTACAACATTCCTGGCGCGTCGGCACCTACTTCTCGGTGGGAACATTATATACGTCTATAACGTTATATATCCTAACCTAAGGCAACCTAACGTCTCTAGCGTAATATTTTACAACATTCCTGACGCGTCGGCACCTTCTCGGTGGGAACAGTATATACGTCTATAACGTTATATATCCTAGCCTAAGGCAATCCTAACATCTCGGATGTAATATTTTACAACATTCCTGGAGCGTCGGCCCCTACTTCTCGGTGGGAACATTATATAAGTCAATAACGTTATATATCCCAGCCTAAGGCAATCATAACATGTTGATCGTAATATCTTACAACATTCCTGGCGCGTCGGCCCCTACTTCTCGGTGGGAACATTATATACGTCTATAACGCTATATATCCTAGCCTAAGGCAACCTAACATCTCGGGTGTAATATTTTACCACATTCCTGGCTGGTTGGCCCCCACTTCACGGTGGGAACATTGTATACGTCTATAATGTTACATATCCAAGCCTAAGGCAACCTAACATGTCGAATGTAATATTTTACAACATTCCTGGCGCGTCGGCACCAACATCTCGGTGGGAACATTATATACGTCTATAACGTTATATATCCTAACCTAAGGCAACCTAACATCTCGGATGCAATATTTTACTACATTCCTCGCACGTCGACCCCTACCTCTCGGTGGGAACGTTATTTACGTCTATAACGCTACATATCCAAGCTTAAGGCAACCTAACATGTCGAATGTAATATTTTACAACATTCCTGGCTCGTCGGCACCTACTTCTCGGTGGGAACAGTATTTACATCTATGACGTTATATATCCTAGCCTAAGGCGACCTAACACCTCTAATGTAATATTTTACTACATTCCTGGCGCGCCGGCCCCTACCTCTCGGTGGGAACATTATATACGTCTATAACGCTATATATCCTAGCTTAAGGCAACCTAACATGTCGAATGTAATATTTTACAACATTCCTGGCGCGTCGGCACCTACTTCTCGGTGGGAACATTATATAAGTCAATAACGTTATATATCCTAACCTAAGGCAACCTAACATCTCGGGTGTAATATTTTACTACATTCCTGGCGCGTCGGCACCAACATCTCGGTGGGAACATTATATACGTCTATAACGTTATATATCCTAACCTAAGGCAACCTAACATCTCGGATGCAATATTTTACTACATTCCTCGCACGTCGACCCCTACCTCACGGTGGGAACGTTATTTACGTCTATAACGCTACATATCCAAGCTTAAGGCAACTTAACATTTCGAATGTAATATTTTACAACATTCCTGGCGCGTCGGCACCTACTTCTCGGTGGGAACAGTATTTACATCTATGACGTTATATATCCTAGCCTAAGGCGACCTAACACCTCTAATGTAATATTTTACTACATTCCTGGCGCGCCGGCCCCTACCTCTCGGTGGGAACATTATATACGTCTATAACGCTATATATCCTAGCTTAAGGCAACCTAACATGTCGAATGTAATATTTTACAACATTCCTGGCGCGTCGGCACCTACTTCTCGGTGGGAACATTATACAAGTCAATAACGTTATATATCCTAACTTAAGGCAACCTAACATTTCGGGTGTAATATTTTACTGCATTCCTGGCGTGCCGGAACCTACTTCTCGGTGGGAACATTATATACATCTATAACGCTACATATCCTAGCTTAAGGCAACCTAACATGTCGAATGTAATATTTTACAACATTCCTGGCGCGTCGGCACCTACTTCTCGGTGGGAACATTATATACGTCTATAACGTTATATATCCTAACCTAAGGCAACCTAACGTCTCTAGCGTAATATTTTACAACATTCCTGACGCGTCGGCACCTTCTCGGTGGGAACAGTATATACGTCTATAACGTTATATATCCTAGCCTAAGGCAATCCTAACATCTCGGATGTAATATTTTACAACATTCCTGGAGCGTCGGCCCCTACTTCTCGGTGGGAACATTATATAAGTCAATAACGTTATATATCCCAGCCTAAGGCAATCATAACATGTTGATCGTAATATCTTACAACATTCCTGGCGCGTCGGCCCCTACTTCTCGGTGGGAACATTATATACGTCTATAACGCTATATATCCTAGCCTAAGGCAACCTAACATCTCGGGTGTAATATTTTACCACATTCCTGGCTGGTTGGCCCCCACTTCACGGTGGGAACATTGTATACGTCTATAATGTTACATATCCAAGCCTAAGGCAACCTAACATGTCGAATGTAATATTTTACAACATTCCTGGCGCGTCGGCACCAACATCTCGGTGGGAACATTATATACGTCTATAACGTTATATATCCTAACCTAAGGCAACCTAACATCTCGGATGCAATATTTTACTACATTCCTCGCACGTCGACCCCTACCTCTCGGTGGGAACGTTATTTACGTCTATAACGCTACATATCCAAGCTTAAGGCAACCTAACATGTCGAATGTAATATTTTACAACATTCCTGGCTCGTCGGCACCTACTTCTCGGTGGGAACAGTATTTACATCTATGACGTTATATATCCTAGCCTAAGGCGACCTAACACCTCTAATGTAATATTTTACTACATTCCTGGCGCGCCGGCCCCTACCTCTCGGTGGGAACATTATATACGTCTATAACGCTATATATCCTAGCTTAAGGCAACCTAACATGTCGAATGTAATATTTTACAACATTCCTGGCGCGTCGGCACCTACTTCTCGGTGGGAACATTATATAAGTCAATAACGTTATATATCCTAACCTAAGGCAACCTAACATCTCGGGTGTAATATTTTACTACATTCCTGGCGCGTCGGCACCAACATCTCGGTGGGAACATTATATACGTCTATAACGTTATATATCCTAACCTAAGGCAACCTAACATCTCGGATGCAATATTTTACTACATTCCTCGCACGTCGACCCCTACCTCACGGTGGGAACGTTATTTACGTCTATAACGCTACATATCCAAGCTTAAGGCAACCTAACATGTCGAATGTAATATTTTACAACATTCCTGGCTCGTCGGCACCTACTTCTCGGTGGGAACAGTATTTACATCTATGACGTTATATATCCTAGCCTAAGGCGACCTAACACCTCTAATGTAAGATTTTACTACATTCCTGGCGCGCCGGCCCCTACTTCTCGGTGGGAACATTATATACGTCTATATCGCTATATATCCTAGCCTAAGGCATGCTAACATGTCGAGCCTACTATTTTACAGCATTCCTTGCTCGTCGGCCCCTACTTCTCGGTGGGAACATTATATACGTCTATAACGTTATATATCCTAACCTAAGGATACCTAACATCTCGGATGTAATATTTGACAACATTGCTGGCGTGTCAGCCCGTACTTCTCGGTGGGAACACTATATACGTCTATAACGCTATATATCCTAGCTTAAGGCAACCTTACATGTCGAATGTAATATTTTACAACATTCCTGGCGCGTCGGCACCTACTTCTCGGTGGGAACATTATATAAGTCAATAACGTTATATATCCTAATCTAAGGCAACCTAACATTTCGGGTGTAATATTTTACTGCATTCCTGGCGCGCCGGCCTCTACTTCTTGGTGGGAACATTATATACATCTATAACGCTACATATCCTAGCTTAAGGCAACTTAACATGTCGAATGTAATATTTTACAACATTCCTGGCGCGTCGGCACCTACTTCTCGGTGGGAACATTATATACGTCTACAACGTTATATATCCTAACCTAAGGCAACCTAACATCTCGGATGCAATATTTTACTACATTCCTCGCACGTCGACCCCTACCTCTCGGTGGGAACGTTATTTACGTCTATAACGCTACATATCCAAGCTTAAGGCAACCTAACATGTCGAATGTAATATTTTACAACATTCCTGGCTCGTCGGCACCTACTTCTCGGTGGGAACAGTATTTACATCTATGACGTTATATATCCTAGCCTAAGGCGACCTAACACCTCTAATGTAATATTTTACTACATTCCTGGCGCGCCGGCCCCTACCTCTCGGTGGGAACATTATATACGTCTATAACGCTATATATCCTAGCTTAAGGCAACCTAACATGTCGAATGTAATATTTTACAACATTCCTGGCGCGTCGGCACCTACTTCTCGGTGGGAACATTATATAAGTCAATAACGTTATATATCCTAACCTAAGGCAACCTAACATCTCGGGTGTAATATTTTACTACATTCCTGGCGCGCCGGACCCTACTTCTCGGTGGGAACATTATATACATCTATAACGCTACGTATCCTAGCTTAAGGCAACCTAACATGTCGAATGTAATATTTTACAACATTCCTGGCGCGTCGACACCTACTTCTCGGTGGGAACATTATATACGTCTACAACGTTATATATCCTAACCTAAGGCAACTTAACGTCTCTACCGTAATATTTTACAACATTCGTGACGCGTCGGCTCCTCCTTCTCGGTGGGAACAGTATATACGTCCATAACGTTATATATCCTAGCCTAAGGCGATCCTAACATCTCGGATGTAATATTTTACAACATTCCTGGCGCGTCGGCCCCTACTTCTCGGTGGGAACAGTATATACGTCCATAACGTTATATATCCTAGCCTAAGGCAATCCTAACATCTCGGATGTAATATTTTACAACATTCCTGGAGCGTCGGCCCCTACTTCTCGGCGGGAACATTATATAAGTCAATAACGTTATATATCCTAACCTAAGGCAACCTAACATCTCGGGTGTAATATTTTACTACATTCCTGGCGCGCCGGAACCTACTTCTCGGTGGGAACATTATATACATCTATAACGCTACATATCCTAGCTTAAGGCAACCTAACATGTCGAATGTAATATTTTACAACATTCCTGGCGCGTCGGCACCTACTTCTCGGTGGGAACATTATATACGTCTATAACGTTATATATCCTAACCTAAGGCAACCTAACGTCTCTAGCGTAATATTTTACAACATTCCTGACGCGTCGGCACCTTCTCGGTGGGAACAGTATATACGTCTATAACGTTATATATCCTAGCCTAAGGCAAACCTAACATCTCGGATGTAATATTTTACAACATTCCTGGAGCGTCGGCCCCTACTTCTCGGTGGGAACATTATATAAGTCAATAACGTTATATATCCTAGCCTAAGGCAATCATAACATGTTGATCGTAATATCTTACAACATTCCTGGCGCGTCGGCCCCTACTTCTCGGTGGGAACATTATATACGTCTATAACGCTATATATCCTAGCCTAAGGCAACCTAACATCTCGGGTGTAATATTTTACCACATTCCTGGCTGGTTGGCCCCCACTTCACGGTGGGAACATTGTATACGTCTATAATGTTACATATCCAAGCCTAAGGCAACCTAACATGTCGAATGTAATATTGTACAACATTCCTGGCGCGTCGGCACCAACATCTCGGTGGGAACATTATATACGTCTATAACGTTATATATCCTAACCTAAGGCAACCTAACATCTCGGATGCAATATTTTACTACATTCCTCGCACGTCGACCCCTACCTCTCGGTGGGAACGTTATTTACGTCTATAACGCTACATATCCAAGCTTAAGGCAACCTAACATGTCGAATGTAATATTTTACAACATTCCTGGCTCGTCGGCACCTACTTCTCGGTGGGAACAGTATTTACATCTATGACGTTATATATCCTAGCCTAAGGCGACCTAACACCTCTAATGTAATATTTTACTACATTCCTGGCGCGCCGGCCCCTACCTCTCGGTGGGAACATTATATACGTCTATAACGCTATATATCCTAGCTTAAGGCAACCTAACATGTCGAATGTAATATTTTACAACATTCCTGGCGCGTCGGCACCTACTTCTCGGTGGGAACATTATATAAGTCAATAACGTTATATATCCTAACCTAAGGCAACCTAACATCTCGGGTGTAATATTTTACTACATTCCTGGCGCGCCGGACCCTACTTCTCGGTGGGAACATTATATACATCTATAACGCTACGTATCCTAGCTTAAGGCAACCTAACATGTCGAATGTAATATTTTACAACATTCCTGGCGCGTCGACACCTACTTCTCGGTGGGAACATTATATACGTCTACAACGTTATATATCCTAACCTAAGGCAACTTAACGTCTCTACCGTAATATTTTACAACATTCGTGACGCGTCGGCTCCTCCTTCTCGGTGGGAACAGTATATACGTCCATAACGTTATATATCCTAGCCTAAGGCGATCCTAACATCTCGGATGTAATATTTTACAACATTCCTGGCGCGTCGGCCCCTACTTCTCGGTGGGAACAGTATATACGTCCATAACGTTATATATCCTAGCCTAAGGCAATCCTAACATCTCGGATGTAATATTTTACAACATTCCTGGAGCGTCGGCCCCTACTTCTCGGCGGGAACATTATATAAGTCAATAACGTTATATATCCTAACCTAAGGCAACCTAACATCTCGGGTGTAATATTTTACTACATTCCTGGCGCGCCGGAACCTACTTCTCGGTGGGAACATTATATACATCTATAACGCTACATATCCTAGCTTAAGGCAACCTAACATGTCGAATGTAATATTTTACAACATTCCTGGCGCGTCGGCACCTACTTCTCGGTGGGAACATTATATACGTCTATAACGTTATATATCCTAACCTAAGGCAACCTAACGTCTCTAGCGTAATATTTTACAACATTCCTGACGCGTCGGCACCTTCTCGGTGGGAACAGTATATACGTCTATAACGTTATATATCCTAGCCTAAGGCAAACCTAACATCTCGGATGTAATATTTTACAACATTCCTGGAGCGTCGGCCCCTACTTCTCGGTGGGAACATTATATAAGTCAATAACGTTATATATCCTAGCCTAAGGCAATCATAACATGTTGATCGTAATATCTTACAACATTCCTGGCGCGTCGGCCCCTACTTCTCGGTGGGAACATTATATACGTCTATAACGCTATATATCCTAGCCTAAGGCAACCTAACATCTCGGGTGTAATATTTTACCACATTCCTGGCTGGTTGGCCCCCACTTCACGGTGGGAACATTGTATACGTCTATAATGTTACATATCCAAGCCTAAGGCAACCTAACATGTCGAATGTAATATTTTACAACATTCCTGGCGCGTCGGCACCAACATCTCGGTGGGAACATTATATACGTCTATAACGTTATATATCCTAACCTAAGGCAACCTAACATCTCGGATGCAATATTTTACTACATTCCTCGCACGTCGACCCCTACCTCTCGGTGGGAACGTTATTTACGTCTATAACGCTACATATCCAAGCTTAAGGCAACCTAACATGTCGAATGTAATATTTTACAACATTCCTGGCTCGTCGGCACCTACTTCTCGGTGGGAACAGTATTTACATCTATGACGTTATATATCCTAGCCTAAGGCGACCTAACACCTCTAATGTAATATTTTACTACATTCCTGGCGCGCCGGCCCCTACCTCTCGGTGGGAACATTATATACGTCTATAACGCTATATATCCTAGCTTAAGGCAACCTAACATGTCGAATGTAATATTTTAGAACATTCCTGGCGCGTCGGCACCTACTTCTCGGTGGGAACATTATATAAGTCAATAACGTTATATATCCTAACCTAAGGCAACCTAACATTTCGGGTGTAATATTTTACTGCATTCCTGGCGCGCCGGCCTCTACTTCTCGGTGGGAACATTATATACATCTATAACGCTACATATCCTAGCTTAAGGCAACTTAACATGTCGAATGTAATATTTTACAACATTCCTGGCGCGTCGGCACCTACTTCTCGGTGGGAACATTATATACGTCTACAACGTTATATATCCTAACGTAAGGCAACTTAACGTCTCTACCGTAATATTTTACAACATTCCTGACGCGTCGGCTCCTCCATCTCGGTGGGAACAGTATATACGTCCATAACGTTATATATCCTAGCCTACGGCAATCCTAACATCTCGGATGTAATATTTTACAACATTCCTGGCGCGTCGGCCCCTACTTCTCGGTGGGAACATTATATAAGTCAATAACGTTATATATCCTAACCTAAGGCAACCTAACATCTCGGGTGTAATATTTTACTACATTCCTGGCGCGCCGGAGCCTACTTCTCGGTGGGAACATTATATACATCTATAACGCTACGTATCCTAGCTTAAGGCAACCTAACATGTCGAATGTAATATTTTACAACATTCCTGGCGCGTCGACACCTACTTCTCGGTGGGAACATTATATACGTCTATAACGATATATATCCTAACCTAAGGCAACCTAACGTCTCTAGCGTAATATTTTACAACATTCCTGACGCGTCGGCACCTCCTTCTCGGTGGGAACAGTATATACGTCTATAACGTTATATATCCTAGCCTAAGGCAATCCTAACATCTCGGATGTAATATTTTACAACATTCCTGGAGCGTCGGCCCCTACTTCTCGGCGGGAACATTATATAAGTCAATAACGTTATATATCCTAACCTAAGGCAACCTAACATCTCGGGTGTAATATTTTACTACATTCCTGGCGCGCCGGCCCCTACTTCTCTGTGGGAACATTATATACGCCTATAACGCTATATATCCTAGCTTAAGGCAACTTAACATGTCGAATGTAATATTTTACAACATTCCTGGCGCGTCGGCACCAACATCTCGGTGGGAACAGTATTTACATCTATAACGTTATATATCCTAGCATAAGGCGACCTAACATCTCTAATGTAATATTTTACTACACTCCTGGCGCGTCGGCACCTACTTCTCGGTGGGAACAGTATATACGTCTATATCGTTATATATCCTAGCCTAAGGCAACCTAACATCTCGGATGTAATATTTTACTACACTCCTGGCGCGCCGGCCCCTACTTCTCGGTGGGAACATTATATACGTCTATAACGTTGGATATCCTAACCTAAGGCAACCTAACGTCTCTATCGTAATATTTTACAACATTCCTGACGCGTCGGAACCTCCTTCTCGGTGGGAACAGTATATACGTCTATAACGTTATATATCCTAGCCTAAGGCAATCCTAACATCTCGGATGTAATATTTTACAACATTCCTCGCACGTCGACCCCTACTTCTCGGTGGGAACGTTATTTACGTCTATAACGCTACATATCCTTGCTTAAGGCAACCTAACATGTCGAATATAATATTTTACAACATTCCTGGCGCGTCGGCACCTACTTCTCGGTAGGAACATTATATACGTCTATAACGTTAGATATCCTAACCTAAGGCAACCTAACGTCTCTATCGTAATATTTTACAACATTCCTGACGCGTCGGCACCTCCTTCTCGGTGGGAACAGTATATACGTCTATAACGTTATATATCCTAACCTAAGGCAACCTAACATCTCGGGTGTAATATTTTACTACATTCCTGGCGCGCCGGCCCCTACTTCTCGGTGGGAACATTATATACTTCTATAACGCTATATATCCTAGCTTAAGACAACCTAACATGTCGAATGTAATATTTTACAACATTCCTGGCGCGTCGGCACCTACTTCTCGGTGGGAACATTATATACGTCTATAACGTTATATATCCTAACCTAAGGCAACATAACGTCTCTACCGTAATATTTTACAACATTCCTGACGCGTCGGCACCTCCTTCTCGGTGGGAACTGTATATACGTCTATAACGTTATATATCCTAGCCTAAGGCAATCCTAACATCTCGTATGTAATATTTTACAACATTTCTGGCGCGTCGGCCCCTACTTCTCGGCGGGAACATTATATACGTCTATAACGCTATATATCCTAGCCTAAGGCAACCTAACATGTCGAATGTAATATTTTACAACATTCCTGGCGCGTCGGCACCTACTTCTCGGTGGGACATTATATAAGTCAATAACGTTATATATCCTAACCTAAGGCAACCTAACATCTCGGGTGTAATATTTTACTACATACCTGTCGTGTCGGCACCTACTTCTCGGTGGGAACGTTATATACGTCTATAAAGCTATATATCCTACCTTAAGGTAACCTAACATGTCGAATGTAATATTTTACCACATTCCTGGCTGGTTGGCCCCTACTTCACGGTGGGAACATTATATACGTCTATAGCACTATATATCCTAGCTTAAGGCAGCCTAACATGTCGAATGTAATATTTTACAACATTCCTGGCTCGTCGGCCCCTACTTCTCGGTGGGAACATTATATACGTCTATAATGTTACATATCCAAGCCTAAGGCAACCTAACATGTCGAGTGTAATATTTTAAAACATTCCCGGCACTTCGGCACCTACTTCTCGGTGGGAACAGTATATACGTCTATGACGTTATATATCCTAGCCTAAGGCAATCCTAACATGTTGATCGTAATATTTTACAACATTCCTGGCGCGTCGGCCCCTACTTCTCGGTGGGAACATTATATACGTCTATAACGCTATATATCCTAGCCCAATGCAACCTAAAGTGTCGAATGTAATATTTTACAACATTCCTGGCGCGTCGGCACCAACATCTGGGTGGGAACAGTTTATACGTCTATAACGTTATATATCCTAGCCTAAGGCAATCCTAACATATCGAATGTAATATTTTACAACATTCCTGGCGCGTCGGCGCCTACTTCTCGGTGGGAACATTATATAAGTCAATAACGTTATATATCCTAACCTAAGGCAACCTAAAATGTCGAATGTAATATTTTACCACATTCCTGGCTCGTTGGTCCTTACTTCATTGTGGGAACATTATATACGTCTATAACGTTATATATCCTAACCTAAGGCAACCTAACATGTCGAATGTAATATTTTACCACATTCCTGGCTCGTTGGCCCTTACTTCACGGTGGGAACATTATATACGTCTATAACGTTATATATCCTAACCTAAGGCAACCTAACATGTCGAATGTAATATTTTACCACATTCCTGGATCGTTGGCCCTTACTTCACGGCGGGAACATTATATACGTCTATAATGTTACATATCCTAGCCTAAGGCAACCTATCATCTCTACAGTAATATTTTACAACATTCCTGGCATGCAAGTCCCTAGTTCTCTGTGGTAACTTTATATACGTCTATAACGTTATATATACTAACCTAAGGCAACCTAACGTCTCTACCGTAATATTTTACAACATTCCTGACGCGTCGGCACCTCCTTCTCGGTGGGAACAGTATATACGTCTATAACGTTATATATCCTAGCCTAAGGCAATCCTAACATCTCGGATGTAATATTTTACAACATTCCTGGCGCGTCGGGCCCTACTTCTCGGTGGGAAGATTATATAAGTCAATAACGTTATATATCCTAACCTAAGGCAACCTAACATGTCGAATGTAATATAGTACTATATTCCCGCCACTTCGGCCCCTACTTCTCGGTGGGAACATTATATACGTCTATAACGCTATATATCCTAGCTTAAGGCAACCTAACATGTGGAATGTAATATTTTACAACATTCCTGGCGCGTCGGCACCTACTTCTCGGTGGGAACAGTATATACGTCTATAACGTTATATATCCTAGCCTAAGGCAATCCTAACATCTCGGATGTAATATTTTACAACATTCCTGGCGCGTCGGGCCCTACTTCTCGGTGGGAAGATTATATAAGTCAATAACGTTATATATCCTAACCTAAGGCAACCTAACATGTCGAATGTAATATAGTACTATATTCCCGCCACTTCGGCCCCTACTTCTCGGTGGGAACATTATATACGTCTATAACGCTATATATCCTAGCTTAAGGCAACCTAACATGTGGAATGTAATATTTTACAACATTCCTGGCGCGTCGGCACCTACTTCTCGGTGGGAACAGTATATACGTCTATAACGTTATATATCCTAGCCTAAGGCAATCCTAACATCTCGGATGTAATATTTTACAACATTCCTGGCGCGTCGGGCCCTACTTCTCGGTGGGAAGATTATATAAGTCAATAACGTTATATATCCTAACCTAAGGCAACCTAACATGTCGAATGTAATATAGTACTATATTCCCGCCACTTCGGCCCCTACTTCTCGGTGGGAACATTATATACGTCTATAACGCTATATATCCTAGCTTAAGGCAACCTAACATGTGGAATGTAATATTTTACAACATTCCTGGCGCGTCGGCACCTACTTCTCGGTGGGAACAGTATATACGTCTATATCGTTATATATCCTAGCCTAAGGCAACCTAACGTCTCTATCGTAATATTTTACAACATTCCTGACGCGTCGGCACCTCCTTCTCGGTGGGAACAGTATATACGTCTATAACGTTATATATCCTAACCTAAGGCAACCTAACATCTCGGGTGTAATATTTTACTACATTCCTGGCGCGCCGGCCCCTATTTCTCGGTGGGAACATTATATACTTCTATAACGCTATATATCCTAACTTAAGACAACCTAACATGTCGAATGTAATATTTTACAACATTCCTGGCGCGTCGGCACCTACTTCTCGGTGGGAACAGTATATACGTCTATATCGTTATATATCCTAGCCTAAGGCAACCTAACATCTCGGCTGTAATATTTTACTACATTCCTGGCGCGCCGGCCTCTACTTCTCGGTGGGAATATTATATACATCTATAACGCTACATATCCTAGCTTAAGGCAACTTAACATGTCGAATGTAATATTTTACAACATTCCTGGCGCGTCGGCACCTACTTCTCGGTGGGAACATTATATACGTCTACAACGTTATATATCCTAACCTAAGGCAACTTAACGTCTCTACCGTAATATTTTACAACATTCCTGACGCGTCGGCTCCTCCTTCTCGGTGGGAACAGTATATACGTCCATAACGTTATATATCCTAGCCTAAGGCAATCCTAACATCTCGGATGTAATATTTTACAACATTCCTGGCGCGTCGGCCCCTACTTCTCGGCGGGAACATTATATAAGTCAATAACGTTATATATCCTAACCTAAGACAACCTAACATCTCGGGTGTAATATTTTACTACATTCCTGGCGCGCCGGAACCTACTTCTCGGTGGGAACATTATATACATCTATAACGCTACATATCCTAGCTTAAGGCAACCTAACATGTCGAATGCAATATTTTACAACATTCCTGGCGCGTCGGCACCTACTTCTCGGTGGGAACATTATATAAGTCAATAACGTTATATATCCTAACCTAAGGCAACCTAACATTTCGGGTGTAATATTTTACTGCATTCCTGGCGCGCCGGCCTCTACTTCTCGGTGGGAACATTATATACATCTATAACGCTACATATCCTAGCTTAAGGCAACTTAACATGTCGAATGTAATATTTTACTACATTCCTGGCGCGCCGGACCCTACTTCTCGGTGGGAACATTATATACATCTATAACGCTACGTATCCTAGCTTAAGGCAACCTAACATGTCGAATGTAATATTTTACAACATTCCTGGCGCGTCGGCACCTACTTCTCGGTGGGAACATTCTATACGTCTATAACGTTATATATCCTAACCTAAGGCAACCTAACGTCTCAAGCGTAATATTTTACAACATTCCTGACGCGTCGGCTCCTTCTCGGTGGGAACAGTATATACGTCTCTAACGTTATATATCCTAGCCTAAGGCAATCCTAACATCTCGGATGTAATATTTTACAACATTCCTGGAGCGTCGGCCCCTACTTCTCGGCGGGAACATTATATAAGTCAATAACGTTATATATCCTAACCTAAGGCAACCTAACATCTCGGGTGTAATATTTTACCACATTCCTGGCTGGTTGGCCCCCACTTCACGGTGGGAACATTGTATACGTCTATAATGTTACATATCCAAGCCTAAGGCAACCTAACATGTCGAATGTAATATTTTACAACATTCCTGGCGCGTCGGCACCAACATCTCGGTGGGAACATTATATACGTCTATAACGTTATATATCCTAACCTAAGGCAACCTAACATCTCGGATGCAATATTTTACTACATTCCTCGCACGTCGACCCCTACCTCTCGGTGGGAACGTTATTTACGTCTATAACGCTACATATCCAAGCTTAAGGCAACCTAACATGTCGAATGTAATATTTTACAACATTCCTGGCTCGTCGGCACCTACTTCTCGGTGGGAACAGTATTTACATCTATGACGTTATATATCCTAGCCTAAGGCGACCTAACACCTCTAATGTAATATTTTACTACATTCCTGGCGCGCCGGCCCCTACCTCTCGGTGGGAACATTATATACGTCTATAACGCTATATATCCTAGCTTAAGGCAACCTAACATGTCGAATGTAATATTTTAGAACATTCCTGGCGCGTCGGCACCTACTTCTCGGTGGGAACATTATATAAGTCAATAACGTTATATATCCTAACCTAAGGCAACCTAACATTTCGGGTGTAATATTTTACTGCATTCCTGGCGCGCCGGCCTCTACTTCTCGGTGGGAACATTATATACATCTATAACGCTACATATCCTAGCTTAAGGCAACTTAACATGTCGAATGTAATATTTTACAACATTCCTGGCGCGTCGGCACCTACTTCTCGGTGGGAACATTATATACGTCTACAACGTTATATATCCTAACGTAAGGCAACTTAACGTCTCTACCGTAATATTTTACAACATTCCTGACGCGTCGGCTCCTCCATCTCGGTGGGAACAGTATATACGTCCATAACGTTATATATCCTAGCCTACGGCAATCCTAACATCTCGGATGTAATATTTTACAACATTCCTGGCGCGTCGGCCCCTACTTCTCGGTGGGAACATTATATAAGTCAATAACGTTATATATCCTAACCTAAGGCAACCTAACATCTCGGGTGTAATATTTTACTACATTCCTGGCGCGCCGGAGCCTACTTCTCGGTGGGAACATTATATACATCTATAACGCTACGTATCCTAGCTTAAGGCAACCTAACATGTCGAATGTAATATTTTACAACATTCCTGGCGCGTCGACACCTACTTCTCGGTGGGAACATTATATACGTCTATAACGATATATATCCTAACCTAAGGCAACCTAACGTCTCTAGCGTAATATTTTACAACATTCCTGACGCGTCGGCACCTCCTTCTCGGTGGGAACAGTATATACGTCTATAACGTTATATATCCTAGCCTAAGGCAATCCTAACATCTCGGATGTAATATTTTACAACATTCCTGGAGCGTCGGCCCCTACTTCTCGGCGGGAACATTATATAAGTCAATAACGTTATATATCCTAACCTAAGGCAACCTAACATCTCGGGTGTAATATTTTACTACATTCCTGGCGCGCCGGCCCCTACTTCTCTGTGGGAACATTATATACGCCTATAACGCTATATATCCTAGCTTAAGGCAACTTAACATGTCGAATGTAATATTTTACAACATTCCTGGCGCGTCGGCACCAACATCTCGGTGGGAACAGTATTTACATCTATAACGTTATATATCCTAGCATAAGGCGACCTAACATCTCTAATGTAATATTTTACTACACTCCTGGCGCGCCGGCCCCTACTTCTCGGTGGGAACATTATATACGTCTATATCGCTATATATCCTAGCCTAAGGCATCCTAACATGTCGAGCTTACTATTTTACAACATTCCTGGCTCGTCGGCCCCTACTTCTCGGTGGGAACATTATATACGTCTATATCGTTATATATCCTAACCTAAGTGTACCTAACATCTCGGATGTAATATTTGACAACATTGCTGGCGTGTCGGCCCGTACTTCTCGGTGGGAATATCATATACGTCTATAACGTTATATATCCTAGACTAAGGCAATCCTAACATGTCGAATGTAATCTTTTACAACATTCCTGTCTCGTCGGCGCCTACTTCTCGGTGGGAACATTATATAAGTCAATAACGTTATATATCCTAACCTAAGGCAACCTAACATCTCGGATGCAATATTTTACTACATTCCGCGCACGTTGTCACCTACTTCTCGGAGGGAACGTTATTTACGTCTATAACGCTACATATCATAGCTTAAGGCAATCTAACATGTCGAATGTAATATTTTACAACATTCCTGGCGCGTCGGCACCTACTTCACGGTGGGAACATTATATAAGTCAATAACGTTATATATCCTAACCTAAGGCAACCTAACATGTCGAATGTAATATAGTACTATATTCCCGAGACTTCGGCCCCTACTTCTCGGTGGGAACATTATATACGTCTATAACGCTATATATCCTAGCTTAAGGCAACCTAACATGTGGAATGTAATATTTTACAACATTCCTGGCGCGTCGGCACCTACTTCTCGGTGGGAACAGCATATACGTCTATATCGTTATATATCCTAACCTAAGGCAACCTAACATCTCGGGTGTAATAATTTACTACATTCCTGGCGCGCCGGCCCCTACTTCTCGGTGGGAACATTGTATACTTCTATAACGCTATATATCCTAGCTTAAGACAACCTAACATCTCGGGTGTAATATTTTACTACATTCCTGGCGCGCCGGCCCCTACTTCTCGGTGGGAACATTATATACGTCTATAACGCTATATATCCTAGCTTAAGGCAACCTAACATGTGGAATGTAATATTTTACAACATTCCTGGCGCGTCGGCACCTACTTCTCGGTGGGAACAGTATATACGTCTATATCGTTATATATCCTAGCCTAAGGCAACCTAACATCTCGGATGTAATATTTTACTACACTCCTGGCGCGCCGGCCCCTACTTCTCGGTGGGAACATTATATACGTCTATAACGTTGGATATCCTAACCTAAGGCAACCTAACGTCTCTATCGTAATATTTTACAACATTCCTGACGCGTCGGAACCTCCTTCTCGGTGGGAACAGTATATACGTCTATAACGTTATATATCCTAGCCTAAGGCAATCCTAACATCTCGGATGTAATATTTTACAACATTCCTCGCACGTCGACCCCTACTTCTCGGTGGGAACGTTATTTACGTCTATAACGCTACATATCCTTGCTTAAGGCAACCTAACATGTCGAATATAATATTTTACAACATTCCTGGCGCGTCGGCACCTACTTCTCGGTAGGAACATTATATACGTCTATAACGTTAGATATCCTAACCTAAGGCAACCTAACGTCTCTATCGTAATATTTTACAACATTCCTGACGCGTCGGCACCTCCTTCTCGGTGGGAACAGTATATACGTCTATAACGTTATATATCCTAACCTAAGGCAACCTAACATCTCGGGTGTAATATTTTACTACATTCCTGGCGCGCCGGCCCCTACTTCTCGGTGGGAACATTATATACTTCTATAACGCTATATATCCTAGCTTAAGACAACCTAACATGTCGAATGTAATATTTTACAACATTCCTGGCGCGTCGGCACCTACTTCTCGGTGGGAACATTATATACGTCTATAACGTTATATATCCTAACCTAAGGCAACATAACGTCTCTACCGTAATATTTTACAACATTCCTGACGCGTCGGCACCTCCTTCTCGGTGGGAACTGTATATACGTCTATAACGTTATATATCCTAGCCTAAGGCAATCCTAACATCTCGTATGTAATATTTTACAACATTTCTGGCGCGTCGGCCCCTACTTCTCGGCGGGAACATTATATACGTCTATAACGCTATATATCCTAGCCTAAGGCAACCTAACATGTCGAATGTAATATTTTACAACATTCCTGGCGCGTCGGCACCTACTTCTCGGTGGGACATTATATAAGTCAATAACGTTATATATCCTAACCTAAGGCAACCTAACATCTCGGGTGTAATATTTTACTACATACCTGTCGTGTCGGCACCTACTTCTCGGTGGGAACGTTATATACGTCTATAAAGCTATATATCCTACCTTAAGGTAACCTAACATGTCGAATGTAATATTTTACCACATTCCTGGCTGGTTGGCCCCTACTTCACGGTGGGAACATTATATACGTCTATAGCACTATATATCCTAGCTTAAGGCAGCCTAACATGTCGAATGTAATATTTTACAACATTCCTGGCTCGTCGGCCCCTACTTCTCGGTGGGAACATTATATACGTCTATAATGTTACATATCCAAGCCTAAGGCAACCTAACATGTCGAGTGTAATATTTTAAAACATTCCCGGCACTTCGGCACCTACTTCTCGGTGGGAACAGTATATACGTCTATGACGTTATATATCCTAGCCTAAGGCAATCCTAACATGTTGATCGTAATATTTTACAACATTCCTGGCGCGTCGGCCCCTACTTCTCGGTGGGAACATTATATACGTCTATAACGCTATATATCCTAGCCCAATGCAACCTAAAGTGTCGAATGTAATATTTTACAACATTCCTGGCGCGTCGGCACCAACATCTGGGTGGGAACAGTTTATACGTCTATAACGTTATATATCCTAGCCTAAGGCAATCCTAACATATCGAATGTAATATTTTACAACATTCCTGGCGCGTCGGCGCCTACTTCTCGGTGGGAACATTATATAAGTCAATAACGTTATATATCCTAACCTAAGGCAACCTAAAATGTCGAATGTAATATTTTACCACATTCCTGGCTCGTTGGTCCTTACTTCATTGTGGGAACATTATATACGTCTATAACGTTATATATCCTAACCTAAGGCAACCTAACATGTCGAATGTAATATTTTACCACATTCCTGGCTCGTTGGCCCTTACTTCACGGTGGGAACATTATATACGTCTATAACGTTATATATCCTAACCTAAGGCAACCTAACATGTCGAATGTAATATTTTACCACATTCCTGGATCGTTGGCCCTTACTTCACGGCGGGAACATTATATACGTCTATAATGTTACATATCCTAGCCTAAGGCAACCTATCATCTCTACAGTAATATTTTACAACATTCCTGGCATGCAAGTCCCTAGTTCTCTGTGGTAACTTTATATACGTCTATAACGTTATATATACTAACCTAAGGCAACCTAACGTCTCTACCGTAATATTTTACAACATTCCTGACGCGTCGGCACCTCCTTCTCGGTGGGAACAGTATATACGTCTATAACGTTATATATCCTAGCCTAAGGCAATCCTAACATCTCGGATGTAATATTTTACAACATTCCTGGCGCGTCGGGCCCTACTTCTCGGTGGGAAGATTATATAAGTCAATAACGTTATATATCCTAACCTAAGGCAACCTAACATGTCGAATGTAATATAGTACTATATTCCCGCCACTTCGGCCCCTACTTCTCGGTGGGAACATTATATACGTCTATAACGCTATATATCCTAGCTTAAGGCAACCTAACATGTGGAATGTAATATTTTACAACATTCCTGGCGCGTCGGCACCTACTTCTCGGTGGGAACAGTATATACGTCTATAACGTTATATATCCTAGCCTAAGGCAATCCTAACATCTCGGATGTAATATTTTACAACATTCCTGGCGCGTCGGGCCCTACTTCTCGGTGGGAAGATTATATAAGTCAATAACGTTATATATCCTAACCTAAGGCAACCTAACATGTCGAATGTAATATAGTACTATATTCCCGCCACTTCGGCCCCTACTTCTCGGTGGGAACATTATATACGTCTATAACGCTATATATCCTAGCTTAAGGCAACCTAACATGTGGAATGTAATATTTTACAACATTCCTGGCGCGTCGGCACCTACTTCTCGGTGGGAACAGTATATACGTCTATATCGTTATATATCCTAGCCTAAGGCAACCTAACGTCTCTATCGTAATATTTTACAACATTCCTGACGCGTCGGCACCTCCTTCTCGGTGGGAACAGTATATACGTCTATAACGTTATATATCCTAACCTAAGGCAACCTAACATCTCGGGTGTAATATTTTACTACATTCCTGGCGCGCCGGCCCCTATTTCTCGGTGGGAACATTATATACTTCTATAACGCTATATATCCTAACTTAAGACAACCTAACATGTCGAATGTAATATTTTACAACATTCCTGGCGCGTCGGCACCTACTTCTCGGTGGGAACAGTATATACGTCTATATCGTTATATATCCTAGCCTAAGGCAACCTAACATCTCGGCTGTAATATTTTACTACATTCCTGGCGCGCCGGCCTCTACTTCTCGGTGGGAATATTATATACATCTATAACGCTACATATCCTAGCTTAAGGCAACTTAACATGTCGAATGTAATATTTTACAACATTCCTGGCGCGTCGGCACCTACTTCTCGGTGGGAACATTATATACGTCTACAACGTTATATATCCTAACCTAAGGCAACTTAACGTCTCTACCGTAATATTTTACAACATTCCTGACGCGTCGGCTCCTCCTTCTCGGTGGGAACAGTATATACGTCCATAACGTTATATATCCTAGCCTAAGGCAATCCTAACATCTCGGATGTAATATTTTACAACATTCCTGGCGCGTCGGCCCCTACTTCTCGGCGGGAACATTATATAAGTCAATAACGTTATATATCCTAACCTAAGACAACCTAACATCTCGGGTGTAATATTTTACTACATTCCTGGCGCGCCGGAACCTACTTCTCGGTGGGAACATTATATACATCTATAACGCTACATATCCTAGCTTAAGGCAACCTAACATGTCGAATGCAATATTTTACAACATTCCTGGCGCGTCGGCACCTACTTCTCGGTGGGAACATTATATAAGTCAATAACGTTATATATCCTAACCTAAGGCAACCTAACATTTCGGGTGTAATATTTTACTGCATTCCTGGCGCGCCGGCCTCTACTTCTCGGTGGGAACATTATATACATCTATAACGCTACATATCCTAGCTTAAGGCAACTTAACATGTCGAATGTAATATTTTACTACATTCCTGGCGCGCCGGACCCTACTTCTCGGTGGGAACATTATATACATCTATAACGCTACGTATCCTAGCTTAAGGCAACCTAACATGTCGAATGTAATATTTTACAACATTCCTGGCGCGTCGGCACCTACTTCTCGGTGGGAACATTCTATACGTCTATAACGTTATATATCCTAACCTAAGGCAACCTAACGTCTCAAGCGTAATATTTTACAACATTCCTGACGCGTCGGCTCCTTCTCGGTGGGAACAGTATATACGTCTCTAACGTTATATATCCTAGCCTAAGGCAATCCTAACATCTCGGATGCAATATTTTACTACATTCCTCGCACGTCGACCCCTACCTCTCGGTGGGAACGTTATTTACGTCTATAACGCTACATATCCAAGCTTAAGGCAACCTAACATGTGGAATGTAATATTTTACTGCATTCCTGGCGCGCCGGCCCATACTTCTCGGTGGCAATATTATATACGTCTATAACGCTATATATCCTAGCTTAAGGCAACCTAACATGTCGAATGTAATATTTTACAACATTCCTGGCGCGTCGGGACCTACTTCTCGGTGGGAACATTATATACGTCTATATCGCTATATATCCTAGCCTAAGGCATCCTAACATCTCGGATGTAATATTTGACAACATTGCTGGCGTGTCGGCCCGTACTTCTCGGTGGGAATATCATATATGTCTATAACGTTATGTATCCTAGACTAAGGCAATCCTAACATATCGAATGTAATCTTTTACAACATTCCTGTCTCGTCGGCGCCTACTTCTCGGTGGGAACATTATATAAGTCAATAACGTTATATATCCTAACCTAAGGCAACCTAACATCTCGGGTGTAATATTTTACTACATTCCTGGCGCGCCGGCCCCTACCTCTCGGTGGGAACATTATATACGTCTAAAACGCTATATATCCTAGCTTAAGGCAACCTAACATGTCGAATGTAATATTTTACAACATTCCTGGCGCGTCGGCACCTACTTCTCGGTGGGAACATTATATAAGTCAATAACGTTATATATCCTAACCTAAGGCAACCTAACATTTCGGGTGTAATATTTTACTGCATTCCTGGCGCGCCGGCCTCTACTTCTCGGTGGGAACATTATATACATCTATAACGCTACATATCCTAGCTTAAGGCAACATAACATGTCGAATGTAATATTTTACAACATTCCTGGCGCGTCGGCACCTACTTCTCGGTGGGAACATTATATACGTCTACAACATTATATATCCTAACCTAAGGCAACTTAACGTCTCTACCGTAATATTTTACAACATTCCTGACGCGTCGGCTCCTCCTTCTCGGTGGGAACAGTATATACGTCCATAACGTTATATATCCTAGCCTACGGCAATCCTAACATCTCGGATGTAATATTTTACAACATTCCTGGCGCGTCGGCCCCTACTTCTCGGTGGGAACATTATATAAGTCAATAACGTTATATATCCTAACCTAAGGCAACCTAACATCTCGGGTGTAACATTTTACTACATTCCTGGCGCGCCGGACCCTACTTCTCGGTGGGAACATTATATACATCTATAACGCTACGTATCCTAGCTTAAGGCAACCTAACATGTCGAATGTAATATTTTACAACATTCCTGGCGCGTCGGCACCTACTTCTCGGTGGGAACATTATATACGTCTATAACGATATATATCCTAACCTAAGGCAACCTAATATGTCGAATGTAATATTTTACAACATTCCTGACGCGTCGGCTCCTCCTTCTCGGTGGGAACAGTATATACGTCCACAACGTTATATATCCTAGCCTAAGGCAATCCTAACATCTCGGATGCAATATTTTACTACATTCCGCGCACGTGGGCCCCTACTCCTCGGTGGGAACATTATATACATCTATAACGCGACATATCCTAGCCTAAGGCAACCTAACATGTCGAATGTAATATTTTACAACATTCCTGGCGCGTCGGAACCTACTTCTCGGTGGGAACATTATATACGTCTATAACGTTATATATCCTAAACTAAGGCAAACTATCATCTCTACAGTAATATTTTACAACATTCCTGGCATGCAAGTCCCTAGTTCTCTGTGGTAACATTATATACGTATATAACGTTATATATCCTAACCTAAGGCAACCTAACGTCTCTACCGTAATATTTTACAACATTCCTGGCGCGTCGGCCCCTACTTCTCGGTGGGAACATTATATACGTCGATAACGCTATATATCCTAGCCAAAGGCAACCTAAAGTGTCGAATGTAATATTTTACAACATTCCTGGCGCGTCGGCACCAACATCTCGGTGGGAACAGTTTATACGTCTGTAACGCTATATATCCTAGCTTAAGGCAACCTAACATGTGGAATGTAATATTTTACAACATTCCTGGCGCGTCGGCACCTACTTCTCGGTGGGAACAGTATATACGTCTATATCGTTATATATCCTAGCCTAAGGCAAACTAACATCTCGGATGTAATATTTTACTACATTCCTGGCGAGCCGGCCCCTACTTCTCGGTGGGAACTTTCTATACGTCTATAACGCTATATATCCTAGCCTAAGGCAACCTAAAATGTTGAGCGTAATATTTTACAACATTCCTGGCTCGTCGGCCCCTACTTCTCGGTGGGAACAGCATATACGTCTATATCGTTATATATCCTAGCCTAAGGCAACGTAACATCTCGGATGTAATATTTTACTACACTCCTCGCGCCGGCCCCTACTTCTCGGTGGGAACGTTATTTACGTCTATAACGCTACATATCCTAGCTTAAGGCAACCTAACATGTCGAATATAATATTTTACAACATTCCTGGCGCGTCGGCACCTACTTCTCGGTGGGAACATTATATACGTCTATAGCGTTAGATATCCTAACCTAAGGCAACATAACGTCTCTATCGTAACATTATACAACATTCCTGACGCGTCGGCACCTCCTTCTCGGTGGGAACAGTATATACGTCTATAACGTTATATATCCTAGCCTAAGGCAATCCTAACATCTCGGATGTAATATTTTGCAACATTCCTCGCACGTCGACCCCTACTTCTCGGTGGGAACGTTATTTACGTCTATAACGCTACATATCCTAGCTTAAGGCAACCTAACATGTCGAATATAATATTTTACAACATTCCTGGCGCGTCGGCACCTACATCTCGGTGGGAACATTATATACGTCTATAATGTTAGATATCCTAACCTAAGGCAACCTAACGTCTCTATCGTACTATTTTACAACATTCCTGACGCGTCGGCACCTCCTTCTCGGTGGGGACAGTATATACGTTAATAACGTTATATATCCTAACCTAAGGCAACCTAACATCTCGGGTGTAATATTTTACTACATACCTGTCGTGTCGGCAATTACTTCTCGGTGGGAACGTTATATACGTCTATAAAGCTATATATCCTACCTTAGGGTAACCTAACATGTCGAATGTAATATTTTACCACATTCCTGGCTGGTTGGCCCCTACTTCACGGTGGGAACATTATATACGTCTATAGCACTATATATCCTAGCTTAAGGCAGCCTAACATGTCGAATGTAATATTTTACAACATTCCTGGCTCGTCGGCCCCTACTTCTCGGTGGGAACATTATATACGTCTATAATGTTACATATCCAAGCCTAAGGCAACCTAACATGTCGAGTGTAATATTTTACAACATTCCCGGCACTTCGGCACCTACTTCTCGGTGGGAACAGTATATACGTCTATGACGTTATATATCCTAGCCTAAGGCAATCCTAACATGTTGATCGTAATATTTTACAACATTCCTGGCGCGTCGGCCCCTACTTCTCGGTGGGAACATTATATACGTCTATAACGCTATATATCCTAGCCTAAGGCAACCTAAAGTGTCGATTGTAATATTTTACAACATTCCTGGCGCGTCGGCACCAACATCTCGGTGGGAACAGTTTATACGTCTACAACGTTATATATCCTAGCCTAAGGCAATCCTAACATATCGAATGTAATATTTTACAACATTCCTGGCGCGTCGGCGCCTACTTCTCGGTGGGAACATTATATAAGTCAATAACGTTATATATCCTAACCTAAGGCAACCTAACATCTCGGAAGCAATATTTTACTACATTCCTCGCACGTCGACCACTACTTCTCGGTGGGAACGTTATTTACGTCTATAACGCTACATATCCTTGCTTAAGGCAACCTAACATGTCGAATGTAATATTTTACAACATTCCTGGCGCGTCGGCACCAACTACTCGGTGGGAACACTTTATACGTCTATAACATTATATATCCTAGCTTAAGGCAACCTAACATGTGGAATGTAATATTTTACTGCATTCCTGGCGCGCCGGCCCATACTTCTCGGTGGCAATATTATATACGTCTATAACGCTATATATCCTAGCTTAAGGCAACCTAACATGTCGAATGTAATATTTTACAACATTCCTGGCGCGTCGGGACCTACTTCTCGGTGGGAACATTATATACGTCTAAAACGTTATATATCCTAACCTAAGGCAACCTAACGTCTCTATCGTAATATTTTACAACATTCCTGACGCGCCGGCCCCTACTTCTCGGTGGGAACATTATATACTTCTATAACGCTATATATCCTAGCTTAAGACAACCTAACATGTCGAATGTAATATTTTACAACAATCCTGGCGCGTCGGCACCTACTTCTCGGTGGGAACATTATATAAGTCAATAACGTTATATATCCTAACCTAAGGCAACCTAACATCTCGGGTGTAATATTTTACTACATTCCTGGCGCGCCGGCCTCTACTTCTCGGTGGGAACATTATATACATCTATAACGCTACATATCCTAGCTTAAGGCAACCTAACATGTCGAATGTAATATTTTACAACATTCCTGGCGCGTCGGCACCTACTTCTCGGTGGGAAGATTATATACGTCTATAACGTTATATATCCTAACCTAAGGCAACCTAACGTCTCTACCGTAATATTTTACAACATTCCTGACGCGTCGTCACCTCCTTCTCGGTGGGAACTGTATATACGTCTATAACGTTATATATCCTAGCCTAAGGCAATCCTAACATCTCGTATGTAATATTTTACAACATTCCTGACGCGTCGGCCCCTACTTCTCGGCGGGAACATTATATAAGTCAATAACGTTATATATCCTAACCTAAGGCAACCTAACATCTCGGGTGTAATATTTTACTACATTCCTGGCGCGCCGGCCCCTACTTCTCGGTGGGAACATTATATACTTCTATAACGCTATATATCCTAACCTAAGGCAACCTAACATCTCGGGTGTAATATTTTACTACATTCCTGGCGCGCCGGCCCCTACTTCTCGATGGGAACATTATATACTTCTATAACGCTACATATCCTAGCTTAAGACAACCTAACATGTCGAATGTAATATTTCACAACATTCCTGGCGCGTCGGCACCTACTTCTCGGTGGGAACATTATATAAGTCAATAACGTTATATATCCTAACCTAAGGCAACCTAACATCTCGGGTGTAATATTTTACTACATTCCTGGCGCGCCGTCCTCTACTTCTCGGTGGGAACATTATATACATCTATAACGCTACATATCCTAGCTTAAGACAACCTAACATGTCGAATGTAATATTTTACAACATTCCTGGCGCGTCGGCACCAACTTCTCGGTGGGAACATTTTATACGTCTATAACATTATATATCCTAGCCTAAGGCAATCCTAACATGTCGATTGTAATATTTTACAACACTCCTGGCTCGTCGGCACCTACTTCTCGGTGGGAACAGTATTTACATCTATATCGTTATATATCCTAGCATAAGGCGACCTAACATCTCGGATGCAATATAGTACTATATTCCCGCCACTTCGGCCCCTACTTCTCGGTGCGAACATTATATACGTCTATAACGCTATATATCCTAGCTTAAGGCAACCTAACATGTGGAATGTAATATTTTACAACATTCCTGGCGCGTCGGCACCTACTTCTCGGTGGGAACAGAATATACGTCTATATCGTTATATATCCTAGCCTAAGGCAACCTAACATCTCGGGTGTAATATTTTACTACATTCCTGGCGCGCCGGCCTCTACTTCTCGGTGGGAACATTATATACATCTATAACGCTACATATCCTAGCTTAAGGCAACCTAACATGTCGAATGTAATATTTTACAACATTCCTGGCTCGTCGGCCCCTACTTCTCGGTGGGAACATTATATACGTCTATAACGTTATATATCCCAACCTAAGGGTACCTAACATCTCGGATGTAATATTTGACAACATTGCTGTCGTGTCGGCCCGTACTTCTCGGTGGGAACATTATATACGTCTATAACGTTATATATCCCAACCTAAGGGTACCTAATATCTCGGATGTAATATTTGACAACATTGCTGGCGTGTCGGCCCGTACTTCTCGGTGGGAATATCATATACGTCTATATCGTTATATATCCTAGACTAAGGCAATCCTAACATGTCGAATGTAATATTTTACAACATTCCTGTCTCGTCGGCGCCTACTTCTCGGTGGGAACATTATATAAGTCAATAACGTTATATATCCTAACCTAAGGCAACCTAACATCTCGGATGCAATATTTTACTACATTCCGCGCACGTGGGCCCCTACTTCTCGGTGGGAACATTATATATATCTATAACGCTACATATCCTAGCTTAAGGCAACCTAACATGTCGAATGTAATATTTTACAACATTCCTGGCGCGTCGGCACCTACTTCTCGGTGGGAACATTATATAAGTCAATAACGTTATATATCCTAACCTGAGGCAACCTAACATCTCGGGTGTAATATTTTACTACATACCTGTCGTGTCGGCACCTACTTCTCGGTGGGAACGTTATATACGTCTATAAAGCTATATATGCTACTTTAAGGCAAACTAACATGTCGAATGTAATATTTTACCACATTCCTTGCTGGTTGGCCCCTACTTCACGGTGGGAACATTATATACGTCTATAACGCTATATATCCTAGCCTAAGGCAACCTAAAGTGTCGAATGTAATATTTTACAACATTCCTGGCGCGTCGGCACCAACATCTCGGTGGGAACAGTTTATACGTCTATAATGTTGTATATCCTAGCCTAAGGCAATCCTAACATGTCGAATGTAATATTTTACAACATTCCTGTCGCGTCGGCGCCTACTTCTCGGTGGCAACATTATATACGTCTATAACGCTATATATCCTAGTCTAAGGCAACCTAACATGTCGAATGTAATATTTTACAACATTCCTGGCGCGTCGGCACCTACTTCTCGGTGGGAACATTATATAAGTCAATAACGTTATATATCCTAACCTAAGGCAACCTAACATCTCGGGTGTAATATTTTACTACATACCTGTCGTGTCGGTACCTATTTCTCGGTGGGAACGTTATATACGTCTATAAAGCTATATATGCTACCTTAAGCCAACCTAACATGTCGAATGTAATATTTTACCACATTCCTTGCTGGTTGGCCCCTGCTTCACGGTGGGAACATTATATACGTCTATAACGCTATATATCCTAGCCTAAGGCAACCTAAAGTGTCAAATGTAATATTTTACAACATTCCTGGCTCGTCGGCCCCTACTTCTCGGTGGGAACATTATATACGTCTAAAACGTTACATATCCTAGCCTAAGGCAACCTAACATGTCGAATGTAATATTTTACAACATTCCCGGACCTTCGGCCCCTACTTCTCGGTGGAAACATTATATACGTCTATAACGCTATATATCCTAGGCTAAGGCAACCTAATATCTCGGACGTAATATTTGACAACATTCCTTGCTGGTTGGCCCCTGCTTCACGGTGGGAACATTATATACGTCTATAACGCTATATATCCTAGCCTAAGGCAACCTAAAGTGTCAAATGTAATATTTTACAACATTCCTGCCCCGCCGGCCCCTACTTCTCGGTGGGAACATTATATACGTCTATATCGCTATATATCCTAGCCTAAGGCATCCTAACATGTCGAGCCTACTATTTTACAACATTCCTGGCGCGTCGGCACCTACTTCTCGGTGGAAACATTATATAAGTCAATAATGTTATATATCCTAACCTAAGGCAACCTAACATCTCGGGTGTAATATTTTACTACATACCTGTCGTGTCGGCACCTACTTCTCGGTGGGAACGTTATATACGTCTATAAAGCTATATATCCTAGCCTAAGGCAACCTAAAGTGTCGAATGTAATACTTTACAACATTCCTGGCTCGTCGGCCCCTACTTCTCGGTGGGAACATTATATACGTCTATAACGTTATATATCCCAACCTAAGGGTACCTAACATCTCGGATGTAATATTTGACAAGATTGCTGGCGTGTCGGCCCGTACTTCTCGGTGGGAATATCATATACGTCTATATCGTTATATATCCTAGACTAAGGCAATCCTAACATGTCGAATGTAATATTTTACAACATTCCTGTCTCGTCGGCGCCTACTTCTCGGTGGGAACATTATATAAGTCAATAACGTTATATATCCTAACCTAAGGCAACCTAACATCTCGGATGCAATATTTTACTACATTCCGCGCACGTGGGCCCCTACTTCTCGGTGGGCACATTATATATATCTATAACGCTACATATCCTAGCTTAAGGCAACCTAACATCTCGGGTGTAATATTTTACTACATTCCTGGCGCGCCGGCCCCTACTTCTCGATGGGAACGTTATTTACGTCTATAACGCTACATATCCTAGCTTAAGGCAACCTAACATGTCGAATGTAATATTTTACAACATTCCTGGCGCGTCGGCACCAACTTCTCGGTGGGAACAGTTTATACGTCTATAACATTATATATCCTAGCCTAAGGCAATCCTAACATGTTGATTGTAATATTTTACAACATTCCTGGCTCGTCGGCACCTATTTCTCGGTGGGAACAGTATTTACATCTATAACGTTATATATCCTAGCCTAAGGCGACCTAACATCTCTAATGTAATATTTTACTACATTCCTGCCCCGCCGGCCCCTACTTCTCGGTGGGAACATTATATACGTCTATATCGCTATATATCCTAGCCTAAGGCATCCTAGCATGTCGAGCCTACTATTTTACAACATTCCTGGCTCGTCGGCCCCTACTTCTCGGTGGGAACATTATATACGTCTATAACGTTATATATCCCAACCTAAGGGTACCTAACATCTCGGATGTAATATTTGACAACATTGCTGTCGTGTCGGCCCGTACTTCTCGGTGGGAATATCATATACGTCTATATCGTTATATATCCTAGACTAAGGCAATCCTAACATGTCGAATGTAATATTTTACAACATTCCTGGCGCGTCGGCACCAACATCTCGGTGGTAAACAGTTTATACGTCTATAACGTTGTATATCCTAGCCTAAGGCAATCCTAACATGTCGAATGTAATATTTTACAACATTCCTGGCGCGTCGGCGCATACTTCTCGGTGGAAACATTATATAAGTCAATAACGTTATATATAATAACCTAAGGCAACCTAACATCTCGGATGCAATATTTTACTACATTCCTCGCACGTCGACCACTACTTCTCGGTGGGAACGTTATTTACGTCTATAACGCTACATATCCTAGCTTAAGGCAACCTAACATGTCGAATGTAATATTTCACAACATTCCTGGCGCGTCGGCACCAACTTCTCGGTGGGAACAGTTTATACGTCTATAACATTATATATCCTAGCCTAAGGCAATCCTAACATGTCGATTGTAATATTTTACAACACTCCTGGCTCGTCGGCACCTACTTCTCGGTGGGAACAGTATTTACATCTATATCGTTATATATCCTAGCATAAGGCGACCTAACATCTCGGATGCAATATAGTACTATATTCCCGCCACTTCGGCCCCTACTTCTCGGTGCGAACATTATATACGTCTATAACGCTATATATCCTAGCTTAAGGCAACCTAACATGTGGAATGTAATATTTTACAACATTCCTGGCGCGTCGGCACCTACTTCTCGGTGGGAACAGAATATACGTCTATATCGTTATATATCCTAGCCTAAGGCAACCTAACATCTCGGGTGTAATATTTTACTACATTCCTGGCGCGCCGGCCTCTACTTCTCGGTGGGAACATTATATACATCTATAACGCTACATATCCTAGCTTAAGGCAACCTAACATGTCGAATGTAATATTTTACAACATTCCTGGCTCGTCGGCCCCTACTTCTCGGTGGGAACATTATATACGTCTATAACGTTATATATCCCAACCTAAGGGTACCTAACATCTCGGATGTAATATTTGACAACATTGCTGTCGTGTCGGCCCGTACTTCTCGGTGGGAACATTATATACGTCTATAACGTTATATATCCCAACCTAAGGGTACCTAATATCTCGGATGTAATATTTGACAACATTGCTGGCGTGTCGGCCCGTACTTCTCGGTGGGAATATCATATACGTCTATATCGTTATATATCCTAGACTAAGGCAATCCTAACATGTCGAATGTAATATTTTACAACATTCCTGTCTCGTCGGCGCCTACTTCTCGGTGGGAACATTATATAAGTCAATAACGTTATATATCCTAACCTAAGGCAACCTAACATCTCGGATGCAATATTTTACTACATTCCGCGCACGTGGGCCCCTACTTCTCGGTGGGAACATTATATATATCTATAACGCTACATATCCTAGCTTAAGGCAACCTAACATGTCGAATGTAATATTTTACAACATTCCTGGCGCGTCGGCACCTACTTCTCGGTGGGAACATTATATAAGTCAATAACGTTATATATCCTAACCTGAGGCAACCTAACATCTCGGGTGTAATATTTTACTACATACCTGTCGTGTCGGCACCTACTTCTCGGTGGGAACGTTATATACGTCTATAAAGCTATATATGCTACTTTAAGGCAAACTAACATGTCGAATGTAATATTTTACCACATTCCTTGCTGGTTGGCCCCTACTTCACGGTGGGAACATTATATACGTCTATAACGCTATATATCCTAGCCTAAGGCAACCTAAAGTGTCGAATGTAATATTTTACAACATTCCTGGCGCGTCGGCACCAACATCTCGGTGGGAACAGTTTATACGTCTATAATGTTGTATATCCTAGCCTAAGGCAATCCTAACATGTCGAATGTAATATTTTACAACATTCCTGTCGCGTCGGCGCCTACTTCTCGGTGGCAACATTATATACGTCTATAACGCTATATATCCTAGTCTAAGGCAACCTAACATGTCGAATGTAATATTTTACAACATTCCTGGCGCGTCGGCACCTACTTCTCGGTGGGAACATTATATAAGTCAATAACGTTATATATCCTAACCTAAGGCAACCTAACATCTCGGGTGTAATATTTTACTACATACCTGTCGTGTCGGTACCTATTTCTCGGTGGGAACGTTATATACGTCTATAAAGCTATATATGCTACCTTAAGCCAACCTAACATGTCGAATGTAATATTTTACCACATTCCTTGCTGGTTGGCCCCTGCTTCACGGTGGGAACATTATATACGTCTATAACGCTATATATCCTAGCCTAAGGCAACCTAAAGTGTCAAATGTAATATTTTACAACATTCCTGGCTCGTCGGCCCCTACTTCTCGGTGGGAACATTATATAAGTCAATAACGTTATATATCCTAACCTAAGGCAACCTAACATCTCGGGTGTAATATTTTACTACATACCTGTCGTGTCGGTACCTATTTCTCGGTGGGAACGTTATATACGTCTATAAAGCTATATATGCTACCTTAAGCCAACCTAACATGTCGAATGTAATATTTTACCACATTCCTTGCTGGTTGGCCCCTGCTTCACGGTGGGAACATTATATACGTCTATAACGCTATATATCCTAGCCTAAGGCAACCTAAAGTGTCAAATGTAATATTTTACAACATTCCTGGCTCGTCGGCCCCTACTTCTCGGTGGGAACATTATATACGTCTAAAACGTTACATATCCTAGCCTAAGGCAACCTAACATGTCGAATGTAATATTTTACAACATTCCCGGACCTTCGGCCCCTACTTCTCGGTGGAAACATTATATACGTCTATAACGCTATATATCCTAGGCTAAGGCAACCTAATATCTCGGACGTAATATTTGACAACATTCCTTGCTGGTTGGCCCCTGCTTCACGGTGGGAACATTATATACGTCTATAACGCTATATATCCTAGCCTAAGGCAACCTAAAGTGTCAAATGTAATATTTTACAACATTCCTGCCCCGCCGGCCCCTACTTCTCGGTGGGAACATTATATACGTCTATATCGCTATATATCCTAGCCTAAGGCATCCTAACATGTCGAGCCTACTATTTTACAACATTCCTGGCTCGTCGGCCCCTACTTCTCGGTGGGAACATTATATACGTCTATAACGTTATATATCCCAACCTAAGGGTACCTAACATCTCGGATGTAATATTTGACAACATTGCTGTCGTGTCGGCCCGTACTTCTCGGTGGGAATATCATATACGTCTATATCGTTATATATCCTAGACTAAGGCAATCCTAACATGTCGAATGTAATATTTTACAACATTCCTGTCTCGTCGGCGCATACTTCTCGGTGGGAACATTATATAAGTCAATAACGTTATATATCCTAACCTAAGGCAACCTAACATCTCGTGTGTAATATTTTACTACATACCTGTCGTGTCGGCACCTACTTCTCGGTGGGAACGTTATATACGTCTATAAAGCTATATATGCTACCTTAAGGCAACCTAACATGTCGAATGTAATATTTTACCACATTCCTTGCTGGTTGGCCCCTACTTCACGGTGGGAACATTATATACGTCTATCACGCTATATATCCTAGCCTAAGGCAACCTAAAGTGTCGAATGTAATATTTTACAACATTCCTGGCGCGTCGGCTACCAACATCTCGGTGGGAACAGTTTATACGTCTATAACGTTGCATATCCTAGCCTAAGGCAATCCTAACATGTCGAATGTAATATTTTACAACATTCCTGGCGCGTCGGCACCTACTTCTCGGTGGAAACATTATATAAGTCAATAACGTTATATATCCTAACCTAAGGCAACCTAACATCTCGGGTGTAATATTTTACTACATACCTGTCGTGTCGGTACCTATTTCTCGGTGGGAACGTTATATACGTCTATAAAGCTATATATGCTACCTTAAGCCAACCTAACATGTCGAATGTAATATTTTACCACATTCCTTGCTGGTTGGCCCCTGCTTCACGGTGGGAACATTATATACGTCTATAACGCTATATATCCTAGCCTAAGGCAACCTAAAGTGTCAAATGTAATATTTTACAACATTCCTGCCCCGCCGGCCCCTACTTCTCGGTGGGAACATTATATACGTCTATATCGCTATATATCCTAGCCTAAGGCATCCTAACATGTCGAGCCTACTATTTTACAACATTCCTGGCTCGTCGGCCCCTACTTCTCGGTGGGAACATTATATACGTCTATAACGTTATATATCCCAACCTAAGGGTACCTAACATCTCGGATGTAATATTTGACAACATTGCTGTCGTGTCGGCCCGTACTTCTCGGTGGGAATATCATATACGTCTATATCGTTATATATCCTAGACTAAGGCAATCCTAACATGTCGAATGTAATATTTTACAACATTCCTGTCTCGTCGGCGCCTACTTCTCGGTGGGAACATTATATAAGTCAATAACGTTATATATCCTAACCTAAGGCAACCTAACATCTCGTGTGTAATATTTTACTACATACCTGTCGTGTCGGCACCTACTTCTCGGTGGGAACGTTATATACGTCTATAAAGCTATATATGCTACCTTAAGGCAACCTAACATGTCGAATGTAATATTTTACCACATTCCTTGCTGGTTGGCCCCTACTTCACGGTGGGAACATTATATACGTCTATCACGCTATATATCCTAGCCTAAGGCAACCTAAAGTGTCGAATGTAATATTTTACAACATTCCTGGCGCGTCGGCTACCAACATCTCGGTGGGAACAGTTTATACGTCTATAACGTTGCATATCCTAGCCTAAGGCAATCCTAACATGTCGAATGTAATATTTTACAACATTCCTGGCGCGTCGGCACCTACTTCTCGGTGGAAACATTATATAAGTCAATAATGTTATATATCCTAACCTAAGGCAACCTAACATCTCGGGTGTAATATTTTACTACATACCTGTCGTGTCGGCACCTACTTCTCGGTGGGAACGTTATATACGTCTATAAAGCTATATATCCTAGCCTAAGGCAACCTAAAGTGTCGAATGTAATACTTTACAACATTCCTGGCTCGTCGGCCCCTACTTCTCGGTGGGAACATTATATACGTCTATAACGTTATATATCCCAACCTAAGGGTACCTAACATCTCGGATGTAATATTTGACAAGATTGCTGGCGTGTCGGCCCGTACTTCTCGGTGGGAATATCATATACGTCTATATCGTTATATATCCTAGACTAAGGCAATCCTAACATGTCGAATGTAATATTTTACAACATTCCTGTCTCGTCGGCGCCTACTTCTCGGTGGGAACATTATATAAGTCAATAACGTTATATATCCTAACCTAAGGCAACCTAACATCTCGGATGCAATATTTTACTACATTCCGCGCACGTGGGCCCCTACTTCTCGGTGGGAACATTATATATATCTATAACGCTACATATCCTAGCTTAAGGCAACCTAACATCTCGGGTGTAATATTTTACTACATTCCTGGCGCGCCGGCCCCTACTTCTCGATGGGAACGTTATTTACGTCTATAACGCTACATATCCTAGCTTAAGGCAACCTAACATGTCGAATGTAATATTTTACAACATTCCTGGCGCGTCGGCACCAACTTCTCGGTGGGAACAGTTTATACGTCTATAACATTATATATCCTAGCCTAAGGCAATCCTAACATGTTGATTGTAATATTTTACAACATTCCTGGCTCGTCGGCACCTATTTCTCGGTGGGAACAGTATTTACATCTATAACGTTATATATCCTAGCCTAAGGCGACCTAACATCTCTAATGTAATATTTTACTACATTCCTGCCCCGCCGGCCCCTACTTCTCGGTGGGAACATTATATACGTCTATATCGCTATATATCCTAGCCTAAGGCATCCTAGCATGTCGAGCCTACTATTTTACAACATTCCTGGCTCGTCGGCCCCTACTTCTCGGTGGGAACATTATATACGTCTATAACGTTATATATCCCAACCTAAGGGTACCTAACATCTCGGATGTAATATTTGACAACATTGCTGTCGTGTCGGCCCGTACTTCTCGGTGGGAATATCATATACGTCTATATCGTTATATATCCTAGACTAAGGCAATCCTAACATGTCGAATGTAATATTTTACAACATTCCTGGCGCGTCGGCACCAACATCTCGGTGGTAAACAGTTTATACGTCTATAACGTTGTATATCCTAGCCTAAGGCAATCCTAACATGTCGAATGTAATATTTTACAACATTCCTGGCGCGTCGGCGCATACTTCTCGGTGGAAACATTATATAAGTCAATAACGTTATATATAATAACCTAAGGCAACCTAACATCTCGGATGCAATATTTTACTACATTCCTCGCACGTCGACCACTACTTCTCGGTGGGAACGTTATTTACGTCTATAACGCTACATATCCTAGCTTAAGGCAACCTAACATGTCGAATGTAATATTTCACAACATTCCTGGCGCGTCGGCACCAACTTCTCGGTGGGAACAGTTTATACGTCTATAACATTATATATCCTAGCCTAAGGCAATCCTAACATGTCGATTGTAATATTTTACAACATTCCTGGCTCATCGGCACCTATTTCCCGGTGGGAAAAGTATTTACATCTATAACGTTATATATCCTAGCCTAAGGCGACCTAACATCTGTAATGTAATATTTTACTACATTCCTGGCCCGCCGGCCCCTACTTCTGGGTGGGAACATTATATACGTCTATATCGCTATATATCCTAGCCTAAGGCATCCTAACATGTCGAGCCTACTACTTTACAACATTCCTGGCTCGTCGGCCCCCACTTCTCGGTGGGAACATTATATACGTCTATAGCGTTATGTATCCTAACCTAAGGCAACCTAACATCTCGGATGTAATATTTTACAACATTCCTGGCGCGTCGGGCCCTACTTCTCGGTGGGAACATTATATAACTCAATAACGTTATACATCCTAACCTAAGGCAACCTAACATCTCTGTTATAATATTTTACTACATTCCTCGCACGTTGACCCCTACTTCTCGGTGGGAACGTTATTTACGTCTATAACGCTACATATCCTAGCTTAAGGCAACCTAACATGTCGAATGTAATATATTACAACATTCCTGGCGCGTCGGCACCACCTTCTCGGTGGGAACAGTTTATACGTCTTTAACATTATATATCCTAGCCTAAAGCAATCCTAACATGTCGATTGTAATATTTTACAACATTCCTGGCTCGTCGGCACCTATTTCTCGGTGGGAACAGTATTTACATCTATAACGTTATATATCCTAGCCTAAGGCGACCTAACATTTCTAATGTAATATTTTACTACATTCCTGCCCCGCCGGCCCCTACTTCTCGGTGGGAACATTATATACGTCTATATCGCTATATATCCTAGCCTAAGGCATCCTAACATGTCGAGCCTACTATTTTACAACATTCCTGGCTCGTCGGCCCCTACTTCTCGGTGGGAACATTATATACGTCTATAACGTTATATATCCCAACCTAAGGGTACCTAACATCTCGGATGTAATATTTGACAACATTGCTGGCGTGTCGGCCCGTAATTCTCGGTGGGAATATCATATACGTCTATATCGTTATATATCCTAGACTAAGGCAATCCTAACATGTCGAATGTAATATTTTACAACATTCCTGTCTCGTCGGCGCCTACTTCTCGGTGGGAACATTATATAAGTCAATAACGTTATATATCCTAACCTAAGGCAACCTAACATCTCGGATGCAATATTTTACTACATTCCGCGCACGTGGGCCCCTACTTCTCGGTGGGAACATTATATATATCTATAACGCTACATATCCTAGCTTAAGGCAACCTAACATGTCGAATGTAATATTTTACAACATTCCTGGCGCGTCGGCACCTACTTCTCGGTGGGAACATTATATAAGTCAATAACGTTATATATCCTAACCTAAGGCAACCTAACATCTCGGGTGTAATATTTTACTACATGCCTGTCGTGTCGGCACCTACTTCTCGGTGGGAACGTTATATACGTCTATAAAGCTATATATGCTACCTTAAGCCAACCTAACATGTCGAATGTAATATTTTACCACATTCCTTGCTGGTTGGCCCCTACTTCACGGTGGGAACATTATATACGTCTATAACGCTATATATCCTAGCCTAAGGCAACCTAAAGTGTCGAATGTTATATTTTACAACATTCCTGGCTCGTCGGTCCCTACTTCTCGGTGGGAACATTATATACGTCTAAAACGTTACATATCCTAGCCTAAGGCAACCTAGCATGTCGAATGTAATATTTTACAACATTCCCGGACCTTCGGCCCCTACTTCTCGGTGGAAACATTATATACGTCTATAACGCTATATATCCTAGGCTAAGGCAACCTAATATCTCGGACGTAATATTTGACAACACTCCTGGCGTGTCGGCCCGTTCTTCTCGGTGGGAATATCATATACGTCTATAACGTTATATATCCTAGCCTAGGGCAATCCTAACATGTCGAATGTAATATTTTACGACATTCCTGGCGCGTCGGCACCAACATCTCGGTGGGAACAGTTTATACGTCTATAACGTTGTATATCCTAGCCTAAGGCAATCCTAACATGTCGAATGTAATATTTTACAACATTCCTGGCGCGTCGGCGCCTACTTCTCGGTGGAAACATTATATAAGTCAATAACGTTATATATAATAACCTAAGGCAACCTAACATCTCGGATGCAATATTTTACTACATTCCTCGCACGTCGACCACTACTTCTCGGTGGGAACGTTATTTACGTCTATAACGCTACATATCCTAGCTTAAGGCAACCTAACATGTCGAATGTAATATTTTACAACATTCCTGGCGCGTCGGCACCAACTTCTCGGTGGGAACAGTTTATACGTCTATAACATTATATATCCTAGCCTAAGGCAATCCTAACATGTCGATTGTAATATTTTACAACATTCCTGGCTCGTCGGCACCTATTTCCCGGTGGGAACAGTATTTACATCTATAACGTTATATATCCTAGCCTAAGGCGACCTAACATCTCTAATGTAATATTTTACTACATTCCTGGCCCGCCGGCCCCTACTTCTCGGTGGGAACATTATATACGTCTATATCGCTATATATCCTAGCCTAAGGCATCCTAACATGTCGAGCCTACTATTTTACAACATTCCTGGCTCGTCGGCCCCCACTTCTCGGTGGGAACATTATATACGTCTATAGCGTTATGTAGGATATTTATTATTTTAAAATTAGATACAAGGAGATTAAGAACGTCTTTATAACTATATGTTTACTCAATAACGCACGATGAACAACTGACTCGATTTGTTTGAAAACATTCACTTGAAAGACTCATTCACATGCACATTCGCTCTCGCTCACATTCTAGAATATTCCATAACATAAAAATTGAAACTCTTAAATTATTGATTAATATAAATTATTGATTAACAAACAAGGATATCTAAGATTATTATCCTTCATTCGGCCGTCCTGCATGGACATTCGTCTCGAATGTCTTCATTAACGTCATCTTCAGATAAATCATCATCGGCTTCGTCAATCCATAGTTTCATAAATTCGGCTGATGTAGATGTTTGTTGAGGTCCTTCTCCTTCGCCCACCTTCTGAACTAAATATCGTTGGTTACGAAGAACTCGAATTATTTCATATGGTCCAAGATATTTGTGAGCTACTTTTAAACCAGGACCCTGTTGCATACGTTTAATAGCTACTAGGTCTCCTTCTCGATAAATTTTAGCTTTCTGTCTACTTTTGTCAAAAGTTCGTCTATTTTCTTGTTGTATCTTGAATATATTTTTGTTTGCTTGAAATCGTAATTCATCTCGTTCATCTTGAAAAGATGCGACTCTTTCTTTTTCAAGTAAATCTCGAATGTCTGGATAATCTTTGAGTCGTGGATGCGTCCCGAATAGAAGATGAAATGGTGATGTGCCAATGCTTCGATGTATCGTTGTATTTAAACATTGTTGAGCTACTTCTAAATATTTATACCATTCGCAGGGTTTGGGTGCAGCTAACTTTGTTAACAATGCAATTAACGTTCTATTAAGACGCTCGACTTGACCATTAGCTCTAGGAATTCCTGTTGTAATTAAAATATGCTCTATATTTTCTTCTTGACAATACTGTTTAAAATCGTTTGCAGTGAAAGCTGTCCCTCTATCAGAAATTATTCGACGCGGATTACAGAAAATAGTTGACTGTTTTTTCAGATGTGATAAAACTTCAGCTGTTGTTGTAGATTTCGTAGCGTAAAGCCATGTAAATTTTGTAAAAGCATCTATTACTGCAAATATATACTTATACGTTTTCTTCGTTGAAGGTAGTGGTCCAAGGTGATCAATATGAAATGTATCAAAAGGAACACTTCCCTTCTCGATTGGATTCAAATGGCATTCTTGTTTCCCTTGCTTCTTTTCGGCCAAGATGCACGCAACGCAATTTCTTACTACTTTTTCAACTCGTTGTCGAAGATTGGGGATCCAATAATCTTTACGTACAATAGCTTCAGTCTTGACCACAGAAAAATGTCCTCGTTCATGAGCTCGCTTTATTATTTGCATTTGCATTTGGCGCGGCACCACAAGTCGAATGTCTCCTTCAGACTCTTTATACAAAAGATTTCCTCGAATGATATAATCTTTCGTCTTGTTTTGAAGTACTAAATCTTGAAGTTTCTTTATACTTTCATCTTCTTCCTGTGCCTTCCGCAAACGCGCTGTAAGACTTGTAACAGATTCGTCGATTAAGAAATTCATAGGTAGGGGATTTCGACTTAACGCGTCAACATGTAACATATTCTTTCCTGGTCGATGCTCTATCCGATAGTCGAATTCTTCTAACAATAATGCCCATCGCGCAACTCGCACACAAAGATCTTTCTTATTCATTGTAAGAGTGAAAGCGCGACAATCAGTGACAATAACAAACGAAATTCCTAACAAATAAACACGAAATTTCTTTAACGCTTTAACTACTGCTAAAACTTCTAACTCGTAACTACTATATTTTGCTTCAGCAGGAGTTGTCTTACCGCTAGAATAATATATGGGATGAAAATATCGATCTTCGTTATTTCTTTGAAATAAAATTGCTCCATAACCTAAAGCAGAAGCATCTGTATGCAACTCTGTTTCCGCTCCGACTCGATACAGGTTTAATATTGGTTTTTCACTTAGTATAACTTTTAATTGCATAAACGCTTCTTTTTCAATCGGTCCAAAACAGAATTTAACATTCGCTCGCAAAAGATTTGACAACGGTCGCGAAATTACAGAGTATCTATGAATAAATTTACGAAAGTACCCAGTCAATCCAAGAAAACTTTGTACTTGTTTAACATTTGTCGGTTCTGGAAATCGTCGGACTGCATCAGTTTTACGATCCGAGGGACGAACACGACCATTATTGATTACATGCCCGAGAAATTCAACTGTAGTTTGCAGAAAACAACATTTTTTCCAATTAATTATTAAATTAGCTTCGCTTGCTGTTATTAAAACCTTTTCAAGATTTTTGATTCCACTCTCAATATCATCCGATGGAATAATTAAATCATCCATATAAGTTAAAACTATTCTCTTTCGAATAAGCTCTCTAAATACAGTATTTATAAATCTTTGAAAGACTGCCGGTGAGTTACAAAGACCAAAAGGAACTCGTAAGAATTCGTAATGACCATCTGGTACAATAAATGCTGTATACTTTCGACTTGATTCATCCATTCGTACATGAAAGAAACCATTTTTCAAATCGAGAGTACTAAAAATACGCGCGCCTTGTAACGAATCTAATTGATCTTCGATTAATGGTAACGGATACCTATCTTTGATAATTTTCTTATTTATTTGACGATAATCTACACATAATCTAAATGAATCATCTTTCTTTCGGACAAGAACAACTGGACTCGCATAATCAGAAGTTGATACTTGAGCGACTCCATCCGCAATCCATTGTTCGATTTGTGCATTAACAATTTCTTTATGTGACGGTGATAAACGTCTCGCAGGTTGATAAACTGGCTCTTCGTCTTTTAATACTAATTTCATTGTAATTTCAGATTCATAGGTTTTGTTCGGCTTATAATTACTAACAAGGTTTTTAATCGTCTCCCGCTGATTAGGATCTAATACATGAGACAGGTCAATATGATTTGCGTCATCATCTTTACCATCTTTTATATCTATTTTAAATATAATATGAACACTTTATCATCTATTATATCTATTTTAAATATTTCCGGTACAATATTTTCGTCTTCCGCAGTTTTGCTCATTTTTTCTGATAATGGACGAATGCTCACTTTGCTACCTTTAAGACTAACATCTGTTACACTCAAGAAATTTGTTCCTATTAAGAATTTATATTGAAGCATAGTATCAGAGACTACCTGTACGCAAATCGGATATGAGTATCCATCTACAGTAATTTCTGCTTGAAATTCTCCTAATGTCGCGTTATTCTTTGAACCTATACTATGAAAATGTAATTCACTGCGTCGTAATTGCGGAGAACCAAGTTTAATATATTCATCTGCGCGAATCAAACTAATATCGCTTCCTGAATCTATCAATGCTTCGATCTCATGTCCATTAAGCAAAACATTTTTAAGATATTTTCGACTTGATGATACTTTAAATGTTGCGCAACTTTCTTTACTCGCTTCATACTTCCTAGAACATTTCGACGCAATATGACCACGTTCCTGACAAATAAAGCATTTCACACCACGATCTTTCGTTGGACAATTTATGCTAATATGATCGCGCCCACCACAATTATAACATCGAATAACATTAGTTGTAGATTCTTTTTTCTTACCAACACTGGCCATCTCTTTTCGTTCACTCTTAACGAAACTATTTCCACGCTTCTCAAATTTCATTAAACTCTGTACACCTCGATCTCGAAAGGTTACCTTCTCGAACGCCTCCGAAAGTTGATCAATTGTTGTAAATCGTTGAATACGCGCCTGGTTTTAAAGTATTTCATCAGGGATGCCGTCAATTACATATTCAAGCATTTCGTCATCGTTGATCGGTACTCGATTTCCTAAAATGATCTTCTCGTGCAAATATTCGTGGAATGTTTCATTCTTCTTCCATAGTCGTTCTTCAAACTTCTTTCTCATCTCAATCTTGCTTTGGCGATGATAAAACATGGTTCTTAATTCATTCAATAATTGATTAAATGGCATGGTAATATAGTTTGGTTTAGAATGAAACCATTGAAGTGCCTTTCCTTTAAGTCGCATACCGATAAGTATTCGTGCAACATCATCTTCCAATTTATACGTTGTCTTCAGTAACTTAATTTGCTTCTCCCAAATTTCGTAGTCATCAGATTTACCGTCAAAATTACTAAGTAAATCTGCAACTGCTGAAATATTTGTTCGTGTTTGTTTCAATTGAGATGAAAGGTTGCACCCGACTCCATTGTTTGATGTCAAGAAATTGTCACCGTCACAGCCAACATCCAATTGCTCGCCTTCAAGATTACGCGTCGATTTTCGCTGCATTTCACGCATTATCTCTACTTCTCGTCTTAAAAGTTGAATTTCGCGCTCTGCAAGTTCCCGTTCCTTACGTAATATATTTATGCTTCTGGTATCAAGCCCCTCAATTGGTGGAGTTGGTGGTCTTAGCGAATTAATGCTAGGTACTACATTTACGCCTGAATCTTCGCTTGCAACCACTCCTGCACTATTGCTCGCTAGTTCATCCATCCAGGTTCCAGTTGGGTCAGTCATCATAAGTCTATTAATCAAATCGTGTTTTACTCCAACTGCACTTAAACCTTTAGCTTTATAAATGTCTTTTAACTGCGCTACTGTGAATTCACACGGATTCCTATTTGCATTCATTACACGTCTTCTACACGATACACACGATATTACGATTTAATCGTCTTCACAATTTAAACAGTCTACACAATTCACTTTTATTATCACACAACTTGTTCTCCTTGTTCGCTCTATCCCGGACGAGCCCCCAAAATTGTAGGATATTTATTATTTTAAAATTAGATACAAGGAGATTAAGAACGTCTTTATAACTATATGTTTACTCAATAACGCACGATGAACAACTGACTCGATTTGTTTGAAAACATTCACTTGAAAGACTCATTCACATGCACATTCGCTCTCGCTCACATTCTAGAATATTCCATAACATAAAAATTGAAACTCTTAAATTATTGATTAATATAAATTATTGATTAACAAACAAGGATATCTAAGATTATTATCCTTCAGTTATATATCCTAACCTAAGGCAACCTAACATCTCGGATGTAATATTTTACAACATTCCTGGCGCGTCGTGCCCTACTTCTCGGTGGGAACATTATATAACTCAATAACGTTATATATCCTAACCTAAGGCAACCTAACATATCTGTTGTAATATTTTACTACATTCCTCGCACGTTGACCCCTACTTCTCGGTGGGAACGTTATTTACATCTATAACGCTACATATCCTAGCTTAAGGCAACCTAACATGTCGAATGTAATATATTACAACATTCCTGGCGCTTCGGCACCACCTTCTCGGTGGGAACAGTTTATACGTCTTTAACATTATATATCCTAGCCTAAAGCAATCCTAACATGTCGATTGTAATATTTTACAACATTCCTGGCTCGTCGGCACCTACTTCTCGGTGGGAACAGTATTTACATCCATAACGTTATATATCCTAACCTAAGGCAACCTAACATGTCGAATGTAATATTTTACAACTTTCCTGTCTCGTCGGCGCCTACTTCTCGGTGGGAACATTATATTAGTCAATAACGTTATATATCCTAACCTAAGGCAACCTAACATCTCGGTTGCAATATTTTACTACATTCCTCGCACGTCGACCCCTACTTCTCGGTGGGAACGTTATTTACGTCTATAACGCTACATATCCTAGCTTAAGGCAACCTAACATGTCGAATGTAATATTTTACAACATTCCTGGCGCGTCGGCACCAACTTCTTGGTGGAAACAGTTAATACGTCTATAACATTATATATCCTAGCCTAAGGCAATCCTAACATGTCGATTGTAATATTTTACAACATTCCTGTCTCGTCGGCACCTACTTCTCGGTGGGAACATTATATACGTCTATAACGTTACATATCCTAGCCTAAGGCAACCTAACATGTCGAATGTAATATTTTACAACATTCCCGGACCTTCGGCCCCTACTTCGCGTTGGGAACATTATATACGTCTAAAACGCTATATATCCTAGGCTAAGGCAACCTAATATCTCGGATGTAATATTTGACAACATTCCTGGCGTGTCGGCCCGTTCTTCTCGGTGGGAACATTATATACGTCTATATCGCGATATATCCTAGCCTAAGGCAGCCTAACATGTCGAGCCTACTATTTTACAACATTCCTGGCTCGTCGGCCCCTACTTCTCGGTGGGAACATTATATACGTGTATAACGTTATATATCCCAACCTAAGGGTACCTAACATCTCGGATGTAATATTTGACAACATTCCTGGCGTGTCGGCGCCTACTTCTCGGTGGGAACATTATATAAGTCAAAACGTTATATATCCTAACCCAAGGCAACCTAACATCTCGGGTGTAATATTTTACTACATTCCTGGCGTGCCGGTCCCTACTTCTCGGTTGGAACATTATATACGTCTATAACGCTATATATCCTAGCTTAAGGCAACCTAACATGTGGAATGTAATATTTTACAACATTCCCGGCACTTCGGCCCCTACTTCTCGGTGGGAACATTACATACGTCTATAACGCTATATATCCTAGCCGAAGGCAACCTAACATGTCGAATGTAATATAGTACTACATTCCCGCCACTTCGGCCCCTACTTCCGGGTGGGAACATTATATACGTCTATAACGCTATATATCCTAGCTTAAGGCAACCTAACATGTGGAATGTAATATTTTACAACATTCCTGGCGCGTCGGCCCCTACTTCTCGGTGGGAACATTATATACGTCTATAACACTATATATCCTAGCTTAAGGCAGCCTAAAATGTCGAATGTAATATTTTAAAACATTCCTGGCTCGTCGGCCCCTACTTCTCGGTGGGAACATTATATACGTCTATAACGTTATATATCCTAGCCTAAAGCAATCCTAACATGTCGATTGTAATATTTTACAACATTCCTGTCTCGTCGGCACCTACTTCTCGGTGGGAACAGTATTTACATCTATAACGTTATATATCCCAGCCTAAGGCAACCTAACATCTCGGATGCAATATTTTACTACATTCCTCGCACGTCGACCCCTACTTCTCGGTGGGAACGTTATTTACGTCTATAACGCTACATATCCTAGCTTAAGGCAACCTAACATGTCGAATGTAATATTTTACAACATTCCTGGCGCGTCGGCACCAACTTCTTGGTGGGAACAGTTAATACGTCTATAACATTATATATCCTAGCCTAAGGCAATCCTAACATGTCGATTGTAATATTTTACAACATTCCTGTCTCGTCGGCACCTATTTCTCGGTGGGAACAGTATTTACATCTATAACGTTATATATCCTAGCCTAAGGCGACCTAACATCTCTAATGTAATATTATACTACATTCCTGGCCCGCCGGCCCCTACTTCTCGGTGGGAACATTATATACGTCTATATCGCTATATATCCTAGCCTAAGGCATCCTAACATGTCGAATGTAATATTTTACAACATTCCTGGCGCGTCGGCTCCTACTTCTCGGTGGAAACAATATATAAGTCAATAATGTTATATATCCTAACCTAAGGCAACCTAACATCTCGGATGCAATATTTTACTACATTCCTCGTACGTCGGCCCCTACTTCTCGGTGGCAACATTATATACATCTATAACGCTACATATCCTAGCTTAAGGCAACCTAACATGTCGAATGTAATATTTGACAACATTCCTGGCGCGCCGGCCCCTACTTCTCGGTGGGAACATTATATACGTCTATAACGCTATATATCCTAGCCTAAGGCAACCCAACATGTCGAATGTAATATTTTACAACATTCCCGGCACTTAGGCCCCTACATTTCGGTGGCAACATTATATACGTCTATAACACTATATATCCTAGCTTAAGGCAGCCTAACATGTCGAATGTAATATTTTACAACATTCCTGGCTCGTCGGCCCCTACTTCTCGGTGGGAACATTATATACGTCTATAACGTTACATATCCTAGCCTAAGGCAACCTAACATGTCGAATGTAATATTTTACAACATTCCCGGACCTTCGGCCCCTACTTCGCGTTGGGAACATTATATACGTCTATAACGCTATATAACCTAGGCTAAGGCAACCTAATATCTCGGATGTAATATTTGACGACATTCCTGGCGTGTCGGCCCGTTCTTCTCGGTGGGAACATTATATACGTCTATATCGCTATATATCCTAGCCTAAGGCAGCCTAACATGTCGAGCCTACTATTTTACAACATTCCTGGCTCGTCGGCCCCTACTTCTCGGTGGGAACATTATATACGTGTATAACGTTATATATCCCAACCTAAGGGTACCTAACATCTCGGATGTAATATTTGACAACATTGCTGGCGTGTCGGCCCGTACTTCTCGGTGGGAACATTATATAAGTCAATAACGTTATATATCCTAACCTAAGGCAACCTAACATCTCGGATGCAATATTTTACTACATTCCGCGCACGTCGGCCCCTACTTCTCGGTGGGAACATTATATACGTCTATAACGCTATATATCCTAGCCTAAGGCAACCTAACGTGTCGAATGTAATATTTTACAACATTCCTGTCGCGTCGGCGCCTACTTCTCGGTGGCAACATTATATAAGTCAAAACGTTATATATCCTAACCCAAGGCAACCTAACATCTCGGGTGTAATATTTTACTACATTCCTGGCGTGCCGGCCCCTACTTCTCGGTTGGAACATTATATACGTCTATAACGCTATATATCCTAGCTTAAGGCAACCTAACATGTGGAATGTAATATTTTACAACATTCCCGGCACTTCGGCCCCTACTTCTCGGTGGGAACATTATATACGTCTATAACGCTATATATCCTAGCCGAAGGCAACCTAACATGTCGAATGTAATATAGTACTACATTCCCGCCACTTCGGCCCCTACTTCCCGGTGGGAACATTATATACGTCTATAACGCTATATATCCTAGCTTAAGGCAACCTAACATGTGGAATGTAATATTTTACAACATTCCTGGCGCGTCGGCACCTACTTATCGGTGGGAACAGTATATACGTCTATATCGTTATATATCCTAGCCTAAGGCAACCTAACATCTCGGATGTAATATTTTACTACATTCCTGGCGCGCCGGCCCATACATCTCGGTGGGAACATTATATACGTCTAAAACGCTATATATCCTAGCCTAAGGCAACCTAAAATGTCGAGCGTAATATTTTACAACATTCCTGGCTCGTCGGCCCCTACATCTCGGTGGGAACAGCATATACGTTTATAACGTTATATATCCTAACGTAAGGCATCCTAACACATCGGATGTAATGTTTTACAACATTCCTCGCGCGTCGGCCCCAATTTCTCGGTGGGAACATTATATACGTCTATAACGTTACATATCCTAGCCTAAGGGAACCTAACATGTCGAACGTAATATTTTACAACATTCCCGGCACTTCGGCCCCTACTTCTCGGTGGGAACATTATATACGTCTATAACGCTATATATCCTAGCCTAAGGCAACCTAAAGTGTCGAATGTAATATTTTACAACATTCCTGGCGCGTCGGCACCAACATCTCGGTGGGAACAGTTTATACGTCTATAACGTTGTATATCCTAGCCTAAGGCAATCCTAACATGTCGAATGTAATATTTTACAACATTCCTGTCGCGTCGGCGCCTACTTCTCGGTGGCAACATTATATACGTCTATAACGCTATATATCCTAGTCTAAGGCAAGCTAACATGTCGAATGTAATATTTTACAACATTCCTGGCGCGTCGGCACCTACTTCTCGGTGGGAACATTATATAAGTCAATAACGTTATATATCCTAACCTAAGGCAACCTAACATCTCGGGTGTAATATTTTACTACATACCTGTCGTGTCAGCACCTACTTCTCGGTGGGAACGTTATATACGTCTATAAAGCTATGTATACTACCTTAAGCCAACCTAACATGTCGAATGTAATATTTTACCACGTTCCTTGCTGGTTGGCCCCTACTTCACGGTGGGAACATTATATACGTATATAACACTATATATCCTAGCCTAAGGCAACCTAAAGTGTCGAATGTAATATTTTACAACATTCCTGGCTCGTCGGCCCCTACTTCTCGGTGGGAACATTATATACGTCTAAAACGTTACATATCCTAGTCTAAGGCAACCTAACATGTCGAATGTAATATTTTACAACATTCCCGGACCTTCGGCCCCTACTTCTCGGTGGAAACATTATATACGTCTATAACGCTATATATCCTAGTCTAAGCCAACCTAACATGTCGAATGTAATATTTTACAACATTCCTGTCTCGTCGGCACCTATTTCTCGGTGGGAACAGTATTTACATCTATAACACTATATATCCTAGCCTAAGGCAACCTAAAGTGTCGAATGTAATATTTTACAACATTCCTGGCTCGTCGGCCCCTACTTCTCGGTGGGAACATTATATACGTCTATAACGTTATATATCCTAACCTAAGGGTACCTAACATCTCGGATGTAATATTTGACTACATTGCTGGCGTGTCGGCCCGTACTTCTCGGTGGGAATATCATATACGTCTATATCGTTATATATCCTAGACTAAGGCATTCCTAACATGTCGAATGTAATATTTTACAACATTCCTGTCTCGTCGGCGCCTACTTCTCGGTGGGAACATTATATACGTCTATATCGCTATATATCCTAGCCTAAGGCATCCTAACATGTCGAGCCTACTATTTTACAACATTCCTGGCTCGTCGGCCCCTACTTCTCGGTGGGAACATTATATACGTCTATAACGTTATATATCCCAACCTAAGGGTACCTAACATCTCGGATGTAATATTTGACAACATTGCTGGCGTGTCGGCCCGTACTTCTCGGTGGGAATATCATATACGTCTATATCGTTATATATCCTAGACTAAGGCAATCCTAACATGTCGAATGTAATATTTTACAACATTCCTGTCTCGTCGGTGCCTACTTCTCGGTGGGAACATTATATAAGTCAATAACGTTATATATCCTAAGCTAAGGCAACCTAACATCTCGGATGCAATATTTTACTACATTCCGCGCACGTCGGCCCCTACTTCTCGGTGGGAACATTATATATATCTATAACGCTACATATCCTAGCTTAAGGCAACCTAACATGTCGAATGTAATATTTTACAACATTCCTGGCGCGTCGGCACCTACTTCTCGGTGGAAACAATATATAAGTCAATAATGTTATATATCCTAACCTAAGGCAACCTAACATCTCGGATGCAATATTTTACTACATTCCGCGCACGTTGTCACCTACTTCTCGGTGGGAACGTTATTTACGTCTATAACGCTACATATCCTAGCTTAAGGCAATCTAACATGTCGAATGTAATATTTTACAACATACCTGGCGCGTCGGCGCCTACTTCTCGGTGGAAACATTATATACGTCTATAACGTTATATATCCTAGCCTAAAGCAATCCTAACATGTCCATTGTAATATTTTACAACATTCCTGTCTCGTCGGCATCTACTTCTCGGAGGGAACAGTATTTACATCTATAACGTTATATATCCCAGCCTAAGGCAACCTAACATCTCGGATGCAATATTTTACTACATTCCTCGCACGTGGACCCCTACTTCTCGGTGGGAACGTTATTTACGTCTATAACGCTACATATCCTAGCTTAAGGCAACCTAACATGTCGAATGTAATATTTTACAACATTCCTGGCGCGTCGGCACCAACTTCTCGGTGGGAACAGTTAATACGTCTATAACATTATATATCCTAGCCTAAGGCAATCCTAACATGTCGGTTGTAATATTTTACAACATTCCTGTCTCGTCGGCACCTATTTCTCGGTGGGAACAGTATTTACATCTATAACGTTATATATCCTAGCCTAAGGCGACCTAACATCTCTAATGTAATATTATACTACATTCCTGGCCCGCCGGCCCCTACTTCTCGGTGGGAACATTATATACGTCTATGTCGCTATATATCCTAGCCTAAGGCATCCTAACATGTCGAGCATACTATTTTACAACATTCCTGGCTCGTCGGCCCCCACTTTTCGGTGGGAACATTATATACTTCTATAACGTTATATATCCTAACCTAAGGGTACCTAGCATCTCGGATGTAATATTTGACAACAATGCTGGCTTGTCGGCCCGTACTTCTCGGTGGGAATATCATATACGTCTATATCGTTATATATCCTAGACTAAGGCAATCCTAACATGTCGAATGTAATATTTTACAACATTCCTGTCTCGTCGGCGCCTACTTCTCGGTGGGAACATTATATAAGTCAATAACGTTATATATCCTAAGCTAAGGCAACCTAACATCTCGGATGCAATATTTTACTACATTCCGCGCACGTCGGCACCTACTTCTCGGTGGGAACATTATATATATCTATAACGCTACATATCCTAGCTTAAGGCAACCTAACATGTCGAATGTAATATTTTACAACATTCCTGGCGCGTCGGCACCTACTTCTCGGTGGCAACATTATATACGTCTATAACGCTATATATCCTAGTCTAAGGCAACCTAACATGTCGAATGTAATATTTTACAACATTCCTGGCGCGTCGGCACCTACTTCTCGGTGGAAACAATATATAAGTCAATAATGTTATATATCCTAACCTAAGGCAACCTAACATCTCGGATGCAATATTTTACTACATTCCGCGCACGTTGTCACCTACTTCTCGGTGGGAACGTTATTTACGTCTATAACGCTACATATCCTAGCTTAAGGCAATCTAACATGTCGAATGTAATATTTTACAACATTCCTGGCGCGTCGGCGCCTACTTCTCGGTGGAAACATTATATACGTCTATAACGTTATATATCCTAGCCTAAAGCAATCCTAACATGTCGATTGTAATATTTTACAACATTCCTGTCTCGTCGGCATCTACTTCTCGGAGGGAACAGTATTTACATCTATAACGTTATATATCCCAGCCTAAGGCAGCCTAACATCTCGGATGCAATATTTTACTACATTCCTCGCACGTCGACCCATACTTCTCGGTGGGAACGTTATTTACGTCTATAACGCTACATATCCTAGCTTAAGGCAACCTAACATGTCGAATGTAATATTTTACAACATTCCTGGCGCGTCGGCACCAACTTCTCGGTGGGAACAGTTAATACTTCTATAACATTATATATCCTAGCCTAAGGCAATCCTAACATGTCGATTGTAATATTTTACAACATTCCTGTCTCGTCGGCACCTATTTCTCGGTGGGAACAGTATTTACATCTATAACGTTATATATCCTAGCCTAAGGCGACCTAACATCTCTAATGTAATATTATACTACATTCCTGGCCCCCCGGCCCCTACTTCTCGGTGGGAACATTATATACGTCTATGTCGCTATATATCCTAGCCTAAGGCATCCTAACATGTCGAGCATACTATTTTACAACATTCCTGGCTCGTCGGCCCCCACTTTTCGGTGGGAACATTATATACTTCTATAACGTTATATATCCTAACCTAAGGGTACCTAGCATCTCGGATGTAATATTTGACAACATTGCTGGCTTGTCGGCCCGTACTTCTCGGTGGGAATATCATATACGTCTATATCGTTATATATCCTAGACTAAGGCAATCCTAACATGTCGAATGTAATATTTTACAACATTCCTGTCTCGTCGGCGCCTACTTCTCGGTGGGAACATTATATAAGTCAATAACGTTATATATCCTAAGCTAAGGCAACCTAACATCTCGGATGCAATATTTTACTACATTCCGCGCACGTCGGCCCCTACTTCTCGGTGGGAACATTATATATATCTATAACGCTACATATCCTAGCTTAAGGCAACCTAACATGTCGAATGTAATATTTTACAACATTCCTGGCGCGTCGGCACCTACTTCTCGGTGGCAACATTATATACGTCTATAACGCTATATATCCTAGTCTAAGGCAACCTAACATGTCGAATGTAATATTTTACAACATTCCTGGCGCGTCGGCACCTACTTCTCGGTGGAAACAATATATAAGTCAATAATGTTATATATCCTAACCTAAGGCAACCTAACATCTCGGATGCAATATTTTACTACATTCCGCGCACGTTGTCACCTACTTCTCGGTGGGAACGTTATTTACGTCTATAACGCTACATATCCTAGCTTAAGGCAATCTAACATGTCGAATGTAATATTTTACAACATTCCTGGCGCGTCGGCGCCTACTTCTCGGTGGAAACATTATATACGTCTATAACGTTATATATCCTAGCCTAAAGCAATCCTAACATGTCGATTGTAATATTTTACAACATTCCTGTCTCGTCGGCATCTACTTCTCGGAGGGAACAGTATTTACATCTATAACGTTATATATCCCAGCCTAAGGCAGCCTAACATCTCGGATGCAATATTTTACTACATTCCTCGCACGTCGACCCATACTTCTCGGTGGGAACGTTATTTACGTCTATAACGCTACATATCCTAGCTTAAGGCAACCTAACATGTCGAATGTAATATTTTACAACATTCCTGGCGCGTCGGCACCAACTTCTCGGCGGGAACAGTTAATACTTCTATAACATTATATATCCTAGCCTAAGGCAATCCTAACATGTCGATTGTAATATTTTACAACATTCCTGTCTCGTCGGCACCTATTTCTCGGTGGGAACAGTATTTACATCTATAACGTTATATATCCTAGCCTAAGGCGACCTAACATCTCTAATGTAATATTATACTACATTCCTGGCCCGCCGGCCCCTACTTCTCGGTGGGAACATTATATACGTCTATGTCGCTATATATCCTAGCCTAAGGCATCCTAACATGTCGAGCATACTATTTTACAACATTCCTGGCTCGTCGGCCCCCACTTTTCGGTGGGAACATTATATACTTCTATAACGTTATATATCCTAACCTAAGGGTACCTAGCATCTCGGATGTAATATTTGACAACATTGCTGGCTTGTCGGCCCGTACTTCTCGGTGGGAATATCATATACGTCTATATCGTTATATATCCTAGACTAAGGCAATCCTAACATGTCGAATGTAATATTTTACAACATTCCTGTCTCGTCGGCGCCTACTTCTCGGTGGGAACATTATATAAGTCAATAACGTTATATATCCTAAGCTAAGGCAACCTAACATCTCGGATGCAATATTTTACTACATTCCGCGCACGTCGGCCCCTACTTCTCGGTGGGAACATTATATATATCTATAACGCTACATATCCTAGCTTAAGGCAACCTAACATGTCGAATGTAATATTTTACAACATTCCTGGCGCGTCGGCACCTACTTCTCGGTGGCAACATTATATACGTCTATAACGCTATATATCCTAGTCTAAGGCAACCTAACATGTCGAATGTAATATTTTACAACATTCCTGGCGCGTCGGCACCTACTTCTCGGTCGGAACAATATATAAGTCATTAACGTTATATATCCTAACCTAAGGCAACCTAACATCTCGGATGCAATATTTTACTACATTCCGCGCACGTTGTCACCTACTTCTGGGTGGGAACGTTATTTACGTCTATAACGCTACATATCCTAGCTTAAGGCAATCTAACATGTCGAATGTAATATTTTACAACATTCCTGGCGCGTCGGCGCCTACTTCTCGGTGGAAACATTATATGCGTCAATAACGTTATATATCCTAACCTAAGGCAACCTAACATCTCGGATGCAATATTTTACTACATTCCACGCACGTCGACCCCTACTTCTCGGTGGGAACGTTATTTACGTCTATAACGCTACATATCCTAGCTTAAGGCGACCTAACATGTCGAATGTAATATTTTACAACATTCCTGGCGCGTCGGCACCAACTTCTCGTTGGGAACAGTTTATACGTCTATAACATTATCTATCCTAGCCTAAGGCAATCCTAACATGTCGATTGTAATATTTTACAACATTCCTGGCTCGTCGGCCCCTACTTCTCGGTGGGAACATTATATACGTCTATAACGGTATATATCCTAACCTAAGGGTACCTAACATCTCGGATGTAATACTTGACTACATTGCTGGCGTGTCGGCCCGTACTTCTCGGTGGGAATATCATATACGTCTATATCGTTATATATCCTAGACTAAGGCATTCCTAACATGTCGAATGTAATATTTTACAACATTCCTGGCTCGTCGGCCCCTACTTCTCGGTGGGAACATTATATACGTCTATAACGTTATATATCCCAACCTAAGGGTACCTAACACCTCGGATGTAATATTTGACAACATTGCTGGCGTGTCGGCCCGTACTTCTCGGTGGGAATATCATATACGTCTATATCGTTATATATCCTAGACTAAGGCAATCCTAACATGTCGAATGTAATATTTTACAACATTCCTGTCTCGTCGGCGCCTACTTCTCGGTGGGAACATTATATAAGTCAATAACGTTATATATCCTAACCTAAGGCAACCTAACATCTCGGATGCAATATTTTACTACATTCCGCGCACGTTGTCACCTACTTCTCGGTGGGAACGTTATTTACGTCTATAACGCTACATATCCTAGCTTAAGGCAATCTAACATGTCGAACGTAATATTTTACAACATTCCCGGCACTTCGGCCCCTACTTCTCGGTAGGAACATTATATACGTCTATAACGCTATATATCCTAGCCTAAGGCAACCTAACATGTCGAATGTAATATTTTACAACATTCCCGGCACTTAGGCCCCTACATTTCGGTGGGAACAGTATATATGTTTATAACGTTATACATCCTAACGTAAGGCATCCTAACACCTCGGATGTAATGTTTTACAACATTCCTCGCGCGTCGGCCCCAATTTCTCGGTGGGAACATTATATACGTCAATAACGTAACATATCCTAGCCTAAGGGAACCTAACATGTCGAACGTAATATTTTACAACATTCCCGGCACTTCGGCCCCTACTTCTCGGTGGGAACATTATATACGTCTATAACGCTATATATCCTAGGCTAAGGCAACCTAATATCTCGGATGTAATATTTGACAACATTCCTGGCGTGTCGGACCGTTCTTCTCGGTGGGAATGTCATATACGTCTATAACGTTATATATCCTAGCCTAGGGCAATCCTAACATGTCGAATGTAATATTTTACAACATTCCTGGCGCGTCGGCCCCTACTTCTCGGTGGGAACATTATATACGTCTATATCGGTATATATCCTAGCCTAAGGTATCCTAACATGTCGAGCCTACTATTTTACAACATTCCTGGCTCGTCGGCCCCTACTTCTCGGTGGGATCATTATATACGTCTATAACGTTATACATCCCAACCTAAGGGTACCTAACATCTCGGATGTAATATTTGACAACATTGCTGGCGTGTCGGCCCGTACTTCTCGGTGGGAATATCATATACGTCTATATCGTTATATATCCTAGACTAAGGCAATCCTAACATGTCGAATGTAATATTTTACAACATTCCTGTCTCGTCGGCGCCTACTTCTCGGTGGGAACATTATATAAGTCAATAACGTTATATATCCTAACCTAAGGCAACCTAACATCTCGGATGCAATATTTTACTACATTCCGCGCACGTCGGCCCCTACTTCTCGGTGGGAACATTATATACATCTATAATGCTACATATCCTAGCTTAAGACAACCTAACATGTCGAATGTAATATTTTACAACATTCCTGGCGCGTCGGCTCCTACTTCTCGGTGGCAACATTATATACGTCTATAACGCTATATATCCTAGTCTAAGGCAACCTAACATGTCGAATGTAATATTTTACCACATTCCTGGCTGGTTGGCCCCTACTTCACGGTGGGAACATTATATACGTCTATAACGTTATATATCCTTGCCTAAGGCAATCCTAACATGTCGAATGTAATATTTTACAAGATTCCTGTCCCGTCGGCGCCTACTTCTCGGTGGGAACATTATATAAGTCAATAACGTTATATATCCTAACCTAAGGCAACCTAACATCTCGGATGCAATATTTTACTACATTCCGCGCACGTTGTCACCTACTTCTTGGTGGGAACGTTATTTACGTCTTTAACGCTACATATCCTAGCTTAAGGCAATCTAACATGTCGAATGTACTATTTTACAACATTCCTGGCGCGTCGGCACCTACTTCTCGGTGGGAATAGTATATACGTTTATAACGTTATATATCCTAACGTAAGGCATCCTAACACCTCGGATGTAATGTTTTACAACATTCCTCGAGCGTCGGCCCCAATTTCTCGGTGGGAACATTATATACGTCTATAACGTTACATATCCTAGCCTAAGGGAACCTAACATGTCGAACGCAATATTTTACAACATTCCCGGCACTTCGGCCCCTACTTCTCGGTGGGAACATTATATACGTCTATAACGTTATATATCCTAACCTAAGGGCACCTAACATCTCGGATGTAATATTTGACAACATTGCTGGCGTGTCGGCCCGTACTTCTCGGTGGGAATATCATATACGTCAATAACGTTATATATCCTAGACTAAGGCAATCCTAACATGTCGAATGTAATATTTTACAACATTCCTGTCTCGTCGGCGCCTACTTCTCGGTGGGAACATTATATAAGTCAATAACGTTATATATCCTAACCTAAGGCAACCTAACATCTCGGGTGTAATATTTTACTACATATCTGTCGTGTCGGCACCTACTTCTCGGTGGGAACGTTATATACGTCTATAAAGCTATATATGCTACCTTAAGGCAACCTAACATGTCGAATGTAATATTTTACCACATTCCTTGCTGGTTGGCCCCTACTTCACGTTGGGGACATTATATACGTCTATAACGCTATATATCCTAGCCTAAGGCAACCTAAAGTGTCGAATGTAATATTTTAAAACATTCCTGGCGCGTCGGCACCAACATCTCGGTGGGAACAGTTTATACGTCTATAACGCTGTATATCATAGCCTAAGGCAGTCCTAACATGTCGAATGTAATATTTTACAACATTCCTGTCTCGTCGGCGCCTACTTCTCGGTGGGAACATTATATACGTCTATAACGCTATATATCCTAGCTTAAGGCAACCTAACATGTGGAATGTAATATTTTACAACATTCCTGGCGCGTCGGCACCTACTTCTCGGTGGGAATAGTATATACGTCTATATCGTTATATATCCTAGCCTAAGGCAACCTAACATCTCGGATGTAATATTTTACTACATTCCTCGCGCGCCGGCCCATACTTCTCGGTGGGAACATTATATACGTCTATAACGCTATATATCCTAGCCTAAGGCAACCTAACATGTCGAATGTAATATAGTACTACATTCCCGCCACTTCGGCCCCTACTTCTCGGTGGGAACATTATATACGTCTATAACGCTATATATCCTAGCTTAAGGCAACCTAACATGTGGAATGTAATATTTTACAACATTCCTGGCGCGTCGGCCCCTACTTCTCGGTAGGAACATTATATACGTCTATAACGCTATATATCCTAGCCTAAGGCAACCTAACATGTCGAATGAAATATTTTACAACATTCCTGGCGCGTCGGCAACTACTTCTCGGCGGGAAAAGTATATGCGTCTGTAACACTATATATCCTAGCCTAAGGCAACCTAACATGTCGAATGTAATATTTTACAACATTCCCGGAACTTCGGCCCCTACTTCTCGGTGGGAACGTTATATACGTCTATAACGCTGTATATCCTACGTTAAGGTAGCCTAACATGTCGAATGTAATATTTTACAACATTCCAGGCGCGTCGGCAACTACTTCTCGATGGGAACAGTATATACGTCTATAACGTTATATATCCTAACCTAAGGCAACCTAACACATCGGATGTAATGTTTTACAATATTCCTCGCGTGTCGGCCCCAATTTCTCGGTGGGAACATTATATACGTCTATAACGCTATATATCCTAGCCTAAGGCAACCTAACATGTCGAATGTAATATTTTACAGCATTCCTGGCGCGCCGGCCCCTACTTCTCGGTGGGAACATTATATAAGTCAATAACGTTATATATCCTAACATAAGGCAACCTAACATCTCGGATGTAATATTTAACTACATTCCTGGCACGTCGGCCCCTACTTCTCGGTGGGTACATTATATACGTCTATAACGCTATATATCCTAACCTAAGGGAACATAACATCTCGGATGTAACATTTGACAACATTCCTGGCGTGTCGGCCCGTACTCCTCGGTGGGAATATCATATACGTCAATAACGTTATATATCCTATCCTAAGGCAATCCTAACATGTCGAATGCAATATTTTACAGCATTCCTGGCGCGTCGGCTCCTACATCTCGGTGGGAACATTATATGCGTCTATAACGATATATATCTTAACCTAAGGGAACCTAACATCTCGGATGTAATATTTTACTACATTCCTGGCACGTCGGCCCCTACATCTCGGTGGGAATATTATATACGTCTATAACGCTATATATCCTAGCCTAATGCAACCTAACATTTCGAATGTAATATTTTACAACATTCCTGGCGCGTCGGCACCTACTTCTCGGTGGGAACAGTATATACGTCTATGACGTTATATATCCTAACCTAAGGCATCCTAACATGTCGAATGTAATATTTTACGACATTACCGGCGCTTCGGTCCCTAATTCTCTGTGGTAACATTATATACGTAAATAACGTTATATATCCTAGCCTAATTCAATCTAACATCTCGGATGTAATATTTTACTACACTCCCGGCGCGTCGGCCCCTCCTTCTCGGTGGGAACGTTATATACGTCTATAACGCTATATATAATAGCCTAAGGCAACCTAGCATGTCGAGCGTAATATTTTACAACATTCCTGTCTCGTCGGCCCCTACTTCTCGGTGGGAACATTATATACGTCTATAACGTTATATATCTTAACCTAAGGGAACCAAACATCTCGGATGTAATATTTTACAGCATTCCTGGCGCGTCGGCCCCTACATCTCGGTGGGAACATTATATACGTCTATAACGCTATATATCCTGCCCTAAGGCAACCTAACATCTCGGATGTAATATTTGACAACATTCCTGGCGCGTCGGCACCTACTTCTCGGTGGGAACGTTATATACGACTATAACGCTATATATAATAGCCTAAGGCAACCTAGCATGTCGAGCGTAATATTTTACAACATTCCTGTCTCGTCGGCCCCTACTTCTCGGTGGGAACATTATATACGTCTATAACGTTATATATCTTAACCTAAGGGAACAAAACATCTCGGATGTAATATTTTACTACATTCCCGGCGCGTCGGCCCCTCCTTCTCGGTGGGAACGTTATATACGTCTATAACGCTATATATAATAGCCTAAGGCAACCTAGCATGTCGAGCGTAATATTTTACAACATTCCTGTCTCGTCGGCCCCTACTTCTCGGTGGGAACATTATATACGTCTAGAACGTTATATATCTTAACCTAAGGGAACAAAACATCTCGGATGTAATATTTTACTACATTCCTGGCACGTCGGCCCCTACTTCTCGGTGGGAATATTATATACGTCTATAACGCTAAATATCCTAGCCTAAGGCAACCTAGCATGTCGGGTGTAATATTTTACTACATTCCTGGCACGTCGGCCCGTACCTATCGGCGGGAACATTATATAAGTCAATAACGTTATATATCCTAGCCTAAGGCAACGTAACATCTCGGATGAAATAGTTTACTATATTCCTGTCTCGCCGTCCCCTACTTCTCGGTGCGAACATTATATACGTCTATAACGCTATATATCCTAGCCTAAGGCAACCTAGCATCTCGGATGTAATATTTTACAACATTCCTGGCACGTCGGCCCCCACTTTTCGGTGGGAACATTATATACGTCTATAGCGTTATATATCCTAACCTAAGGCAACCTAACATCTCGGATGCAATATTTTACTACATTCCTCGCACGTCGACCCCTACTTCTCTGTGGGAACGTTATTTACGTCTATAACGCTACATATCCTAGCTTAAGCCAACCTAACATGTCGAATGTAATATTTTACAACATTCCTGGCGCGTCGGCACCTACTTCTCGGTGGCAACATTATATACGTCTATAACGCTATATATCCTAGTCTAAGGCAACCTAACATGACGAATGTAATATTTTACAACATTCCTGGCGCGTCGGCACCTACTTCTCGGTGGGAACATTATACAAGTCAATAACGTTATATATCCTAACCTAAGGCAACCTAACATCTCGGGTGTAATATTTTACTACATGTCTGTCGTGTCGGCACCTACTTCTCGGTGGGAACGTTATATACGTCTATAACGCTATATATGCTACCTTAAGGCAACCTAACATGTCGAATGTAATATTTTACCACATTCCTTGCTGGTTGGCCCCTACTTCACGGTGGGAACATTATATACGTCTATAACGCTATATATCCTAGCCTAAGGCAACCTAAAGTGTCGAATGTAATATTTTACAACATTCCTGGCGCGTCGGCACCAACATCTCGGTGTGAACAGTTTATACGTGTGTAACGCTGTATATCATAGCCTAAGGCAATCCTAACATGTCGAATGTAATATTTTACAACATTCCTGGCGCGTCGGCGCCTACTTCTCGGTGGCAACATTATATACGTCTATAACGCTATATATTCTAGTCTAAGGCAACCTAACATGTCGAATGTAATATTGTACAACATTCCTGGCTCGTCGGCACCTACTTCTCGGTGGGAACAGTATTTACATCTATAACGTTATATATCCTAGCCTAAGGCGACCTAACATCTCTAATGTAATATTTTACTACATTCCTGGCGCGCCGGCCCCTACTTCTCGGTGGGAACATTATATACGTCTATATCGCTATATATCCTAGCCTAAGGCATCCTGACATGTCGAGCCTACTATTTTACAACATTCCTGGCTCGTCGGCCCCTACTTCTCGGTGGGAACATTATATACGTCTATAACGTTATATATCCTAACCTAAGGGTACCTAAAATCTCGGATGTAATATTTGACGACATTGCTGGCGTGTCGGCCCGTACTTCTCGGTGGGAATATCATATACGTCTATAACGTTATATATCCTAGACTAAGGCAATCCTAACATGTCGAATGTAATATTTTACAACATTCCTGTGCCCGTCGGCGCCTACTTCTCGGTGGGAACATTATATAAGTCAATAACGTTATATATCCTAACCTAAGGCAACCTAACATCTCGGATGCAATATTTTACTACATTCCGCGCACGTTGTCACCTACTTCTCGGTGGGAACGTTATTTCCGTCTATAACGCTACATATCCTAGGTTAAGGCAATCTAACATGTCGAACGTAATATTTTACAACATTCCCGGCACTTCGGCCCCTACTTCTCGGTGGGAACATTATATACGTCTATAACGCTATATATCCTAGGCTAAGGCAACCTAATATCTCGGATGTAATATTTGACAACATTCCTGGCGTGTCGGACCGTTCTTCTCGGTGGGAATGTCATATACGTCTATAACGTTATATATCCTAGCCTAAGGCAACCTAGCATCTCGGATGTAATATTTTACAACATTCCTGGCACGTCGGCCCCCACTTTTCGGTGGGAACATTATATACGTCTATAGCGTTATATATCCTAACCTAAGGCAACCTAACATCTCGGATGCAATATTTTACTACATTCCTCGCACGTCGACCCCTACTTCTCTGTGGGAACGTTATTTACGTCTATAACGCTACATATCCTAGCTTAAGGCAACCTAACATGTCGAATGTAATATTTTACAACATTCCTGGCGCGTCGGCACCTACTTCTCGGTGGCAACATTATATACGTCTGTAACGCTATATATCCTAGTCTAAGGCAACCTAACATGTCGAATGTAATATTTTACAACATTCCTGGCGCGTCGGCACCTACTTCTCGGTGGAAACAATATATAAGTCAATAATGTTATATATCCTAACCTAGGGCAACCTAACATCTCGGATGCAATATTTTACTACATTCCTCGCACGTCGGTCCCTACTTCTCGGTGGGAACGTTATTTACGTCTATAACGCTACATATCCTAGCTTAAGGCAATCTAACATGTCGAATGTAATATTTTACAACATTCCTGGCGCGTCGGCGCCTACTTCTCGGTGGAAACATTATATAAGTCAATAACGTTATATATCCTAACCTAAGGCAACCTAACATCTCGGATGCAATATTTTACTACATTCCTCGCACGTCGACCCCTACTTCTCGGTGGGAACGTTATTTACGTCTATAACGCTACATATCCTAGCTTAAGGCGACCTAACATGTCGAATGTAATATTTTACAACATTCCTGGCGCGTCGGCACCAACTTCTCGTTGGGAACAGTTTATACGTCTATAACATTATATACCCTAGCCTAAGGCAATCCTAACATGTCGATTGTAATATTTTACAACATTCCTGGGCGTCGGCACCTATTTCCCGGTGGGAACAGTATTTACATCTATAACGTTATATATCCTAGCCTAAGGCGACCTAGCATCTCTAATGTAATATTTTACTACATTCCTGGCCCGCCGTTCCCTACTTCTCGGTGGGAACATTATATACGTCTATATCGGTATATATCCTAGCCTAAGGTATCCTAACATGTCGAGCCTACTATTTTACAACATTCCTGGCTCGTCGGCCCCTACTTCTCGGTGGGAACATTATATACGTCTATAGCGTTATATATCCTAACCTAAGGGTACCTAACATCTCGGATGTAATATTTGACTACATTGCTGGCGTGTCGGCCCGTACTTCTCGGTGGGAATATCATATACGTCTATATCGTTATATATCCTAGACTAAGGCATTCCTAACATGTCGAATGTAATATTTTACAACATTCCTGTCTCGTCGGCGCCTACTTCTCGGTGGGAACATTATATACGTCTATATCGCTATATATCCTAGCCTAAGGCATCCTAACATGTCGAGCCTACTATTTTACAACATTCCTGGCTCGTCGGCCCCTACTTCTCGGTGGGAACATTATATACGTCTATAACGTTATATATCCTAACCTAAGGGTACCTAAAATCTCGGATGTAATATTTGACGACATTGCTGGCGTGTCGGCCCGTACTTCTCGGTGGGAATATCATATACGTCTATAACGTTATATATCCTAGACTAAGGCAATCCTAACATGTCGAATGTAATATTTTACAACATTCCTGTCTCGTCGGCGCCTACTTCTCGGTGGGAACATTATATAAGTCAATAACGTTATATATCCTAACCTAAGGCAACCTAACATCTCGGATGCAATATTTTACTACATTCCGCGCACGTCGGCCCCTACTTCTCGGTGGGAACATTGTATACATCTATAACGCTACATATCCTAGCTTAAGGCAACCTAACATGTCGAATGTAATATTTTACAACATTCCTGGCGCGTCGGCACCTACTTCTCGGTGGCAACATTATATACGTCTATAACGCTATATATCCTAGTCTAAGGCAACCTAACATGTCGAATGTAATATTTTACCACATTCCTGGCTGGTTGGCCCCTACTTCACGGTGGGAACATTATATACGTCTATAACGTTATATATCCTTGCCTAAGGCAATCCTAACATGTCGAATGTAATATTTTACAAGATTCCTGTCTCGTCGGCGCCTACTTCTCGGTGGGAACATTATATAAGTCAATAACGTTATATATCCTAACCTAAGGCAACCTAACCTCTCGGATGCAATATTTTACTACACTCCGCGCACGTTGTCACCTACTTCTTGGTGGGAACGTTATTTACGTCTATAACGTTACATATCCTAGCCTAAGGCAACCTAACATGTCGAACGTAATATTTTACAACATTCTCGGCACTTCGGCCCCTACTTCTCGGTGGGAACATTATATACGTCTATAACGCTATATATCCTAACCTAAGGCAACCTAACATGTCGAATGTAATATTTTACAACATTCCCGGACCTTCGGCCCCTACTTCTCGGTGGGAACGTTATATACGTCTATAACGCTGTATATCCTAGCTTAAGGCAGCCTAACATGTCGAATGTAATATTTTACAACATTCCGGCGCGTCGGCAACTACTTCTCGATGGGAACAGTAGATACGTCTATAACGTTATATATCCTAGTCTAAGGCAACCTAACATCTCGGGTGTAATATTTTACTACATATCTGTCGTGTCGGCACCTACTTCTCGGTGGGAACGTTATATACGTCTATAAAGCTATATATGCTACCTTAAGGCAACCTAACATGTCGAATGTAATATTTTACCACATTCCTTGCTGGTTGGCCCCTACTTCACGTTGGGGACATTATATACGTCTATAACGCTATATATCCTAACCTAAGGCAACCTAAAGTGTCGAATGTAATATTTTACAACATTCCTGGCGCGTCGGCACCAACATCTCGGTGGGAACAGTTTATACGTCTATAACGCTGTATATCATAGCCTAAGGCAGTCCTAACATGTCGAATGTAATATTTTACAACATTCCTGGCGCGTCGGCGCCTACTTCTCGGTGGGAACATTATATACGTCTATAACGCTATATATCCTAGCTTAAGGCAACCTAACATGTGGAATGTAATATTTTACAACATTCCTGGCGCGTCGGCACCTACTTCTCGGTGGGAATAGTATATACGTCTATATCGTTATATATCCTAGCCTAAGGCAACCTAACATCTCGGATGTAATATTTGACAACATTCCTGGCGTGTCGGTCCGTACTTATCGGTGGGAATATCACATACGTCTATAACGTTATATATCCTAGCCTAAGGCAACCTAAAATGTCGAGCGTAATATTTTACAGCATTCCTGGCTCGTCGGCACCAACATCTCGGTGGGAACAGTTTATACGTCTATAACGTTGTACATCCTAGCCTAAGGCAATCCTAACATGTCGAATGTAATATTTTACAACATTCCTGGCGCGTCGGCGCCTACTTCTCGGTGGAAACATTATATAAGTCAATAACGTTATATATCCTAACCTAAGGCAACCTAACATCTCGGATGCAATATTTTACTACATTCCTCGCACGTCGACCCCTACTTCTCGGTGGGAACGTTATTTACGTCTATAACGCTACGTATCCTAGCTTAAGGCGACCTAACATGTCGAATGTAATATTTTACAACATTCCTGGCGCGTCGGCACCAACTTCTCGTTGGGAACATTATATAAGTCAATAACGTTATATATCCTAACCTAAGGCAACCTAACATCTCGGATGCAATATTTTACTACATTCCGCGCACGTCGGCCCCTACTTCTCGGTGGGAACATTATATACATCTATAACGCTACATATCCTAGCTTAAGGCAACCTAACATGTCGAATGTAATATTTTACAACATTCCTGGCGCGTCGGCACCTACTTCTCGGTGGCAACATTATATACGTCTATAACGCTATATATCCTAGTCTAAGGCAACCTAACATGTCGAATGTAATATTTTACCACATTCCTGGCTGGTTGGCCCCTACTTCACGGTGGGAACATTATATACGTCTACAACGTTATATATCCTTGCCTAAGGCAATCCTAACATGTCGAATGTAATATTTTACAAGATTCCTGTCTCGTCGGCGCCTACTTCTCGGTGGGAACATTATTAAAGTCAATAACGTTATATATCCTAACCTAAGGCAACCTAACATCTCGGATGCAATATTTTACTACATTCCGCGCACGTTGTCACCTACTTCTTGGTGGGAACGTTATTTACGTCTATAACGCTACATATCCTAGCTTAAGGCAATCTAACATGTCGAATGTACTATTTTACAACATTCCTGGCGCGTCGGCACCTACTTCTCGGTGGGAATAGTATATACGTTTATAACGTTATATATCCTAACGTAAGGCATCCTAACACCTCGGATGTAATGTTTTACAACATTCCTCGCGCGTCGGCCCCAATTTCTCGGTGGGAACATTATATACGTCTATAACGCTATATATCCTAGCCTAAGGCAACCTAACATGTCGAATGTAATATTTTACAGCATTCCTCGCGCGCCGGCCCCTACTTCTCGGTGGGAACATTATATAAGTCAATAACGTTATATATCCTAACATAAGGCAACCTAACATCTCGGATGTAATATTTAACTACATTCCTGGCACGTCGGCCCCTACTTCTCGGTGGGTACATTATATACGTCTATAACGCTATATATCCTAACCTAAGGGAACATAACATCTCGGATGTAACATTTGACAACATTCCTGGCGTGTCGGCCCGTACTCCTCGGTGGGAATATCATATACGTCAATAACGTTATATATCCTATCCTAAGGCAATCCTAACATGTCGAATGCAATATTTTACATCATTCCTGGCGCGTCGGCTCCTACATCTCGGTGGGAACATTATATGCGTCTATAACGATATATATCTTAACCTAAGGGAACCTAACATCTCGGATGTAATATTTTACTACATTCCTGGCACGTCGGCCCCTACATCTCGGTGGGAATATTATATACATCTATAACGCTATATATCCTAGCCTAAGGCAACCTAACATTTCGAATGTAATATTTTACAACATTCCTGGCGCGTCGGCACCTACTTCTCGGTGGGAACAGTATATACGTCTATGACGTTATATATCCTAACCTAAGGCATCCTAACATGTCGAATGTAATGTTTTACGACATTACCGGCGCTTCGGTCCCTAATTCTCTGTGGTAACATTATATACGTAAATAACGTTATATATCCTAGCCTAATTCAATCTAACATCTCGGATGTAATATTTTACTACACTCCCGGCGCGTCGGTCCCTCCTTCTCGGTGGGAACGTTATATACGTCTATAACGCTATATATAATAGCCTAAGGCAACCTAGCATGTCGAGCGTAATATTTTACAACATTCCTGGCTCGTCGGCCCCTACTTCTCGGTGGGAACATTATATACGTCTATAACGCTATATATCCTAGCTTAAGGCAACCTAACATGTGGAATGTAATATTTTACAACATTCCTGGCGCGTCGGCCCCTACTTCTCGGTAGGAACATTATATACGTCTATAACGCTATATATCCTAGCCTAAGGCAACCTAACATGTCGAATGAAATATTTTACAACATTCCCGGCACTTCGGCAACTACTTCTCGGTGGGAACAGTATATACGTCTATAACGTTACATATCCTAGCCTAAGGCAACCTAACATGTCGAATGTAATATTTTACAACATTCCTGGAACTTCGGCCCCTACTTCTCGGTGGGAACGTTATATACGTCTATAACGCTGTATATCCTACGTTAAGGCAGCCTAACATGTCGAATGTAATATTTTACAACATTCCAGGCGCGTCGGCAACTACTTCTCGATGGGAACAGTAGATACGTCTATAACGTTATATATCCTAACGTAAGGCACCCTAACACCTCGGATGTAATGTTTTACAACATTCCTGGCACGTCGGCCCCTACATCTCGGTGGGAATATTATATACATCTATAACGCTATATATCCTAGCCTAAGGCAACCTAACATTTCGAATGTAATATTTTACAACATTCCTGGCGCGTCGGCACCTACTTCTCGGTGGGAACAGTATATACGTCTATGACGTTATATATCCTAACCTAAGGCATCCTAACATGTCGAATGTAATGTTTTACGACATTACCGGCGCTTCGGTCCCTAATTCTCTGTGGTAACATTATATACGTAAATAACGTTATATATCCTAGCCTAATTCAATCTAACATCTCGGATGTAATATTTTACTACACTCCCGGCGCGTCGGCCCCTCCTTCTCGGTGGGAACGTTATATACGTCTATAACGCTATATATAATAGCCTAAGGCAACCTAGCATGTCGAGCGTAATATTTTACAACATTCCTGGCTCGTCGGCCCCTACTTCTCGGTGGGAACATTATATACGTCTATAACGTTATATATCTTAACCTAAGGAAACCAAACATCTCGGATGTAATATTTTACAGCATTCCTGGCGCGTCGGCCCCTACATCTCGGTGGGAACATAATATACGTCTATAACGCTATATATCCTGCCCTAAGGCAACCTAACATCTCGGATGTAATATTTGACAACATTCCTGGCGCGTCGGCACCTACTTCTCGGTGGGAACAGTATATACGTCTATGACGTTATATATCCTAACCTAAGGCATCCTAACATGTCGAATGTAATGTTTTACGACATTACCGGCGCTTCGGTCCCTAATTCTCTGTGGTAACATTATATACGTAAATAACGTTATATATCCTAGCCTAATTCAATCTAACATCTCGGATGTAATATTTTACTACACTCCCGGCGCGTCGGCCCCTCCTTCTCGGTGGGAACGTTATATACGTCTATAACGCTATATATAATAGCCTAAGGCAACCTAGCATGTCGAGCGTAATATTTTACAACATTCCTGGCTCGTCGGCCCCTACTTCTCGGTGGGAACATTATATACGTCTATAACGTTATATATCTTAACCTAAGGCAACCTAACATGTCGAATGTAATATTTTACAACATTCCTGGCGCGTCGGCACCTACTTCTCGGTGGGAACATTATACAAGTCAATAACGTTATATATCCTAACCTAAGGCAACCTAACATCTCGGGTGTAATATTTTACTACATGTCTGTCGTGTCGGCACCTACTTCTCGGTGGGAACGTTATATACGTCTATAACGCTATATATGCTACCTTAAGGCAACCTAACATGTCGAATGTAATATTTTACCACATTCCTTGCTGGTTGGCCCCTACTTCACGGTGGGAACATTATATACGTCTATAACGCTATATATCCTAGCCTAAGGCAACCTAAAGTGTCGAATGTAATATTTTACAACTTTCCTGGCGCGTCGGCACCTACTTCTCGGTGGGAACAGTATTTACATCTATAACGTTATATATCCTAGCCTAAGGCGACCTAACATCTCTAATGTAATATTTTACTACATTCCTGGCGCGCCGGCCCCTACTTCTCGGTGGGAACATTATATACGTCTATATCGCTATATATCCTAGCCTAAGGCATCCTAACATGTCGAGCCTACTATTTTACAACATTCCTGGCTCGTCGGCCCCTACTTCTCGGTGGGAACATTATATACGTCTATAACGTTATATATCCTAACCTAAGGGTACCTAAAATCTCGGATGTAATATTTGACGACATTGCTGGCGTGTCGGCCCGTACTTCTCGGTGGGAATATCATATACGTCTATAACGTTATATATCCTAGACTAAGGCAATCCTAACATGTCGAATGTAATATTTGACAACATTGCTGGCGTGTCGGCCCGTACTTCTCGGTGGGAATATCATATACGTCTATAACGTTATATATCCTAGAATAAGGCAATCCTAACATGTCGAATGTAATATTTTACAACATTCCTGTCTCGTCGGCGCCTACTTCTCGGTGGGAACATTATATAAGTCAATAACGTTATATATCCTAACCTAAGGCAACCTAACCTCTCGGATGCAATATTTTACTACACTCCGCGCACGTTGTCACCTACTTCTTGGTGGGAACGTTATTTACGTCTATAACGTTACATATCCTAGCCTAAGGCAACCTAACATGTCGAACGTAATATTTTACAACATTCTCGGCACTTCGGCCCCTACTTCTCGGTGGGAACATTATATACGTCTATAACGCTATATATCCTAGCCTAAGGCAACCTAACAATGTCGGTTGTAATATTTTACAACATTCCCGGACCTTCGGCCCCTACTTCTCGGTGGGAACGTTATATACGTCTATAACGCTGTATATCCTAGCTTAAGGCAGCCTAACATGTCGAATGTAATATTTTACAACATTCCGGCGCGTCGGCAACTACTTCTCGATGGGAACAGGAGATACGTCTATAACGTTATATATCCTAACGTAAGGCACCCTAACACCACGGATGTAATGTTATAGAACATTCCTCGCGTGTCGGCCCCTATTTCTCGGTGGGACCATTATATACGTCTATAACGCTATATATCCTAGCCTAAGGCAACCTGACATGTGGAGTGTAATATTTTGCAACATTCCTGGCGCGTCGGCAACTTCTTCTCGGTGGGAACAGTATATACGTCTATAACGCTATATATCCTAGCCTAAGGCAACGTAACATGTCGAGCGTAATATTTTACTACATTCCTAGCACGTCGGCCGCTACTTCTCGGTGGAAACGTTATATACGTCTATAACGCTATATATCCTAGTCTAAGGCAACCTAACATGTCGAATGTAATATTTTACAACATTCCTGGCGCGTCGGCGCCTACTTCTCGGTGGAAACATTATATAAGTCAATAACGTTATAGATCCTAACCTAAGGCAACCTAACATCTCGGATGCAATATTTCTCTACATTCCTCGCACGTCGACCCCTACTTCTCGGTGGGAACGTTATTTACGTCTATAACGCTACATATTCTAGCTTAAGGCGACCTAACATGTCGAATCTAATATTTTACAACATTCCTGGCGCGTCGGCACCAACTTCTCGTTGGGAACAGTTTATACGTCTATAACATTATATATCCTAGCCTAAGGCAATCCTAACATGTCGATTGTAATATTTTACAACATTCCTGGGCGTCGGCACCTATTTCCCGGTGGGAACAGTATTTACATCTATAACGTTATATATCCTAGCCTAAGGCGACCAAACATCTCTAATGTAATATTTTACTACATTCCTCGCCCGCCGGTCCCTACTTCTCGGTGGGAACATTATATACGTCTATATCGGTATATATCCTAGCCTAAGGTATCCTAACATGTCGAGCCTACTATTTTACAACATTCCTGGCTCGTCGGCCCCTACTTCTCGGCGGGTACATTATATACGTCTATAACGTTATACATCCCAACCTAAGGGTACCTAACATCTCGGATGCAATATTTTACTACATTCCGCGCACGTTGTCACCTACTTCTTGGTGGGAACGTTATTTACGTCTATAACGCTACATATCCTAGCTTAAGGCAATCTAACATGTCGAATGTACTATTTTACAACATTCCTGGCGCGTCGGCACCTACTTCTCGGTGGGAATAGTATATACGTTTATAACGTTATATATCCTAACGTAAGGCATCCTAACACCTCGGATGTAATGTTTTACAACATTCCTCGCGCGTCGGCCCCAATTTCTCGGTGGGAACATTATATACGTCTATAACGTTACATATCCTAGCCTAAGGGAACCTAACATGTCGAACGCAATATTTTACAACATTCCCGGCACTTCGGCCCCTACTTCTCGGTGGGAACATTATATACGTCTATAACGTTATATATCCTAACCTAAGGGCACCTAACATCTCGGATGTAATATTTGACAACATTGCTGGCGTGTCGGCCCGTACTTCTCGGTGGGAATATCATATACGTCAATAACGTTATGTATCCTAGACTAAGGCAATCCTAACATGTCGAATGTAATATTTTACAACATTCCTGGCTCGTCGACTCCTACTTCTCGGTGGGAACATTATATACGTCTTTAACGTTACATATCCTAGCCTAAGGCAACCTAACATGTCGAATGTAATATTTTACAACATTCCCGGAACTTCGGCCCCTACTTCTCGGTGGGAACAGCATATACGTCTATATCGTTATATATCCTAGCCTAAGGCAACCTAACATCTCGGATGTAATATTTTACTACATTCCTGGCGCGCCGGCCCCTACTTCTCGGTGGGAACATTATATACGTCTATAACGCTATATATCCTAGCCTAAGGCAACCTAACATGTCGAATGTAATATAGTACTACATTCCCGCCACTTCGGCCCCTACTTCTCGGTGGGAACATTATATACGTCTATAACGCTATATATCCTAGCTTAAGGCAACCTAACATGTGGAATGTAATATTTTACAACATTCCTGGCGCGTCGGCCCCTACTTCTCGGTAGGAACATTATATACGTCTATAACGCTATATATCCTAGCCTAAGGCAACCTAACATGTCGAATGAAATATTTTACAACATTCCCGGCACTTCGGCAACTACTTCTCGGTGGGAACAGTATATACGTCTATAACGTTACATATCCTAGCCTAAGGCAACCTAACATGTCGAATGTAATATTTTACAACATTCCTGGAACTTCGGCCCCTACTTCTCGGTGGGAACGTTATATACGTCTATAACGCTGTATATGCTACGTTAAGGCAGCCTAACATGTCGAATGTAATATTTTACAACATTCCAGGCGCGTCGGCAACTACTTCTCGATGGGAACAGTAGATACGTCTATAACGTTATATATCCTAACGTAAGGCACCCTAACACCTCGGATGTAATGTTTTATAACATTCCTCGCGTGTCGGCTCCTATTTCTCGGTGGGAACATTATGTACGTTTATAACGCTATATATCCTAGCATAAGGCAACCTAACATGTCGAGTCTAATATTTTACAACATTCCTGGCGCGTCGGCAACTACTTCTCGGCGGGAACAGTATATACGTCTATAACGTTATATATCCTAACCTAAGGCAACCTAACACCTCGGATGTAATGTTTTACAACATTCCTCGCGTGTCGGCCCCAATTTCTCGGTGGGAACATTATATACGTCTATAACGCTATATATCCTAGCCTAAGGCAACCTAACATGTCGAGTCTAATATTTTACAACATTCCTGGCGCGTCGGCAACTACTTCTCGGTGGGAACAGTATATACGTCTATAACGTTATATATCCTAACCTAAGGCAACCTAACACCTCGGATGTAATGTTTTACAACATTCCTCGCGTGTCGGCCCCAATTTCTCGGTGGGAACATTATATACGTCTATAACGCTATATATCCTAGCCTAAGGCAACCTAACATGTCGAATGTAATATTTTACAGCATTCCTCGCGCGCCGGCACCTACTTCTCGGTGGGAACATTATATAAGTCAATAACGTTATATATCCTAACATAAGGCAACCTAATATCTCGGATGTAATATTTAACTACATTCCTGGCACGTCGGCCCCTACTTCTCGGTGGGTACATTATATACGTCTATAACGCTATATATCCTAACCTAAGGGAACATAACATCTCGGATGTAACATTTGACAACATTCCTGGCGTGTCGGCCCGTACTCCTCGGTGGGAATATCATATACGTCAATAACGTTATATATCCTATCCTAAGGCAATCCTAACATGTCGAATGCAATATTTTACATCATTCCTGGCGCGTCGGCTCCTACATCTCGGTGGGAATATTATATACATCTATAACGCTATATATCCTAGCCTAAGGCAACCTAACATTTCGAATGTAATATTTTACAACATTCCTGGCGCGTCGGCACCTACTTCTCGGTGGGAACAGTATATACGTCTATGACGTTATATATCCTAACCTAAGGCATCCTAACATGTCGAATGTAATGTTTTACGACTTTACCGGCGCTTCGGTCCCTAATTCTCTGTGGTAACATTATATACGTAAATAACGTTATATATCCTAGCCTAATTCAATGTAACATCTCGGATGTAATATTTTACTACACTCCCGTCGCGTCGGCCCCTCCTTCTCGGTGGGAACGTTATATACGTCTATAACGTTATATATCTTAACCTAAGGGAACCAAACATCTCGGATGTAATATTTTACAGCATTCCTGGCGCGTCGGCCCCTACATCTCGGTGGGAACATAATATACGTCTATAACGCTATATATCCTGCCCTAAGGCAACCTAACATCTCGGATGTAATATTTGACAACATTCCTGGCGCGTCGGCACCTACTTCTCGGTGGCAACATTATATACGTCTATAACGCTATATATCCTAGTCTAAGGCAACCTAACATGTCGAATGTAATATTTTACAACATTCCTGGCGCGTCGGCACCTACTTCTCGGTGGGAACATTATACAAGTCAATAACGTTATATATCCTAACCTAAGGCAACCTAACATCTCGGGTGTAATATTTTACTACATGTCTGTCGTGTCGGCACCTACTTCTCGGTGGGAACGTTATATACGTCTATAACGCTATATATGCTACCTTAAGGCAACCTAACATGTCGAATGTAATATTTTACCACATTCCTTGCTGGTTGGCCCCTACTTCACGGTGGGAACATTATATACGTCTATAACGCTATATATCCTAGCCTAAGGCAACCTAAAGTGTCGAATGTAATATTTTACAACATTCCGGCGCGTCGGCAACTACTTCTCGATGGGAACAGGAGATACGTCTATAACGTTATATATCCTAACGTAAGGCACCCTAACACCACGGATGTAATGTTATAGAACATTCCTCGCGTGTCGGCCCCTATTTCTCGGTGGGAACATTATATACGTCTATAACGCTATATATCCTAGCCTAAGGCAACCTGACATGTGGAGTGTAATATTTTGCAACATTCCTGGCGCGTCGGCAACTTCTTCTCGGTGGGAACAGTATATACGTCTATAACGCTATATATCCTAGCCTAAGGCAACGTAACATGTCGAGCGTAATATTTTACTACATTCCTAGCACGTCGGCCGCTACTTCTCGGTGGAAACGTTATATACGTCTATAACGCTATATATCCTAGTCTAAGGCAACCTAACATGTCGAATGTAATATTTTACAACATTCCTGGCGCGTCGGCGCCTACTTCTCGGTGGAAACATTATATAAGTCAATAACGTTATATATCCTAACCTAAGGCAACCTAACATCTCGGATGCAATATTTCTCTACATTCCTCGCACGTCGACCCCTACTTCTCGGTGGGAACGTTATTTACGTCTATAACGCTACATATTCTAGCTTAAGGCGACCTAACATGTCGAATGTAATATTTTACAACATTCCTGGCGCGTCGGCACCAACTTCTCGTTGGGAACAGTTTATACGTCTATAACATTATATATCCTAGCCTAAGGCAATCCTAACATGTCGATTGTAATATTTTACAACATTCCTGGGCGTCGGCACCTATTTCCCGGTGGGAACAGTATTTACATCTATAACGTTATATATCCTAGCCTAAGGCGACCAAACATCTCTAATGTAATATTTTACTACATTCCTCGCCCGCCGGTCCCTACTTCTCGGTGGGAACATTATATACGTCTATATCGGTATATATCCTAGCCTAAGGTATCCTAACATGTCGAGCCTACTATTTTACAACATTCCTGGCTTGTCGGCCCCTACTTCTCGGTGGGAACATTATATACGTCTATAACGTTATACATCCCAACCTAAGGGTACCTAACATCTCGGATGCAATATTTTACTACATTCCGCGCACGTCGGCCCCTACTTCTTGGTGGGAACATTATATACATCTATAACGCTACACATCCTAGCTTAAGGCAACCTAACATGTCGAATGTAATATTTGACAACATTGCTGGCGTGTCGGCCCGTACTTCTCGGTGGGAATATCATATACGTCTATAACGTTATATATCCTAGAATAAGGCAATCCTAACATGTCGAATGTAATATTTTACAACATTCCTGACTCGTCGGCGCCTACTTCTCGGTGGGAACATTATATAAGTCAATAACGTTATATATCCTAACCTAAGGCAACCTAACCTCTCGGATGCAATATTTTACTACACTCCGCGCACGTTGTCACCTACTTCTTGGTGGGAACGTTATTTACGTCTATAACGTTACATATCCTAGCCTAAGGCAACCTAACATGTCGAACGTAATATTTTACAACATTCTCGGCACTTCGGCCCCTACTTCTCGGTGGGAACATTATATACGTCTATAACGCTATATATCCTAGCCTAAGGCAACCTAACATGTCGAATGTAATATTTTACAACATTCCTGGCTCGTCGACTCCTACTTCTCGGTGGGAACATTATATACGTCTATAACGCTATATATCCTAGCTTAAGGCAACCTAACATGTGGAATGTAATATTTTACAACATTCCTGGCGCGTCGGCCCCTACTTCTCGGTGGGAACAGTATATACGTCTATAACGTTATATATCCTAACCTAAGGCAACCTAACACCTCGGATGTAATGTTTTACAACATTCCTCGCGTGTCGGCCCCAATTTCACGGTGGGAACATTATATAAGTCAATAACGTTATATATCCTAGCCTAAGGCAACGTAACATCTCGGATGTAATAGTTTACTATATTCCTGGCGCGCCGTCCCCTACTTCTCGGTGCGAACAGTATATACGTCTATAACGCTATATATCCTAGCCTAAGGCAACCTAGCATGTCGACCGTAATATTTGCAACATTCCTGGCTCGTCGGCCCCTACTTCTGGGTGGGAACATTATATACATCTATAACGTTATATATCCTACCGTAAGGCAACCTAGCATGTCGAGCGTAATATTTGCAACATTCCTGGCTCGTCGGCCCCTACTTCTGGGTGGGAACATTATATACGTCTATAACGTTATATATCCTACCGTAAGGCAACCTAACATGTCGAATGTAATGTTTTACAACATTCCTGTCTCGTCGGCCCCTACTTCTCGTTGGGAACTTTATATAAGTCTATAACGTTATATATCCGAACCTAAGGGAACATAACATCTCGGATGTAACATTTGACAACATTCCTAGCGTGTCGGCCCGTACTCCTCGGTGGGAATATCATATACGTCAATAGCGTTATATATCCTATCCCAAGGCAATCCTAACATGTCGAATGTAATATTTTACAGCATTCCCGGCGCGTCGGCCCCTCCTTCTCGGTGGGAACGTTATATACGTCTATAACGCTATACATCCTAGCCTAAGGCATCCTAACATGTCGAGCCTACTATTTTACAACATTCCTGGCTCGTCGGCCCCCACTTTTCGGTGGGAACATTATATACGTCTATAGCGTTATATATCCTAACCTAAGGCAACCTAACATCTCGGATGCAATATTTTACTACATTCCTCGCACGTCGACCCCTACTTCTCTGTGGGAACGTTATTTACGTCTATAACGCTACATATCCTAGCTTAAGGCAACCTAACATGTCGAATGTAATATATTACAACATTCCTGGCGCGTCGGCACCAACTTCTCGGTGGGAACATTATATACGTTTATAAAGTTATATATCCTAACCTGAGGGAAAATAACGTATCGGATGTAATGTTTTACAACATTCCTGGCCTGTCGGCGCCTACATCTCGGTGGGAACATTATATACGTCTATAACGTTATATATCTTAACCTAAGGGAACCAAACATCTCGGATGTAATATTTTACTACATTCCTGGCACGTCGGCCCCTACTTCTCGGTGGGAATATCATATACGTCTATAATGCTAAATATCCTAGCCTAAGGCAACCTAGCATCTCGGGTGTAATATTTTACTACATTCCTGGCACGTCGGCCCGTACCTATCGGCGGGAACATTATATAAGTCAATAACGTTATATATCCTAGCCTAAGGCAACGTAACATCTCGGATGTAATAGTTTACTATATTCCTGGCGCGCCGTCCCCTACTTCTCGGTGCGAACATTATATACGTCTATAACGCTATATATCCTAGCCTAAGGCAACCTAGCATGTCGACCGTAACATTTGCAACATTCCTGGCTCGTCGGCCCCTACTTCTGGGTGGGAACATTATATACGTCTATAACGTTATATATCCTACCGTAAGGCAACCTAGCATGTCGAGCGTAATATTTGCAACATTCCTGGCTCGTCGGCCCCTACTTCTGGGTGGGAACATTATATACGTCTATAACGTTATATATCCTACCGTAAGGCAACCTAACATGTCGAATGTAATGTTTTACAACATTCCTGTCTCGTCGGCCCCTACTTCTCGTTGGGAACTTTATATAAGTCTATAACGTTATATATCCTAACCTAAGGGAACATAACATCTCGGATGTAACATTTGACAACATTCCTGGCGTGTCGGCCCGTACTCCTCGGTGGGAATATCATATACGTCAATAGCGTTATATATCCTATCCCAAGGCAATCCTAACATGTCGAATGTAATATTTTACAGCATTCCCGGCGCGTCGGCCCCTCCTTCTCGGTGGGCACGTTATATACGTCTATAACGCTATATATAATAGCCTAAGGCAACCTAGCATCTCGGGTGTAATATTTTACTACATTCCTGGCACGTCGGCCCGTACCTATCGGCGGGAACATTATATAAGTCAATAACGTTATATATCCTAGCCTAAGGCAACGTAACATCTCGGATGAAATAGTTTACTATATTCCTGTCTCGCCGTCCCCTACTTCTCGGTGCGAACATTATATACGTCTATAACGCTATATATCCCAGCCTAAGGCAACCTAGCATCTCGGACGTAATATTTTACAACATTCCTGGCACGTCGGCCCCCACTTTTCGGTGGGAACATTATATACGTCTATAGCGTTATATATCCTAACCTAAGGCAACCTAACATCTCGGATGCAATATTTCACTACATTCCTCGCACGTCGACCCCTACTTCTCTGTGGGAACGTTATTTACGTCTATAACGCTACATATCCTAGCTTAAGGCAACCTAACACCACGGATGTAATGTTATAGAACATTCCTCGCGTGTCGGCCCCTATTTCTCGGTGGGAACATTATATACGTCTATAACGCTATATATCCTAGCCTAAGGCAACCTGACATGTGGAGTGTAATATTTTGCAACATTCCTGGCGCGTCGGCAACTTCTTCTCGGTGGGAACAGTATATACGTCTATAACGCTATATATCCTAGCCTAAGGCAACGTAACATGTCGAGCGTAATATTTTACTACATTCCTAGCACGTCGGCCGCTACTTCTCGGTGGAAACGTTATATACGTCTATAACGCTATATATCCTAGTCTAAGGCAACCTAACATGTCGAATGTAATATTTTACAACATTCCTGGCGCGTCGGCGCCTACTTCTCGGTGGAAACATTATATAAGTCAATAACGTTATATATCCTAACCTAAGGCAACCTAACATCTCGGATGCAATATTTCTCTACATTCCTCGCACGTCGACCCCTACTTCTCGGTGGGAACGTTATTTACGTCTATAACGCTACATATTCTAGCTTAAGGCGACCTAACATGTCGAATGTAATATTTTACAACATTCCTGGCGCGTCGGCACCAACTTCTCGTTGGGAACAGTTTATACGTCTATAACATTATATATCCTAGCCTAAGGCAATCCTAACATGTCGATTGTAATATTTTACAACATTCCTGGGCGTCGGCACCTATTTCCCGGTGGGAACAGTATTTACATCTATAACGTTATATATCCTAGCCTAAGGCGACCAAACATCTCTAATGTAATATTTTACTACATTCCTCGCCCGCCGGTCCCTACTTCTCGGTGGGAACATTATATACGTCTATATCGGTATATATCCTAGCCTAAGGTATCCTAACATGTCGAGCCTACTATTTTACAACATTCCTGGCTTGTCGGCCCCTACTTCTCGGTGGGAACATTATATACGTCTATAACGTTATACATCCCAACCTAAGGGTACCTAACATCTCGGATGCAATATTTTACTACATTCCGCGCACGTCGGCCCCTACTTCTTGGTGGGAACATTATATACATCTATAACGCTACACATCCTAGCTTAAGGCAACCTAACATGTCGAATGTAATATTTGACAACATTGCTGGCGTGTCGGCCCGTACTTCTCGGTGGGAATATCATATACGTCTATAACGTTATATATCCTAGAATAAGGCAATCCTAACATGTCGAATGTAATATTTTACAACATTCCTGACTCGTCGGCGCCTACTTCTCGGTGGGAACATTATATAAGTCAATAACGTTATATATCCTAACCTAAGGCAACCTAACCTCTCGGATGCAATATTTTACTACACTCCGCGCACGTTGTCACCTACTTCTTGGTGGGAACGTTATTTACGTCTATAACGTTACATATCCTAGCCTAAGGCAACCTAACATGTCGAACGTAATATTTTACAACATTCTCGGCACTTCGGCCCCTACTTCTCGGTGGGAACATTATATACGTCTATAACGCTATATATGCTAGCCTAAGGCAACCTAACATGTCGAATGTAATATTTTACAACATTCCCGGACATTCGGCCCCTACTTCTCGGTGGGAACGTTATATACGTCTATAACGCTGTATATCCTAGCTTAAGGCAGCCTAACATGTCGAATGTAATATTTTACAACATTCCGGCGCGTCGGCAACTACTTCTCGATGGGAACAGGAGATACGTCTATAACGTTATATATCCTAACGTAAGGCACCCTAACACCACGGATGTAATGTTATAGAACATTCCTCGCGTGTCGGCCCCTATTTCTCGGTGGGAACATTATATACGTCTATAACGCTATATATCCTAGCCTAAGGCAACCTAACATGTGGAGTGTAATATTTTGCAACATTCCTGGCGCGTCGGCAACTTCTTCTCGGTGGGAACAGTATATACGTCTATAACGCTATATATCCTAGCCTAAGGCAACGTAACATGTCGAGCGTAATATTTTACTACATTCCTAGCACGTCGGCCGCTACTTCTCGGTGGAAACGTTATATACGTCTATAACGCTATATATCCTAGTCTAAGGCAACCTAACATGTCGAATGTAATATTTTACAACATTCCTGGCGCGTCGGCACCTACTTCTCGGTGGGAACATTATACAAGTCAATAACGTTATATATCCTAACCTAAGGCAACCTAACATCTCGGGTGTAATATTTTACTACATATCTGTCGTGTCGGCACCTACTTCTCGGTGGGAACGTTATATACGTCTATAAAGCTATATATGCTACCTTAAGGCAACCTAACATGTCGAATGTAATATTTTACCACATTCCTTGCTGGTTGGCCCCTACTTCACGTTGGGGACATTATATACGTCTATAACGCTATATATCCTAGCCTAAGGCAACCTAAAGTGTCGAATGTAATATTTTACAACATTCCTGGCGCGTCGGCACCAACATCTCGGTGGGAACAGTTTATACGTCTATAACGCTGTATATCATAGCCTAAGGCAGTCCTAACATGTCGAATGTAATATTTTACAACATTCCTGGCGCGTCGGCGCCTACTTCTCGGTGGGAACATTATATACGTCTATAACGCTATATATCCTAGCTTAAGGCAACCTAACATGTGGAATGTAATATTTTACAACATTCCTGGCGCGTCGGCACCTACTTCTCGGTGGGAATAGTATATACGTCTATATCGTTATATATCCTAGCCTAAGGCAACCTAACATCTCGGATGTAATATTTTACTACATTCCTCGCGCGCCGGCCCATACTTCTCGGTGGGAACATTATATACGTCTATAACGCTATATATCCTAGCCTAAGGCAACCTAAAATGTCGAGCGTAATATTTTACAGCATTCCTGGCTCGTCGGCCCCTACTTCTCGGTGGGAACAGCATATACGTCTATATCGTTATATATCCTAGCCTGAGGCAACCTAACATCTCGGATGTAATATTTTACTACATTCCTGGCGCGTCGGCTCCTACTTCTCGGTAGGAACATTATTTACGTCCATAACGCTATATATCCTAGCCTAAGGCAACCTAACTTGTCGAATGAAATATTTTACAACATTCCTTTCGCGTCGGCAACTACTTCTCGGCGGAAACAGTATATACCTCTATAACGCTATATATCCTAGGCTAAGGCAACCTAATATCTCGGATGTAATATTTGACAACATTCCTGGCGTGTCGGTCCGTACTTATCGGTGGGAATATCATATACGTCTATAACGTTATATATCCTAGCCTAGGGCAATCCTAACATGTCGAATGTAACATTTTACAACATTCCTGGCTCGTCGGCCCCTACTTCTCGGTGGGAACATTATATACGTCTTTAACGTTACATATCCTAGCCTAAGGCAACCTAACATGTCGAATATAATATTTTACAACATTCCCGGAACTTCGGCCCCTACTTCTCGGTGGGAACATTATATACCTCTATAACGCTATATATCCTAGGCTAAGGCAACCTAATATCTCGGATGTAATATTTGACAACATTCCTGGCGTGTCGGTCCGTACTTATCGGTGAGAATATCATATACGTCTATAACGTTATATATCCTAGCCTAGGGCAATCCTAGCATGTCGAATGTAATATTTTACAACATTCCTGGCTCGTCGACTCCTACTTCTCGGTGGGAACATTATATACGTCTATAACGCTATATATCCTAGCTTAAGGCAACCTAACATGTGGAATGTAATATTTTACAACATTCCTGGCGCGTCGGCCCCTACTTCTCGGTGGGAACAGTATATACGTCTATAACGTTATATATCCTAACCTAAGGCAACCTAACACCTCGGATGTAATGTTTTACAACATTCCTCGCGTGTCGGCCCCAATTTCACGGTGGGAACATTATATAAGTCAATAACGTTATATATCCTAGCCTAAGGCAACGTAACATCTCGGATGTAATAGTTTACTATATTCCTGGCGCGCCGTCCCCTACTTCTCGGTGCGAACAGTATATACGTCTATAACGCTATATATCCTAGCCTAAGGCAACCTAGCATCGACCGTAATATTTGCAACATTCCTGGCTCGTCGGCCCCTACTTCTGGGTGGGAACATTATATACATCTATAACGTTATATATCCTACCGTAAGGCAACCTAGCATGTCGAGCGTAATATTTGCAACATTCCTGGCTCGTCGGCCCCTACTTCTGGGTGGGAACATTATATACGTCTATAACGTTATATATCCTACCGTAAGGCAACCTAACATGTCGAATGTAATGTTTTACAACATTCCTGTCTCGTCGGCCCCTACTTCTCGTTGGGAACTTTATATAAGTCTATAACGTTATATATCCGAACCTAAGGGAACATAACATCTCGGATGTAACATTTGACAACATTCCTAGCGTGTCGGCCCGTACTCCTCGGTGGGAATATCATATACGTCAATAGCGTTATATATCCTATCCCAAGGCAATCCTAACATGTCGAATGTAATATTTTACAGCATTCCCGGCGCGTCGGCCCCTCCTTCTCGGTGGGAACGTTATATACGTCTATAACGCTATACATCCTAGCCTAAGGCATCCTAACATGTCGAGCCTACTATTTTACAACATTCCTGGCTCGTCGGCCCCCACTTTTCGGTGGGAACATTATATACGTCTATAGCGTTATATATCCTAACCTAAGGCAACCTAACATCTCGGATGCAATATTTTACTACATTCCTCGCACGTCGACCCCTACTTCTCTGTGGGAACGTTATTTACGTCTATAACGCTACATATCCTAGCTTAAGGCAACCTAACATGTCGAATGTAATATATTACAACATTCCTGGCGCGTCGGCACCAACTTCTCGGTGGGAACATTATATACGTTTATAACGTTATATATCCTAACCTGAGGGAAAATAACGTATCGGATGTAATGTTTTACAACATTCCTGGCCTGTCGGCGCCTACATCTCGGTGGGAACATTATATACGTCTATAACGTTATATATCTTAACCTAAGGGAACCAAACATCTCGGATGTAATATTTTACTACATTCCTGGCACGTCGGCCCCTACTTCTCGGTGGGAATATCATATACGTCTATAATGCTAAATATCCTAGCCTAAGGCAACCTAGCATCTCGGGTGTAATATTTTACTACATTCCTGGCACGTCGGCCCGTACCTATCGGCGGGAACATTATATAAGTCAATAACGTTATATATCCTAGCCTAAGGCAACGTAACATCTCGGATGTAATAGTTTACTATATTCCTGGCGCGCCGTCCCCTACTTCTCGGTGCGAACATTATATACGTCTATAACGCTATATATCCTAGCCTAAGGCAACCTAGCATGTCGACCGTAACATTTGCAACATTCCTGGCTCGTCGGCCCCTACTTCTGGGTGGGAACATTATATACGTCTATAACGTTATATATCCTACCGTAAGGCAACCTAGCATGTCGAGCGTAATATTTGCAACATTCCTGGCTCGTCGGCCCCTACTTCTGGGTGGGAACATTATATACGTCTATAACGTTATATATCCTACCGTAAGGCAACCTAACATGTCGAATGTAATGTTTTACAACATTCCTGTCTCGTCGGCCCCTACTTCTCGTTGGGAACTTTATATAAGTCTATAACGTTATATATCCTAACCTAAGGGAACATAACATCTCGGATGTAACATTTGACAACATTCCTGGCGTGTCGGCCCGTACTCCTCGGTGGGAATATCATATACGTCAATAGCGTTATATATCCTATCCCAAGGCAATCCTAACATGTCGAATGTAATATTTTACAGCATTCCCGGCGCGTCGGCCCCTCCTTCTCGGTGGGAACGTTATATACGTCTATAACGCTATATATAATAGCCTAAGGCAACCTAGCATCTCGGGTGTAATATTTTACTACATTCCTGGCACGTCGGCCCGTACCTATCGGCGGGAACATTATATAAGTCAATAACGTTATATATCCTAGCCTAAGGCAACGTAACATCTCGGATGAAATAGTTTACTATATTCCTGTCTCGCCGTCCCCTACTTCTCGGTGCGAACATTATATACGTCTATAACGCTATATATCCCAGCCTAAGGCAACCTAGCATCTCGGACGTAATATTTTACAACATTCCTGGCACGTCGGCCCCCACTTTTCGGTGGGAACATTATATACGTCTATAGCGTTATATATCCTAACCTAAGGCAACCTAACATCTCGGATGCAATATTTTACTACATTCCTCGCACGTCGACCCCTACTTCTCTGTGGGAACGTTATTTACGTCTATAACGCTACATATCCTAGCTTAAGGCAACCTAACATGTCGAATGTAATATATTACAACATTCCTGTCTCGTCGGCGCCTACTTCTCGGTGGGAACATTATATAAGTCAAGAACGTTATATATCCTAACCTAAGGCAACCTAACAGGTCGAATGTAATATTTTACCACATTCCTGGCTCGTTGGCCCTTACTTCACGGTGGGAACATTATATACGTCCATAACGTTATATATCCTAACCTAAGGCAACCTAACATGTCGAATGTAATATTTTACAACATTCCTGGCGCGTCGGCACCTACTTCTCGGTGAGAACAGTATATACGTTTATAACGTTATATATCCTAACGTAAGCCATCCTAACACCTCGGATGTAATGTTTTACAACATTTCTGGCGCGTCGGCCCCTACTTCTCGGTGGGAACATTACATACGTCTATAACGCTATATATCCTAGGCTAAAGCAACTTAACATGTCGTATGTAATATTTTACAACATTCCTGTCTCCTCGGCCCCTACTTCTCGGTGCGAACATTATATACGTCTATAACGCTTTATATCCTAGCCTAAGGCAACCTAGCATCTCGGATGTAATATTTTACAACATTCCTAGCACGTCGGCATCTACTTCTCGGTGGGAACAGTATATACGCTTATGACGTTATATATCCTAGCCTAAGGCAATCCTAACATGTCGATTGTAATATTTTACAACATTCCTGGCGCGTCGGCCCCAATTTCTCGGTGTAAACATTATATACGTCTATAACGCTATATATTCTAGCCTAAGGCAACCTTACATGTCGAGCGTAATATTTTGCAACATTCTTGGCTCGTCGGCCCCTACTTCTCGGTGTGAACATTATATAAGTCAATAGCGTTATATATCCTAACCTAAGGCAACCTAACATCTCCACCGTAATATTTTACAACATTCCTGGCATGCCAGTACCTATTTCTCTGTGGTAACATTATGTACGTCTATAACGTTATACATCCTAACCTAAGGCAACCTAACATCTCGGATGCAATATTTGACTACATTCCTGGCACGTCGGACCCTACTTCTCGGTGGGAACATTATGTACGTCTATAACGCTATATATCCTAGCCTAAGGCAACCTAACATGTTGAATGTAATATTGTACAACATTCCTGGCGCGTCGGCACATACTTCTCGGTGGGAACAGTATATACGTCTATAACTTTATATATCCTAGCCTAAGGCAATCCGAACATGTCGATTGTAATATTTTACAACATTCCTGGCGCGTCGGCTCCTATTTCTCGGAGTTAACATTATATACGTCTATAACGCTATATATTCTAGCCTAAGGTAACCTAACATGTCGAGCGTAATATTTTACAACATTCTTGGCTCGTCGGCCTCTACTTCTCGGTGGGAACATTATATACGTCTTTAACGTTATATATCCTAGCTTAAGGCAACCTAACATCTCGGATGCAATATTTTACTACATTCCTCGCACGTCGACCCCTACTTCTCGGTGGGAACGTTATTTACGTCTATAACGCTACATATCCTAGCTTAAGGCAACCTAACATGTCGAATGTAATATTTTACAACATTCCTGGCGCGTCGGCACCAACTTCTCGGTGGGAACAGTTTATACGTCTATAACATTATATATCCTAGCCTAAGGCAATCCTAACATGTCGATTGTAATATTTTACAACATTCCTGGCTCGTCGGCACCTATTTCTCGCTGGGAACAGTATTTACATCTATAACGTTATATATCCTAGCCTAAGGCGACCTAACATCTCTAATGTAATATTTTACTACATTCCTGGCCCGCCCGCCCCTACTTCTCGGTGGGAACATTATATACGTCTATATCGCTATACATCCTAGCCTAAGGCATCCTAACATGTCGAGCCTACTATTTTACAACATTCCTGGCTCGTCGGCCCCCACTTTTCGGTGGGAACATTATATACGTCTACAGCGTTATATATCCTAACCTAAGGCAACCTAACATCTCGGATGCAATATTTTACTACATTCCTCGCACGTCGACCCCTACTTCTCTGTGGGAACGTTATTTACGTCTATAACGCTACATATCCTAGCTTAAGGCAACCTAACATGTCGAATGTAATATATTACAACATTCCTGGCGCGTCGGCACCAACTTCTCGGTGGGAACATTATATACGTCTATAACGTTATATATCCTAACCTAAGACAACCTAACATGTCGATTGTAATATTTTACAACATTCCCGGCGCGTCGGCCCCTCCTTCTCGGTGGGAACGTTATATACGTCTATAACGCTATACATAATAGCCTAAGGCAACCTAGCATGTCGATCGTAATATTTTACAACATTCCTGGCTCGTCGGCCCCTACTTCTCGGTGGGAACATTATATACGTCTATAACGTTATATATCTTAACCTAAGGGAACCGAACATCTCGGATGTAATATTTTACTACATTCCTGGCACGGCGGCCCCTACATCTCGGTGGGAATATTATATACGTCTATAACGCTATATATCCTACCCTAAGGCAACCTAACATCTCGGATGTAATATTTGACAACATTCCTGGCGCGTCGGCACCTACTTCTCGGTGGGAACAGTATATACGACTATGACGTTATATATCCTAACCTAAGGCATCCTAACATGTCGAATGTAATATTTCACGACATTACCGGCGCTTCGGTCCCTACTTCTCTGTGGTAACATTATATACGTATATAACGTTATATATCCTAGCCTAATTCAATCTAACATCTCGGATGTAATATTTTACTACATTCCCGGCGCGTCGGCCCCTCCTTCTCGGTGGGAACGTTATATACGTCTATAACGCTATATATAATAGCCTAAGGCAACCTAGCATGTCGAGCGTAATATTTTACAACATTCCTGGCTCGTCGGCCCCTACTTCTGGGTGGGAACATTATATACGTTTATAACGTTACATATCCTAACCTGAGGGAAAATAACGTATTGGATGTAATGTTTTACAACATTCCTGGCCTGTCGGCGCCTACATGTCGGTGGGAACATTATATACGTCTATAACGTTATATATCCTAACCTGAGGGAAAATAACGTCTAGGATGTAATGTTTTACAACATTCCTGGCCTGTGTGGCGCCTACATCTCGGTGGGGACTTTATATACGTCTATAAAGCTATATATCCTAGCCTAAGGCAACCTAATATTTCGAATGTAATATTTTACAACATTCCTGGCTCGTCGGCCCCTACTTCTCGGTGGGAACATTATATACGTCTATAACGTTATATATCTTAACCTAAGGGAACCAAACATCTCGGATGTAATATTTTACTACATTCCTGGCACGTCGGCCCCTACTTCTCGGTGGGAATATCATATACGTCTATAACGTTATTTATCCTAGCCTAAGGCAATCCTAATATGTCGAATGTAATATTTTACAGCATTCCTGGCGCGTAGGCCCCTACTTCTCGGTGGGAACATTATATACGTCTATAACGCTATATATCCTAGCTTAAGGCAACTTAACATGTCGAATGTAATATTTCACAACATTCCTGGTGCGTCGGCTCCTACTTCTCGGTGGGAACATTATATACGTCTATAACGTTATATATCCTAACCTAAGGGGACCTAACATCTCGGGGTAACATTTGACAACATTCCTGGCGTGTCGGTCCGTACTTCTCGGTGGGAATATCATATACGTCTATAACGTTATATATCCTATTCTAAGGCAATCCTAACATGTCGAATGTAATATTTTACGGCATTCCTGGCGCGTCGGCCCCTACTTCTCGGTGGGAACATTATATAAGTCAATAAAGTTACATATCCTAGCCTAAGGCAACTTAACATCTCTACCGTAATATTTTACAACATTCCTGGCATGCAAGTACCTAGTTCTCTGTGGTAACATTATATACGTCTATAACGTTATATATCCTAACCTAAGGCAACCTAACATCTCGGATGTAATATTTTACTACATGCCTGGCACGTCGGGCCCTACTTCTCGGTGGGAACATTATATACGTTTATAACGTTATATATCCTAACCTGAGGGAAAATAACGTATCGGATGTAATGTTTTACAACATTCCTGGCCTGTCGGCGCCTACATCTCGGTGGGAACATTATATACGTCTATAACGTTATATATCCTAACCTGAGGGAAAATAACGTCTCGGATGTAGTGTTTTACAACATTCCTGGCCTGTCGGCGCCTACATCTCGGTGGGAACATTATATACGTCTTTAACGTTATATATCCTAGCTTAAGGCAACCTAACATCTCGGATGCAATATTTTACTACATTCCTCGCACGTCGACCCCTACTTCTCGGTGGGAACGTTATTTACGTCTATAACGCTACATATCCTAGCTTAACGCAACCTAACATGTCGAATGTAATATTTTACAACATTCCTGGCATGTCGGTCCCTACGTCTCCGTGGGTACATTATATACGTCTATAACGTTGTATATCCTAACCTAACGCAACCTAACATGTCCAATGTAATATTTTACAACATTCCTGGCGCGTCGGCTCATACTTTCCGGTGGGAAAGTTATATACGTCTATAACGTTATATATCCTGTCGTAAGGCAATATAACATCTCGGATGTAATATTTTACAACATTCCTGGCGTATCGCCGCCCGCTTCTCGATGGGGACATTATATACGTCTATAACGTTGTATATCCTATCCTAAAGCAACCTAGCATCTGGGATGTAATATTTTACAAGATTCCTGGCATGTCGGCCCCACGTCTCGGTGGGAGCATTATATATGTCTATAACGATATATATCATAACCTAAAGCAACCTAACATCTCGGATGTAATATTTTACAACATTCCTGGCGTGTCGTCGCCTACTTCTCGATGGGGACATTATATACATCTATAACGTTGTATATCCTAACCTAAGGCAACCTAACATCTGGGATGTAATATTTTAAAGCATTCCTGGCATGTCGGTCCCTACGTCTCGGTGGGAACATTGTATACGTCTATAACGATATATATCCTAACCTAAGGCAAGCTAACATGTCGGATGTAATATTTTACAACATTCCTGGCGCTTCGGCTGCTACTTTTCGGTGGGAACATTATATACGTCTATAACGTTACATATCCTAACGTCAGGCAACATATCATCTCGGGTGTTATATGTTACAACATTCCTGGCGTGTCGTCGCCTGCTTCTGCATGGGGACTTTATATACGTCTATAACGATATATATCCTAACCTAAGGCAACCTAACATCTCCGGTGTAATATTTTAGAACATTCCTGAGGCGTCGGCCCCTATTTCTGGGTGGGAACATTATATAAGTCTATAACGTTATATATCCCAGCCTAAGGCGACCTAACATGTTGAATGTAACATTTTACATCATTCCTGCCGTGTCGGCCCGTAGTTCTCGGTGGTAACATTGCATAGGTCTATAACGTTGTATATCCTAGCCTAAGGCAACCTAACATGTCGAATGTAATATTTTACAACATTCTGGCGTGTCGTCGCCTGCTTCTCGATGGGGACATTATATACGTCTATAACGTTGTATATCCTAACCTAACGCAACCTAACATCTCGGATGTAATAGTTGGCAGCTTTCCTGGCGTGTCGGCCCCTATTTCTCGGTGGGAACATTATATACGTCTATAACGTTATATATCCTAGCCTATGGCGACCTAACATGTCGAGTGTAATATTGTACATCATTCCTGCCGTGTCGGTCCCTACTCCTCTGTGGGAACATTGTATACGTCTATAACGATATACATCCTAACCTAGGGCAACCTAACATCTCGGATGTAATAGTCGACAACATTCCTGGCGTGTCCGCCCGTACTTCTCGGTGGGGACATTACATACGTCTATAACGTTATATATCATAACCTAAGGCAACCTAGCCTCTCTACCGTAGTATTTTACAACATTCTTGGCGTGATGGCGCCTACTTCCCGATGGGGACATTATATACGTCTATAACGTTGTATATCCTAACCTAACGCAACCTAACATCTGGGATGTAATATTTTACAACATTCCTGGCATGTCGGTCACTACGTCTCGGTGGGAACGTTATATACGTCTATAACGATGTATATCCTAACCAAACTCAACCTAACATCTGGGACGTAACATTTTACAACATTCCTGGCATGTCGGTCCCTACGTCTCCGTGGGTACATTATATACGTCTATAACGTTGTATATCCTAACCTAACGCAACCTAACATCTCGGATGTAATATTTTAAAAGTTACCTGGCCTGTCGGTCCCTACGTTTCGGTGGGAACATTATATACGTCTATAACGATATATATCCTAACCTAAGGCAACCTAACATCTCGGATGTAATATTTAAAACATTCCTGGCATGTCGGTCACTACGTCTCGGTGGGAACATTATATACGTCTGTAACGATATATACCCTAACCTAAGGCAACCTAGCATCTCGGATGTAATATTTTACAACATTCCTGGCGTGTCGTCGCCTACATCTCGATGGGGACACTGTATACGTCTATAACGATGTATATCCTAACCTAACTCAACCTAACATCTGGGATGTAATATTTTCAAACATTCCTGGCATGTCGGTCCCTACGTCTCCGTGGGTACATTATATACGACTATAACGTTGTATATCCTAACCTAACGCAACCTAACATATGGGATGTAATATTTTAAAGCATTCCTGGCATGTCGGTCCCTACGTCTCGGTGGGAACATTATATACGTCTATAACGAAATATATCCTAACCTAAGGCAACCTAACATGTCGGATGTAATATTTTACAACATTCCTGGCGCTTCGGCTGCTACTTTTCGGTGGGAACATTATATACGTCTATAACGTTACATATCCTAACGTAAGGCAACATATCATCTCGGATGTTATATGTTACAACATTCCTGGCGTGTCGTCGCCTGCGTCTCCATGGGGACTTTATATACGTCTATAACGATATATATCCTAACCTAGGGCAACCTAACATCTCCGGCGCAATATTTTACAACATTCCTGACGCGTCGGCCCCTATTTCTCGGTGGGAACATTTTATACGTCTATAACGTTATATATCCTAGCCTAAGGCGACCTAACATGTCGAATGTAACATTTTACATCATTCCTGCCGTGTTGGCCCGTAGTTCTCGGTGGTAACATTGCATACGTCTACAACGTTGTATATCCTAACCTAAGGCAACCTAACATCTCGTGTGTAATATTTTACAACATTCCCGGCGTGTCGTCGCCTACTTCTCGATGGGGACATTATATACGTCTATAACGTTGTATATCCTAACCTAACGCAACCTAACATCTGGGATGTAATATTTTACAACATTCTTGGCATGTCGGTCCCTACGTCTCCGTGGGTACATTATGTACGTCTATAATGTTGTATATCCTAACCTAACGCAACCTAACATCTAGGATGTAATATTTTACAACATTCTGGCTTGTCGGTCCCCACGTCTCGATCTGGACATTATATACGTCTATAACGATATATATCCTAACCTAAAGCAACCTAACATCTCGGATGTAATATTTTACAACATTCCTGGCATGTCGGTCCCTACTTCTCGGTGGAAACATTGTATACGTCTATAACAATATATATCCTAGCCTAACGCAACCTAACATCTCGGATGTAATATTTTACAACATTCCTGGCGTATCGTCGCCTACTTCTCGATGGGGACATTATATACGTCTATAACGTTATATATCATAACCTAAAGCAACGTAACATCTCTACCGTAATATTTTACAACATTCCTGCCGTGTTGGCCCGTAGTTCTCGGTGGTAACATTGCATACGTCTATAACGTTGTATATCCTAACCTAAGGCAACCTAACATCTCGGTTGTAATATTTTACAACATTCCCGGCGTGTCGTCGCCTACTTCTCGTAGGGGACATTATATACGTCTATAACGTTGTATATCCTAACCTAACTCAACCTAACATCTGGGATGTAATATTTTACAACATTCCTGGCGTGTCGTCGCCGACTTCTCGATGGGGACATTATATACGTCTATAACGTTGTATATCCTAACCTAACGCAACCTAACATCTGGGATGTAATATTTTACAACATTCTGGCTTGTCGGTCCCCACGTCTCGATCTGGACATTATATACGTCTATAACGATATATATCCTAACCTAAAGCAACCTAACATCTCGGATGTAATATTTTACAGCATTCCTGGCGTGTCCGCCCGTACTTCTTGGTGGGAACATTATATACTTCTATAACGTTATATATTCTAGCCTAAGGCGACCTAACATGTCGAATGTAATATTTTATATCATTCCTGTCGCGTCGGCCCGTACGTCGCGGTCGGAACATTCTATACGTCTATAACGTTGTATATCCTAACCTAAGGGAACATAACATCTGGGGTGTAATATTTTACAACATTGCTGGCATGTCGGTCCCTACGTCCCGGTGGGGACATTATATACGTCTATAACGATATATATCCTAACCTAAGGCAACCTAACATCTCGGATGTAATAGTTGGCAACTTTCCTGCCGTGTCGGCCCCTATTTCTCGGTGGGAACATTATATACGTCTATAACGTTATATATCCTAGCCTATGGCGACCTAACATGTCGAATGTAATATTTTACATCATTCCCGCCGTGTTGGTCCCTACTCCTCTGTGGGAACATTGTATACCTCTATAACGATATATATCCTAACCTAGGGCAACCTAACATCTCGGATGTAATAGTTGACAACATTCCTGGCGTGTCCGCCCGTACTTCTCGGTGGGAACATTATATACGTCTATAACGTCATATATCATAACCTAAGGCAACCTAACCTCTCTACCGTAGTATTTTACAACATTCTTGGCGTGGTGGCGCCTACTTCCCGATGGGGACATTATATACGTCTATAACGTTGTATATCCTAACCGAAGGCAACCTGACATCTCGCATGTAATGGTTGATAACATTCCTGGCGTGTCGGCCCCTATTTCTCGGTGGGAACATTATATACGTCTATAACGTTATATATCCTAGCCTATGGCGACGTAACATGTCGAATGTAATATTTTACAACATTCCTGGCGTGTCGTCGCCTACTTCTCGTAGGGGACATTATATACATATATAACGTTGTATATCCTAACCTAAGGCAACCTAACATCTCGGATGTAATATTTTAGAACATTTCTGGCATGTCGGTCCCTACTTCTCGATGGGGACATTATATACATCTATAACGTTGTATATCCTAACCTAAGGCAACCTAACATCTCGGATGTAATATTTTACAACATTCCTGGCGTGTCGTCGCCTACTTCTCGATGGGGACATTATATACGTCTATAACGTTGTATATCCTAACCTAACGCAACCTAACATCTCGGATGTAATATTTTACAACATTCCTGGCGTGCTAGCCCGTACTTCTCGGTGGGAACATCATATACGTCTATAGCGATATATATCCTAACCGAAGGCAACCTAATATCTCGGATGTAATATTCTACAACATTCCTGGCGCGTCGGCTCCTACTTTTCGGTGGGACCATGATATACGTCTATAACGTTATGTATCCTATCGTAAGGCAACACAACATCTCGGATGTAATATTTTACAACATTCCTGGCGTGTCGTCGCCTGCTGCTCGATGGGGACATTATATACGTCTATAACGTTGTATATGCTAACCTAAGGCAACCTAACATCTCGAATGTAATATTTTACAACATTCTTGGCATGTCGGTCCCTACATCTCGGTGGGAACATTGTATACGTCTATAACGATATATATCCTAGCCTAAGGCAACCTAACATATCGGATGTAATATTCGACAACATTCCTGTCGTGTTAGCCCGTACTTCTCGGTGGGAACATCATATACGTCGATAGCGATATATATCCTAACCGAAGGCAACCTAATATCTCGGATGTAATATTTTACAATATTCCTGGCGCGTCGGCTCCTACTTTTCGGTGGGAACATTATATACGTCTATAACGTTATGTATCCTATCGTAAGGCAACACAAAATCTCGGATGTAATATTTTACAACATTCCTGGCGTGCCGTCGCCTGCTTCTCGATGGGGATATTATAAACGTCTATAACGTTGTATATCCTAACCTAACGCAACCTAACATCTCGGATGTAATATTTTACAACATTCCTGGCATGTCGGTCCCTACGTCTCGGTGGGAACATTATATACGTCTATAACGTTATATATCCTAGCCTAAGGCAACCTAACATATCGGATTCAATATTTTACAACATTCTGGCGTGTCGTCGCCTGCTTCTCGATGGGGACATTATATACGTCTATAATGTTGTATATCCTAACCTAACGCAACCTAACATCTGGGATGTAATATTTTACAACATTCCTGGCGTGTCGTCGCCTGCTTCTCGATGGGTACATTATATACATCTATAACCTTGTATATCCTAACCTAAGGCAGCCTAACATCTCGGATGTAATATTTTACAACATTCCTGGCGTGTTAGCCCGTACTTCTCGGTGGGAACATCATATACGTCTATAGCGATATATATCCTAACCGAAGGCAACCTAATATCTCGGATGTAATATTTTACAACATTCCTGGCGCGTCGGCTCCTACTTTTCGGTGGGACCATTATATACGTCTATAACGTTATGTATCCTATCGTAAGGCAACACAACATATCGGATGTAATATTTTACAACATTCCTGGTGTGTCGTCGCCTGCTGCTCGATGGGGACATTATATACGTCTATAACGTTGTATACCCTAACCTAACGCAACCTAACATCTCGGATGTAATATTTTACAACATTCCGGATATGTCGGTCCCTACATCTGGGTGGGAACATACTATACGTCTATAACGTTGTATATCTTAACCTAAGGGAACCTAAAATCTCGGGTGTAATATTTTACAACATTCCTGGCGCGTCGGCTCCTACTTTTCGGTGGGAACATTATATACGTCTATAACGTTATGTATCCTATCGTAAGGCAACACAACATCTCGGATGTATTATTTTACATCATTCCTGACGTGTCGGCCCGTAGTTCTCGGTGGTAACATTATATACGTCTATAACGTTATATATCCTAGCCTAAGGCAACCTGACGTCTCGGATGTAATATTTGACAACATTCCAGTCGTGTTAGCCCGTACTTCTCGGTGGGAACATCATATACGTCTATAGCGATATATATCCTAACCGAAGGCAACCTAATATCTCGGATGTAATATTTTACAACATTCCTGGCGCGTCGGCTCCTACTTTTCGGTGGGAACATTATATACGTCTATAACGTTATGTATCCTATCGTAAGGCAACACAACATCTCGGATGTAATATTTTACATCATTCCTGACGTGTCGGCCCGTAGTTCTCGGTGGTAACATTATATACGTCTATAACGTTATATATCCTAGCCTAAGGCAACCTAACATCTCGGATGTAATATTTGACAACATTCCTGTCGTGTTAGCCCGTACTTCTCGGTGGGAACATCATATAAGTCTATAGCGATATATATCCTAACCGAAGGCAACCTAATATCTCGGATGTAATATCTTAAAACATTCCTGGCGCGTCGGCTCCTGCTTTGCGGTGGGAACGTTATATACGTCTATAACGTTACATATCCTAACGTAAGGCAACATAACATATCGGATGTAATATTTTACAACATTCCTGGCGTGTCGTCTCCTGCTTCTCGATGGGGACATTATATACGTCTATAATGTTGTATATCCTAACCTAACGCAACCTAACATTTGTGATGTAATATTTTACAACATTCCTGGCATGTCGGTGCCTACGTCTCGGTGGGAACATTATATACGTCTATAATGATATATGACCTAACCTAAGGCAACCTAACACCTCGAATGTAATAGTTGACAACATTCCTGGCGTGTAGGACCGTTCTTCTCGGTGGGAACATTGTATACGTAAATAGCGTTATATATCCTAGCCTAGGGCGCCCTAACATTTCGAATGTAATATTTTACAACTTTCCCGGCGTGTTAGCCCGTACTTCTCGGTGGGCTCATCATATACGTCTATAGCGATATATATCCTAGCCTAAGGCCATCTAACATGTCGTATGTAATATTTTACATCATTCCTGACGTGTCGGCCCGTAGTTCTCGGTGGTAACATTATATACGTCTATAACGTTATATATTCTAGCCTAAGGCAACCTAACATCTCGGATGTTATATTCGACAACATTCCTGTCGTGTTAGCCCGTACTTCTCGGTGGGAACATCATATACGTCTATAGCGATATATATCCTAACCGAAGGCAACCTAATATCTCGGATGTAATATTTTACAACATTCCTGGCGCGTCGGCTCCTACTTTTCGGTGGGACCATTATATACGTCTATAACGTTATGTATCCTATCGTAAGGCAACACAACATATCGGATGTAATATTTTACAACATTCCTGGTGTGTCGTCGCCTGCTGCTCGATGGGGTCATTATATACGTCTATAACGTTGTATACCCTAACCTAACGCAACCTAACATCTCGGATGTAATATTTTACAACATTCCGGATATGTCGGTCCCTACATCTGGGTGGGAACATACTATACGTCTATAACGTTGTATATCCTAACCTAAGGGAACCTAACATCTCGGGTGTAATATTTTACAACATTCCTGGCGCGTCGGCTCCTACTTTTCGGTGGGAACATTATATACGTCTATAACGTTATGTATCCTATCGTAAGGCAACACAACATCTCGGATGTATTATTTTACATCATTCCTGACGTGTCGGCCCATAGTTCTCGGTGGTAACATTATATACGTCTATAACGTTATATATCCTAGCCTAAGGCAACCTGACGTCTCGGATGTAATATTTGACAACATTCCAGTCGTGTTAGCCCGTACTTCTCGGTGGGAACATCATATACGTCTATAGCGATATATATCCTAACCGAAGGCAACCTAATATCTCGGATGTAATATTTTACAACATTCCTGGCGCGTCGGCTCCTACTTTTCGGTGGGAACATTATATACGTCTATAACGTTATGTATCCTATCGTAAGGCAACACAACATCTCGGATGTAATATTTTACATCATTCCTGACGTGTCGGCCCGTAGTTCTCGGTGGTAACATTATATACGTCTATGACGTTATATATCCTAGCCTAAGGCAACCTAACATCTCGGATGTAATATTTGACAACATTCCTGTCGTGTTAGCCCGTACTTCTCGGTGCGAACATCATATACGTCTATAGCGATATATATCCTAACCGAAGGCAACCTAATATCTCGGATGTAATATCTTAAAACATTCCTGGCGCGTCGTCTCCTGCTTTGCGGTGGGAACGTTATATACGTCTATAACGTTACATATCCTAACGTAAGGCAACATAACATATCGGATGTAATATTTTACAACATTCCTGGCGTGTCGTCTCCTGCTTCTCGATGGGGACATTACATACGTCTATAATGTTGTATATCCTAACCTAACGCAACCTAACATTTGTGATGTAATATTTTACAACATTCCTGGCATGTCGGTGCCTACGTCTCGGTGGGAACATTATATACGTCTATAATGATATATGACCTAACCTAAGGCAACCTAACACCTCGAATGTAATAGTTGACAACATTCCTGGCGTGTAGGACCGTTCTTCTCGGTGGGAACATTGTATACGTAAATAGCGTTATATATCCTAGCCTAGGGCGCCCTAACATTTCGAATGTAATATTTTACAACTTTCCCGGCGTGTTAGCCCGTACTTCTCGGTGGGCTCATCATATACGTCTATAGCGATATATATCCTAGCCTAAGGCCATCTAACATGTCGTATGTAATATTTTACATCATTCCTGACGTGTCGGCCCGTAGTTCTCGGTGGTAACATTATATACGTCTATAACGTTATATATTCTAGCCTAAGGCAACCTAACATCTCGGATGTTATATTCGTCAACATTCCTGTCGTGTTAGCCCGTACTTCTCGGTGGGAACATCATATACGTCTATAGCGATATATATCCTAACCGAAGGCAACCTAATATCTCGGATGTAATATTTTACAACATTCCTCGCGCGTCGGCTCCTACTTTTCGGTGGGACCATTATATACGTCTATAACGTTATGTATCCTATCGTAAGGCAACACAACATCTCGGATGTAATATTTTACATCATTCCTGACGTGTCGGCCCGTAGTTCTCGGTGGTAACATTATATACGTCTATAACGTTATAAATCCTAGCCTAAGGCAACCTGACATCTCGGATGTAATATTTGACAACATTCCTGTCGTGTTAGCCCGTACTTCTCGGTGGGAACATCATATACGGTTATAGCGATATATATCCTAACCGAAGGCAACCTAATATCTCGGATGTAATATCTTAAAGCATTCCTGGCGCGTCGGCTCCTGCTTTGCGGTGGGAACGTTATATACGTCTATAACGTTACATATTCTAACGTAAGGCAACATAACATCTCGGATGTAATATTTTACAACATTCCTGGCGTGTCGTCGCCTGCTTCTCGATGGGGACATTATATACATCCATAACGTTGTATATGCTAACCTAAGGCAACCTAACATCTCGAATGTAATATTTTACAACATTCCTGGCATGTCGATCCCTACTTCGCTGTGGGAACATTGTATACGTCTATAACGATATATATCCTAGCCTAAGGCAACCTAACATATCGGATGTAATATTCGACAACATTCCTGTCGTGTTAGCCCGTCCTTCTCGGTGGGAACATCATATACGTCTATAGCGATATATATCCTAACCCAAGGCAACCTAATATCTCGGATGTAATATCTTAAAACATTCCTGGCGCGTCGGCTCCTGCTTTGCGGTGGGAACGTTATATACGTCTATAACGTTACATATCCTAACGTAAGGCAACATAACATATCGGATGTAATATTTTACAACATTCCTGGCGTGTCGTCTCCTGCTTCTCGATGGGGACATTATATACGTCTATAATGTTGTATATCCTAACCTAACGCAACCTAACATTTGGGATGTAATATTTTACAACATTCCTGGCATGTCGGTGCCTACGTCTCGGTGGGAACATTATATACGTCTATAATGATATATGACCTAACCTAAGGCAACCTAACACCTCGAATGTAATAGTTGACAACATTCCTGGCGTGTAGGACCGTTCTTCTCGGTGGGAACATTGTATACGTAAATAGCGTTATATATCCTAGCCTAGGGCGCCCTAACATTTCGAATGTAATATTTTACAACTTTCCCGGCGTGTTAGCCCGTACTTCTCGGTGGGCTCATCATATACGTCTATAGCGATATATATCCTAGCCTAAGGCCATCTAACATGTCGTATGTAATATTTTACATCATTCCTGACGTGTCGGCCCGTAGTTCTCGGTGGTAACATTATATACGTCTATAACGTTATATATTCTAGCCTAAGGCAACCTAACATCTCGGATGTTATATTCGACAACATTCCTGTCGTGTTAGCTCGTACTTCTCGGTGGGAACATCATATACGTCTATAGCGATATATATCCTAACCGAAGGCAACCTAATATCTCGGATGTAATATTTTACAACATTCCTGGCGCGTCGGCTCCTACTTTTTGGTGGGACCATTATATACGTCTATAACGATATGTATCCTATCGTAAGGCAACACAACATCTCGGATGTAATATTTTACATCATTCCTGACGTGTCGGCCCGTTGTTCTCGGTGGTAACATTATATACGTCTATAACGTTATATATCCTAGCCTAAGGCAACCTGACATCTCGGATGTAATATTTGACAACATTCCTGTCGTGTTAGCCCGTACTTCTCGGTGGGAACATCATATACGTCTATAGCGATATATATCCTAACCGGAGGCAACCTAATATCTCGGATGTAATATCTTAAAGCATTCCTGGCGCGTCGGCTCCTGCTTTGCGGTGGGAACGTTATATACGTCTATAACGTTACATATTCTAACGTAAGGCAACATAACATCTCGGATGTAATATTTTACAACATTCCTGGCGTGTCGTCGCCTGCTTCTCGATGGGGACATTATATACATCTATAACGTTGTATATGCTAACCTAAGGCAACCTAACATCTCGAATGTAATATTTTACAACATTCCTGGCATGTCGATCCCTACTTCGCTGTGGGAACATTGTATACGTCTATAACGATATATATCCTAGCCTAAGGCAACCTAACATATCGGATGTAATATTCGACAACATTCCTGTCGTGTTAGCCCGTCCTTCTCGGTGGGAACATCATATACGTCTATAGCGATATATATCCTAACCCAAGGCAACCTAATATCTCGGATGTAATATCTTAAAACATTCCTGGCGCGTCGGCTCCTGCTTTGCGGTGGGAACGTTATATACGTCTATAACGTTACATATCCTAACGTAAGGCAACATAACATATCGGATGTAATATTTTACAACATTCCTGGCGTGTCGTCTCCTGCTTCTCGATGGGGACATTATATACGTCTATAATGTTGTATATCCTAACCTAACGCAACCTAACATTTGGGATGTAATATTTTACAACATTCCTGGCATGTCGGTGCCTACGTCTCGGTGGGAACATTATATACGTCTATAATGATATATGACCTAACCTAAGGCAACCTAACACCTCGAATGTAATAGTTGACAACATTCCTGGCGTGTAGGACCGTTCTTCTCGGTGGGAACATTGTATACGTAAATAGCGTTATATATCCTAGCCTAGGGCGCCCTAACATTTCGAATGTAATATTTTACAACTTTCCCGGCGTGTTAGCCCGTACTTCTCGGTGGGCTCATCATATACGTCTATAGCGATATATATCCTAGCCTAAGGCCATCTAACATGTCGTATGTAATATTTTACATCATTCCTGACGTGTCGGCCCGTAGTTCTCGGTGGTAACATTATATACGTCTATAACGTTATATATTCTAGCCTAAGGCAACCTAACATCTCGGATGTTATATTCGACAACATTCCTGTCGTGTTAGCTCGTACTTCTCGGTGGGAACATCATATACGTCTATAGCGATATATATCCTAACCGAAGGCAACCTAATATCTCGGATGTAATATTTTACAACATTCCTGGCGCGTCGGCTCCTACTTTTTGGTGGGACCATTATATACGTCTATAACGATATGTATCCTATCGTAAGGCAACACAACATCTCGGATGTAATATTTTACATCATTCCTGACGTGTCGGCCCGTTGTTCTCGGTGGTAACATTATATACGTCTATAACGTTATATATCCTAGCCTAAGGCAACCTGACATCTCGGATGTAATATTTGACAACATTCCTGTCGTGTTAGCCCGTACTTCTCGGTGGGAACATCATATACGTCTATAGCGATATATATCCTAACCGAAGGCAACCTAATATCTCGGATGTAATATCTTAAAGCATTCCTGGCGCGTCGGCTCCTGCTTTGCGGTGGGAACGTTATATACGTCTATAACGTTACATATTCTAACGTAAGGCAACATAACATCTCGGATGTAATATTTTACAACATTCCTGGCGTGTCGTCGCCTACTTCTCGATGGGGACATTATATACGTCTATAATGTTGTATATCCTAACCTAACGCAACCTAACATGTGGGATGTAATATTTTACAACATTCCTGGCGTGTCGTCGCCTGCTTCTCGATGGGGACACTATATACATCTATAACCTTGTATATCCTAACCTAAGGCAGCCTAACATCTCGGATGTAATATTTTAAAACATTCCTGGCGTGTCGTCGCCTACTTCTCGGTGGGGGACATTATATACATCTATAACATTGTATATCCTAACCGAAGGCAACCTAACATCTCGGATGTAATATTTTACAACATTCCTGGCATGTCGGTCCCTACATCTGGGTGGGAACATACTATACGTCTATAACGTTGTATATCCTAACCTAAGGGAACCTAACATCTCGGGTGTAATATTTTACAACATTCATGGCACGTCGGCCCGTACTTCTCGGTGGGAACATTATATACGTCTATAACGCTATATATCCTAGCCTAAGGCAACCTAACAATGTCGAATGCAATATTTTACAACATTCCCATCTCTTCGGCGCCTACTCCTCGGTGGGAACGTTATATATGTCTATAACGCTATATATCCTAGCTTAAGGCAACCTAGCATGTCGAATATAATATTTTACAACATTCCTGGTCCGTCGACACCTACTTCTCGGTGGGAACAGTATATACGTCTATAACGTTATATATCCTAGCCTGGGGCAACCTAACATCACGGATGTAATATTTTACTACTTTCCTGGCACGTCGGAACCTACTTCTCGGTGGGAACATTATATACGTCTATAACGTTATATATCCTAGCCCAATGCAACCTAACATCTCGGATGAAATATTTTACTTCATTCCTGGCACGTCGGCCCCTTCTTCTAGGTGGGAAAATTATATACGTCTATAACGCTATATATCCTAGCCTAAGGCAACCTAACATGTCGAATGTAATATTTTACAACATTCCTGGCGCGTCGGCACCTACTTCTCGATGGGAACAGTATATACGTCTATAATGTTATATATCCTAGCCTAAGGCAACCTAACATCTCGGATGTAATATTTTACTACATTCCTGGCTCGTTGGCCCCTGCTTCACGGTGGGATCATTATATACGTCTATAATGTTACATATCCTAGCCTAAGGCAACCTAACATGTCGAATGTAATATTTTACAACATACCTAGCGCGTGGGCCCCTATATCTCGGTGGGAACATTATATAAGTCAATAACGTTATATATCCTAACCTAAGGCAACCTAACATCTCGGATGTAATATTTTACTACATTCCTGGCACGTCGGCCCGTACTTCTCGGTGGGAACATTATATACGTCTATAACGCTATATATCCTAGCCTAAGGCAACCTAACAATGTCGAATGCAATATTTTACAACATTCCCGTCTCTTCGGCGCCTATTTCTCGGTGGGAACGTTATATACGTCGATAACGCTATATATCCTAGCTTAAGGCAACCTAGCACGTCGAGTATAATATTTTACAACATTCCTGGTCCGTCGACACCTACTTCTTGGTGGGAACAGTATATACGTCTATAACGTTATATATCCTAGCCTAAGGTAATCCTAACATCTCGGATGTAATATTTTACAACATTCCTGGCGCGTTGGCACCTACTTCTCGATGGGAACAGTATATACGTCTATAACGTTATATATCCTACCCTAAGGCAACCTAACATATCGGATGTAATATTTTACTACATTCCTGACGCTCCGGCCCCTACTTCTCGGTGGGAACATTATATACGTCTATAACGCTATATATCCTAGCCTAAGGCAACCTAACATGTCGAATGTAATATTTTACGACATTCCCGTCACTTCGGCGCCTACTTCTCGGTGGGAACATTATATACGTCTATAACGTTATATATCCTAGCCTAAGGCAACCTGACATGTCGAATGTAATATTTTACAACATTCCTGGCGCGTCGGCAACTACTTCTCGGTGGGAACAGTATATACGTCTATAACGTTCTATATCCTAGCCTAAGGCAATCCTAACATGTCGAAAGTAATATTTTACAACATTCCTCTTCCGTCGACACCTACTTCTCGGTGGGAACAGTATATACGTCTATAAAGCTATAAATCCTAGCCTAAGGCAACCTAACATGTCGAATACAATATTTTACAACATTACCGTCACTTCGGCCCTACTTCTCGTTGGGAACATTATATACGTCTATAAGGCTATATATCCTAGCTTAAGGCAACCTAACATGTCGAATGTAATATATTACAACATTCCCGGCACTTCGGCACCTACTTCTCGGTGGGAACATTATATACGCCTATAACGCTATATATCCTAGCTTAAGGCAACCTGGCATGTCGAATGTAATATTTTACAACATTCCTGGCGCGTTGGCACCTACTTCTCGGTGGGAACATTGTGTACGTCTATAACGCTATATATCCTAGCCTAAGGCAACCTAACATGTCGAATGTAATATTTTACGACATTCCTGGCGCGTCGGCCCCTACTTCTCGGTGGGAACATTATATACGTCTATATCGCTATATATCCTAGCCTAAGGCAACCTAACATTTCAAATGTAATATTTTACCACATTCCTGACTCTTCGGCCCCTACTCTTCGGTGGGAACATTATATACGTCTATAACGTTATATATCCTAACCTAAGGGAGCCTAACATCTACAATGTAATATTTGATAACATTCCTGGCGTGTCGGCCCGTACTTCACGGATGGAATATCGTATACGTCTCTAAGGTTATATATCCTAGCCTAAGGCAATCCTAAGACGTCGCATGTAATATATTACAACATTCCTGGCGCGTCGGCCCGTTCTTCTCTGTGGGCATATCATATACGTCTTTAACGTTATATATCCTAACCTAAGGCAATCTAACATCTCGGATGTAATATTTTACTACATTCCTGGCACGTCGGCCCGTACTTCTCGGTGGGAACATTATATACGTCTATAACGCTATATATCCTAGCCTAAGGCAACCTAACAATGTCGAATGCAATATTTTACAACATTCCCGTCTCTTCGGCGCCTATTTCTCGGTGGGAACGTTATATACGTCTATAACGCTATATATCCTAGCTTAAGGCAACCTAGCACGTCGAGTATAATATTTTACAACATTCCTGGTCCGTCGACACCTACTTCTTGGTGGGAACAGTATATACGTCTATAACGTTATATATCCTAGCCTAAGGTAATCCTAACATCTCGGATGTAATATTTTACAACATTCCTGGCGCGTTGGCACCTACTTCTCGATGGGAACAGTATATACGTCTATAACGTTATATATCCTACCCTAAGGCAACCTAACATATCGGATGTAATATTTTACTACATTCCTGACGCTCCGGCCCCTACTTCTCGGTGGGAATATTATATACGTCTATAACGCTATATATCCTTTTTTTTTTTTTTTTTTTTTTTTCGCAGGGAAATCCTCATGGATACCGTGGATTTTTTGGGAAATCCGCGGTTATGTCGGACTCTTACCGACTAAAACCCTGCGGTGGTCTTCCTACACTTGTAGCGGGTAGCCGGGAACTCTTTCGAACGCGTCCAGCATCCCGCCTCGTGTCTGAGTTCTTTGAACTCTCTGTTCATAGCTGGCGTGCGAGTTCATACTTTAGATTGGCAACGACTGCAACCACCACAGTCGTTTGCCTCTCCTCGGTCGAGCGCGTGCCGGATAGACTTGACCCAAATCCTGTCTAGCCGGCGCTCGGCTGCTCTTTCTGTTTTTTCTTATTTACTTTTTCTTTGCGCAATCTTTTCTATTACGCTTGTGTGCGAATGCATGCATTCCTCACGCGTACCTCTTTGTCGAATTTCTTGCGCCTGTCTTCAATCTTCGAAGTCGTCTTCCTCTTCTCCCGCTTGCGGCGTTTGAGATGGACGGCGACGGCGAAGCTCCGCTCCCCGGTGGGTACTTTGGAGCGACTCTCGCGCCCTGACGGACGAGAGTCCCCTACCTTGGAGTGGAACGTGGCAAACGTCTACAACGCCGACCACGTAAGGCTCGTCGAGCAGAAAGCGTGCGCTCTCTTTCGCGCTCGGCGGCTTCCTTCGCAGCCATCACTTTGTCGCAAAACAAGGTAACGGCTCGCCAGTATCTCTCCCCTTCCAGCATCTTCGGCAGGATGCTGGTCGGCGAGAGATCCCGTCCGATCTCTGCCACGAGAGCGTGGCGCAGCGTTTGCCACGCTGGACAGCGTTCCAACGTGTGCTGCGCAGAGTCGTCTCCGTCTCCGCAATGGTGACATTCAGCCGTGGCCTCTTTTCCGATCTTGCAGAGGTACTGACCGAAGCATCCATGTCCAGTCAGCACCTGCGTCACTCTGAAGGTGAGCTGCCCTCTCCTGTTTTCTACCCAGTTTTCCAAGATGGGTAGAATCGCTCCCACGATCCTGTGATTGGTCGCAGGTGCGAGTTTCTCCTTCCATTTAGAGAAAGTGAAGCGTCTCGCTTCTCTTCTAATCTCGTCCCTTGTCGGAGCAGGTGCACCTTCTTCTTCTACCTGGCGCGTTGTGCGAAGGGTTTCGTACACTATGAGGTCTTCCTGCGCCAGGTATTCCAGGGGTGCGAGACCCGCCAGCATTGTTGCCGCGTCGTAGGAAATCGTGCGATATCCTCTTATGACCCGAATGGCTATTCTTCGCCACGCGCTTCGCAGCAGCTGCAGCTTTCTGCCTCCTTTGTTAAGCGCGTCGCTCCATACCGGGGCTCCGTAAAGCGCAATGCTTTTTATCACCCCAGCATAGACTTTCCTTACTTTCTCGTCCGGTCCGTGCAGATTCGGCATGATGCGGCTTAGATAATTTGCCGCAGCATCCAGTCGAACGGCCTGACGAGCGAAGTGGAGACCAAAGTTCCATTTATCGTCGAGGAGCAGTCCGAGATACTTCATCTCGCTCCCCACTGTAACTTTGGATGGTCCAATGTTGACCACTTCGTTTCCTCCTCGCGGGTCTCTTCTTCGTCCCTTGAAGCACAGGATTTCAGATTTCTCCGGTGCCATCTGGAGCCCCATCTTCTTGATCGTATTAGCCACGACCGCAACTGCCACTTCGGCCCGGCAGATTGCGCGTTGCCGACACGTGTCGACTGCCAACACCATCGTGTCATCCGCGTAGCACGTGAGATGCACGCCGGACGGCATTGGCAGCTTCAGGACCGCGTCGTACCCGAGATTCCAGAGAAGCGGTCCGAGGACCGATCCCTGGGGAACGCCGCGATCAATCTTCTTTTTCTCGATTCCATGCCGGCTATCGTAGAGAACCGCGCGGTCGCTCAGGTAATTTTCCACGACCCTTCGCAGGTATCGCGGAAACCCGTGCTTTTCAAGCGCTCTACGAATCGTACTCCATTCGAGGGAGTTGAACGCATTCTTAATATCTAAAGATATCGCGATTACGACTCCCCCGGCGGCGATCGCGTTTTCGGCGAAACTTTTCACTTGTCGAATCGCGTCAATCGTCGATCGTCCTTCTCGGAAGCCGAATTGGTTCTCGGCTAAGTTCGGCCCGGTTCGCGACAGGTGCTCGATGAGGCGGTTGTGGATTATCCTTTCAAATAATTTTCCGACCTCGTCGAGCAAAACTATCGGCCTGTACGCTGCCGGTAAATCCTCCGATTTTCCCGGCTTTCGGAGCAATACTAATCTGCCGGTTTTCCATCTTGCTGGAAACGTACCCGTCTTCAAGCATGCTGTAAATAACTTCCGCAATCTTGAATTCAGGACACTGAGTGCCATCGACCAGGCACGGCCGGGAATTCCGTCCGGTCCGGGCGCGGTGTTCTTCTTTGTCATGCGCTTTATGGCGCGAGCCATTTCCTCCTCGGTGACGTCGTTGTCCAGCGACCAGATGATCGGGTCGATGTGTGCTGAAATTTGCGAGTTGCTCGCCGACGTAGCCTCTTCCGGTGGGAAGAGCGTGTCGACAACTCGCTTCAAGAACGGCGTCTCCATCGTCTCCGTTAACGGGGGCGCCCACGGTCGTAATTTATTCATTACTATCTTGTACGGCCGCCCCCACGGATCCTCGCGCAGTGTTTCCAGCAGCCCGTCCCATGCTCGTGTCTTTGATGTCTTTATGGCCGCCTGCAGCTCCATTTTCTTCTCCTTGTAAACTTCATAGAGCTGCGCTTTCCTCACCGAATCGGGATTCCTCCGTTTCCGGTATCTCGTATATTGTCTCCGTGCGTTTGTGCTCTCCGCACGGAGAAGAGCGATCTCGTTCCTCCACCAATATACGGGTTTACGAGTGGGGTTCGACCTTATTTTCGGCATGCTTGCGTTGCACACCGATGTCAACGTCCTCGTAAACCATTCTGCTTCTCGCTCGACTACGGCCGCTTCGGTCGGTTCGCTCGGCCAGGTAGCGGCGAGGGTTGCCGCCATAAACATATCTTCGTCGATTTTTCGCAACGACCATCTATTTTGCTTCTGGTCCGCTGCCCTTCTTCCTTGTACCGTGGATATGTCGATCCTTATATATAAGTGATCAGATAAAGTTTCGATCGGATCCACTTTCCAGCTCGTGACTCTTCGAGATGCTGCGTCGTTCGCGAACGAGAGGTCGACCTTGCTCTCGCCCTGTGGACGCACGCACGTACTGGCAGATCCTTGATTCAACAGTCTGAGATTCGCGGATGCTGCCCAGTCCATCGTAGAGTGTCCACGCTGAGTCGTTCTGGAAGAGCGCCACATAGTCGCGTGCGCGTTGAAATCTCCCAGTACGAATGTCGGTTGCGAGGCGTGATTTCGCACTACACCCTCCACTTCGTCCAGGAGCTGATCGAAATCTTGCAACGACCAACTCGGCGGCGCGTATATTCCAATGACGACGCAATCCGACCACGATACTGCGACGTAACCACGCCCTTGCGCGATGGCTGTGATCGGTCGGATGCGTGTCGGCGTCGCCTGAATTATTGCAACCGTCTTCTCCCTGTTTGCTATCCATGACGGCTTGTCGTGGATTAAATACGGCTCCGCGGCAACCACTAATTCAACCACGCCGCTTTGCAGGCTTTCGAGCATAAGATCTTGTGCTCTCGCGGCGTGATTTAAATTAGTTTGCAGGATCTGGCATTTCATATTGAAAGTTACGCCAGATCCATCGCCTCCTCGCGGCTGGTGCTCGCCTTCAGAGTTTCGCGCTCCTTCTCCTCTTCGTGGTTGTGTTTGGCTGCTGCTGCAGCTTTTTCCTTCTTTTCCTCAGGTTTCTTATCCTTACCTGAGGATTAACGCTATATATCCTAGCCTAAGGCAACCTAACATGTCGAATGTAATATTTTACGACATTCCCGTCACTTCGGCTCCTACTTCTCGGTGGGAACATTATATACGTCTATAACGCTATATATCCTAGCCTAAGGCAACCTGACATGTCGAATGTAATATTTTACAACATTCCTGGCGCGTCGGCAACTACTTCTCGGTGGGAACAGTATATACGTCTATAACGTTCTATATCCTAGCCTAAGGCAATCCTAACATGTCGAAAGTAATATTTTACAACATTCCTCTTCCGTCGACACCTACTTCTCGGTGGGAACAGTATATACGTCTATAACGCTATAAATCCTAGCCTAAGGCAACCTAACATGTCGAATACAATATTTTACAACATTACCGTCACTTCGGCCCTACTTCTCGTTGGGAACATTATATACGTCTATAAGGCTATATATCCTAGCTTAAGGCAACCTAACATGTCGAATGTAATATATTACAACATTCCCGGCACTTCGGCACCTACTTCTCGGTGGGAACATTATATACGCCTATAACGCTATATATCCTAGCTTAAGGCAACCTGGCATGTCGAATGTAATATTTTACAACATTCCTGGCGCGTTGGCACCTACTTCTCGGTGGGAACATTGTGTACGTCTATAACGCTATATATCCTAGCCTAAGGCAACCTAACATGTCGAATGTAATATTTTACGACATTCCTGGCGCGTCGGCCCCTATTTCTCGGTGGGAACATTATATAAGTCAATAACGTTATATATCCTAACCTAAGGCAACCTAACATCTCGGATATAATATTTTACTACATTCATGGCACGTCGGCCCCTACTTCTCGGTGGGAACATTATATACGTCTATAACGCTATATATCCTAGCAAAGGCAACCTGGCATGTCGAATGTAATATTTTACAACTTTCCTGGCGCGTCGGCACCTACTTCTCGGTGGGAACAGTATATTCGTCTATAACGTTATATATCCTAGCCTAAGGCAATCCTAACATCTCGGATGTAATGTTTTACAACATTCCTGGCGCGTTGGCGCCTACTTCTCGATGGGAACAGTATATACGTCTATAACGTTATATATCCTAGCCTAAGGCAACCTAACATATCGGATGTAATATTTTACTAGATTCCTGGCGCTCCAGCCCCTACTTATCGGTGGGAACGTTATATAAGTCAATAACGTTATATATCATAACCTAAGGCAACCTAACATCTCGGGTGTAATATTTTATTACATTCCTGGCACGTCGGCCCCTACTTCTCGGTGGGATCACTACATACGTTCATAACGTTATATATCCTAGCCTAAGGCAACCTAACATGTCGAATGTAATATTTTACAACATTCCTGGCACGTCGGCCCCTATTTCTCGGTGGGAACATTATATACGTCTATAACGCTATATATCCTAGCAAAGGCAACCTGGCATGTCGAATGTAATATTTTACAACTTTTCTGGCGCGTCGGCACCTACTTCTCGGTGGGAACAGTATATTCGTCTATAACGTTATATATCCTAGCCTAAGGCAATACTAACATCTCGGATGTAATGTTTTACAACATTCCTGGCACGTCGGCACCTACTTCTCGGTGGGACCAGTATATACGTCTATAACGTTATATATCCTAGCCTAAGGCAACCTAACATCTCGGATGTAATATTTTACTACATTCCTGGCGCGCCGGCCCCTACTTCTCGGTGGGAACATTATATACGTCTATATCGCTATATATCGTAGCCTAGGGCAACCTAACATGTCGAGCGTAATATTTTACAACATTCCTGACTCGACGGCCCCTACTTCTCGGTGGGAATATCGTATACGTCTATATCGCTATATATCCTAGCCTAGGGCAATCTAACATGTCGAGCGTAATATTTTACAACATTCCTGACTCGACGGCCCCTACTTCTTGGTGGGAATATTATATACGTCTATAACGTTATATATCCTAGCCTAAGGCAGCCTAACATCTCGGATGTAATATTTTACTACATTCCTGGCGCGCCGGCCCCTACTTCTCGGTGGGAACATTATATACGTCTATAACGCTATATATCCTAGTCTAAGGCAGCCTAGAATGTCGAATGTAATATTTCACGACATTCCTGGCGCGCCGACACCTACTACTCGGTGGGAACATTATATACGTCTATATCGCTATATACCCTAGCCTAAGGCAACCTAACATGTCGAGCGTAATATTTTACAACATTCCTGACTCTTCGGCCCCTACCCTTCGGTGGGAACATTATATACGTCTATAACGCTATGTATCCTTGCCTAAGGCAACCTAACATCTGGGATGTTATATTTTAATACATTCCTCGCGCGCCGGTCCCTACTTCTCGGTGGGAACATTATATACGTCTATAACGCTATATATCCTAGCCTAAGGCAACCGAACATCTCGAATGTAATATTTTACAACATTCCTGGCACGTCGGCCCCTATTTCTCGGTGGGAATATTATATAAGTCAATAACGTTATATATCCTAGCCTAAGGCAACCTAACATCTCGGATATAATATTTTACCACATTCCTGGCACGTCGGCCCCTACTTCTCGGTGGGAACATTATATACGTCTATAACGCTACATATCCTAGCTTAAGGCAACTTAACATGTCGAATGTAATATTTTACCACATTCCTGTCTCGTCGGCCCCTACCTCTCGGTGGGACCATTATGTACGTTTATAACGTTGTATATCCTAACCTAACGCAACCTAACATCTGGGACGTAATATTTTACAACATTCCTGGCGCGTCGGCTCCTACTTTTCGGTGGGTCCATTATATACGTCTATAACGTTATATATCCTAGCCTAAGGCAACCTAACATGTCGAATGTAATATTTTACTACATTCCTGGCGTGTCGTCGCCTGCTTCTCGATGGGGACATTATATACGTCTATAACGTTGTATATCCCAACCTAACGCAACCTAACATCTGGGATGTAATATTTTACAACATTCCTGGCATGTCGGTCCGTACTTCTCGGTCGGAATATTATATACGTCTATAACGTTATATATCTTAGCCTAAGGCGACCTAATATGTCGAATTTAATACTATTCAACATTCCTGGCGTGTCGTCGCCTGCTTCTCGGTGGGGACATTGTATACGTCTATAACGTTCTATATCCTAACCTAACGCATCCTAACATCTGGGACGTAATATTTTACAACATTCCTGGCGCGTCGGCTCCTACTTTTCGGTGGGAACATCATATAAGCCCATAGCGATATATATCCTAACCGAAGGCAACCTAACATCTCGGATGTAATATTTTAAAACATTCCTGGCGCGTCGGCTCCTACTTTTCGGTGGGAACATTATATACGTCTATAACGTTATACATCCTAACGTAAGGCAACATAACATCTCGAATGTAATATTTTACAACATTCCTGGCATGTCGGTCCCTACGTCTCGGTGGGAACATTCTATACGTCTATAACGTTGCATATCCTAACCTACGGGAACCTAACATCTCGGGTGTAATATTTTACAACATTCCTGACGCGTCGGCCCCTATTTCTCGGTGGGAACACTATATACGTCTATAACGTTATATATCCTAGCCTAAGGCGACCTAACATGTCGGATGTAATAGTTGATAGCATTCCTGGCGTGTCGGCCCGTACTTCTCGGTGGGAACATTATATACGTCTATAACGTTATATATCCTAGCCTAAGGCGACCTAATATGTCGAATGTAATATTTTACAACATTCCTGGCACGTCGGCCCCTATTTCTCGGTGGGAATATTATATAAGTCAATAACGTTATATATCCTAGCCTAAGGCAACCTAACATCTCGGATATAATATTTTACCACATTCCTGGCACGTCGGCCCCTACTTCTCGGTGGGAACATTATATACGTCTATAACGCTACATATCCTAGCTTAAGGCAACTTAACATGTCGAATGTAATATTTTACCACATTCCTGTCTCGTCGGCCCCTACCTCTCGGTGGGACCATTATGTACGTCTATAACGTTGTATATCCTAACCTAACGCAACCTAACATCTGGGACGTAATATTTTACAACATTCCTGGCGCGTCGGCTCCTACTTTTCGGTGGGTCCATTATATACGTCTATAACGTTATATATCCTAGCCTAAGGCAACCTAACATGTCGAATGTAATATTTTACTACATTCCTGGCGTGTCGTCGCCTGCTTCTCGGTGGGGACATTGTATACGTCTATAACGTTCTATATCCTAACCTAACGCATCCTAACATCTGGGACGTAATATTTTACAACATTCCTGGCGCGTCGGCTCCTACTTTTCGGTGGGAACATCATATAAGCCCATAGCGATATATATCCTAACCGAAGGCAACCTAACATCTCGGATGTAATATTTTAAAACATTCCTGGCGCGTCGGCTCCTACTTTTCGGTGGGAACATTATATACGTCTATAACGTTATACATCCTAACGTAAGGCAACATAACATCTCGAATGTAATATTTTACAACATTCCTGGCATGTCGGTCCCTACGTCTCGGTGGGAACATTCTATACGTCTATAACGTTGCATATCCTAACCTACGGGAACCTAACATCTCGGGTGTAATATTTTACAACATTCCTGACGAGTCGGCCCCTATTTCTCGGTGGGAACACTATATACGTCTATAACGTTATATATCCTAGCCTAAGGCGACCTAACATGTCGGATGTAATAGTTGATAGCATTCCTGGCGTGTCGGCCCGTACTTCTCGGTGGGAACATTATATACGTCTATAACGTTATATATCCTAGCCTAAGGCGACCTAATATGTCGAATTTAATATTATTCAACATTCCTGGCGTGTCGTCGCCTGCTTCTCGGTGGGGATGTCACGTAATATTTCTTACAAAATAAAAAAACTTTTATTTCTTTCCAGTGAAAGTATGATGTTACAATATATGATAAATGGTAGTAGTAGAACGAACGACTCACTGTTATTACGATTAATATTTTTTTTTTTTTTTTTTATAACTGTTTGCTGTCGTCGCTATAGAAACCATTACAGACCGGCGGCGCCATCTCTGTGAAGAGCGCCGATTACGCAGACCTTTGGACCCCGGGTTTCGGGAATTCTTATCGTCACATTCCCCCCGTCTTAGAATGAACCTAGTCCCTTAGGTTCTTCTTCAAGATACTCCTTTTGAAGTGGACTCTTTGAGGTTGAAACAGGACTCTATCTTCTGGATCGTTGTATTCCAGAGTTAAGGGTGCTGCCTCGTAGATGTTGGTTGTTGGGGTTGATGGTTGTGTAGTGCGTATTTCTTTATGTATGCTAGAGCCCCCTTTTTTTTTTTTTTTTTTTTTACAGCAAAACAAATGGAAGCATAGTTTGTTTGGAATACATTTGCTAATACAATCAGATAGTCCAATTTTGTTAAGTACATATATTTCAATTAAACCTATTGAAACGTAACCAAGGATTTGCAAAAAAAACTAAATCCATAGGATTTTATCGAAGTTAATCTATGTTCAAAATTTAGGGCAGATACTTCCGATTCTATTTGATCAATTGTAGTTTTGTAAGAGTCTAAGTTGTTGATTATTTTAGGAGCCTTGTCGAGTTTATTCAACAATTGGAAATAGCTATCGTTGGTTCTTAGTTCAAAAGGTTTAGCTTTAAGTTCGTAGGTTACTTCTTTCTTTTCCTGTCGCATATGTTCGTCTTTGTACAATAAGTCGCATGAAGTATTGGAGCTAAGGATTACAGGTTGGTTGATCATGTGTATCTCATGTTTCGATGAGCAAATAACATTTACCTCTATTGGTTTTTCCGGTATGACTAAATATCTATTGCTGTTGTCTAATAATATGAGGCTTAAGTCTATAATTTTATATATCGCAATTTGACAATGAACAATTCTACTCTTGAAGTTAACAATTTCGATGTTACAATCTGTTACTGAATTTCTATCGTGTATTGGTTGAGTTTGTTTGCATGTCATTACGGTCTGTGTTTTACAATATTTATCAAGATATTCGAGATCAGTGTTCATGTAGACTAGATTGGAAATTAAGAAGACTGGATGTTCTATAACTGGAGCCAATTGTTCTGTTTAACAGGTATTGAGTATACTCGCATTATATCCCATTCCTGAGGAAGCACAAGAAGCACTATGATTTTGAAGAATAGCTTGTTGTCATTTGTAAACAAGTGAAGTTCACTGATGTCGAGTATTTTTTTTAAGAGTATCGCTATGGTCTTCCTGGAAAATAAGGTTTCAAACGGTTACCATGGATTTTTCGTTTATTAATAATATAATAGGGCGTCATGACTTTATCAATTGTGAAGGGTCCCAACCATTCTTGATCTAACTTATGTTCTTTATGATCGTTATGTATCAGTACTAGGTCTCCTTCTTTAAACAACGATTGTGGCCTAATTATTTTACGAGCTTGATCTCTCTGATATCGTTTTTTACTTCTGATTAATGTTTCCCGGGCCTTTTGTAACTTGGAATCCCGTTCGCGCTTTCTCATTGCTACCTCACTTTGGTATGTTCTTTGAGGATTCAAGGAAATGGTTGAAGGGAGGTTAGCTTTGTGTCCAAATGTTAATTCGAAAGGTGTAAAACCGGTAGCATCGTGAATCATTGTGTTGTAAGCTAAGCAGATGAAGTTTAGTATTTCGTCCCATTCGTCAGTAGAATTTTGTTGCAAGGATTTTATCATGTCGGTAACTACAGCGTGTGTACGTTCTAGACTACCGTTAGATTGTGGATGAAAAGAACTGGTTTTGATGTGCTGGATTTTAAAGGCTTCTTCGTACCTTTGCATGAGTTCAGAAATAAAGTTCTGTCCTTGGTCGGTTAGAATTTTCTTGGGTGCAGAAAATACGTAAATATAGTGATTCAAAAGTCCGTTCCATATAGATTCTGTCTGTTGAGTTTTAAGGGGTACTAGGATTAAATACTTTGTTAGTTCATCGTGAATCGAGAGTATATACTGATTTCCTCTCTTTGTTTTCTGAAGGGGGCCTAATATGTCCATCGCTATTTTGTCATTAGGTTGTAAAGGTGTATCAGTGATTTGGGGTTCTTCGCGTGGTCTAATTCTAGTCGTTTTAGCTCTTTGACAAATGTCGCATTTATTAACGTATTCTTTAATCTTATCCATAAGGTGTGGTATGTTAACATTATTTTTAATTCTACTGTAGGTTTTCTGAATTCCAGGGTGTCCTATCAAGTCATGATTTTCTTTAATTATTTTGTTTATTTCTTCGTCCGTCAATTCGGCTATAGGCTCCCATGCAAATTCTAAGTCTTTTACTGTATCATTGAAGAATAGCAGTATGTGTTTGATCATAGTTTTCTCAGATTCTAAAAATCTGTCGGTTCCTATGCCTATCTTGTCGTTGTTTTCTATTATCTGTCGAAGTTTAACTATCCACGTTTCTTTGTCGTAATCTCCTAATTCGTTTTTTGTTAGTTGGTAAAAGTTTCGTTTGTTTGCTGATATTTTCATGAATTTAGGGATAGTTTCTGTTGTTTCCCAATTCCTAAATTGTTCTATTAGTTCTTTTTCGGTTCGCGTTACGTGTATTCTCGAAAGTGCGTCAGCTACAGTATTGTCTTTACCTTTGATATATTCGATATTATAGTCATATTCCTCTAGCCTGAGTCTCCAACGAATAAGTCGTGAAGATGGGTCTTTACAATTCTGTAACCATTTCAGGGCCTGATGATCTGTCCTGATAGTAAACTTTCGTCCTAGTAAGTATTGTCTTAGTCTTTTGATTGCCCAAACTACTGCTAGGAGTTCTTTTTCGGTCGTTGTATAGTTGCGTTCGGGTGGGTTTAATGTTCTTGAGATATAACAGCAAGGGTGATTGTCTTGAGATAGTACTGCACCTATTCCCTCGTTACTAGCGTCAGTTGTCAAAACGAATTCTTTATTGAAGTCAGGAAATTTTAACACTGGAGAGTCGCAAAGTTTTCGTTTCAGTTCATCAAAGCTGTTCTGTGTTTTGTCAGTCCAATGAAAAGGTATGTCTTTCTTGGTTAGTTCGGTTAATGGTTTAGCTATTTTACTAAAGTTTCTTATAAATTTTCGATAGTATCCGGCTAGTCCTAAGAAAGATTTGACATCTGTAAGTGTTTTAGGTGTTCGAAATGTCTTTACGGCCTCAATTTTCTTGGAATTTGGCTTCACTCCATCTTTGGTTACTATGTGACCTAAGTATTCTAGTTCGGGTCTCAAAAATTCACATTTGTCTGGCTGTAACTTTAGTCCTAACTCTCTGAGTCTCTGCAAAACTATTGCTAGATTCTTGTTGTGTTCTTCTATTGAGCTTCCGAATATTATAATGTCATCCAAATACACAAAGCAATGTTTATTTATTAGTCCGCGTAAAGCTATGTCTATCATACGTTGGAAGGTGGCCGGAGCGTTTTTCAGACCGAATGGCATGCGGTTATAATGGTAATGTCCGTGAGGTGTTGAAAAGGCTGTATATTTTTTAGAGTCGGGGTCCATGGGGATTTGATGGAATCCTGAGGATAGGTCAAGAGATGAAAAGAACTTTGCGTTACCAAGTTGGGATAGTATTTCGTCTATATTTGGTAAAGGGTATGCGTCCTGATCAGTGAGCTCGTTTAGTTTTCTAAAATCTATGACAATTCTCCACTTTTGTTTTCCTGAAGCATCGGCTTTTTTAGGAACAACCCAAACTGGCGAATTGTACGGGGAATCGCTAGGTTCAATAATCTTTTTCTCTAACATTTCCTTCATATGCCTATTGATTTCTTCTTTGTGACATTCCGGTGGTCGGTAGGATTTAGTGTTAATGACTTTATTTTCTTTTAACGTGATCGTATGTTTGGCCAAGTTGGTACAAGGTAAGAAATTTTTTTCTAAGTTAAAAATATCAATGTAGAATAATAGTAATTTCTCAATTGGTTCGCGTAAACTTGGCTCTATATGAGATAATCGCACGAGTTGTTTAAAGGTAGAGGCCTGATCATATGTATTTGAATTTTCAATAATATTTGTTATTTTGGTTGTTGACTCACCACAATTGACAAAGCATACTCGCGTCGGTTTTCCCTCAAGGTAAACGGTTTTATGAATTTGGGTATTTGGTTCTATGGTTTCTTCCGTATCCTGGAAATCAAAGCGTTTATTATTGAGCTGCAAATAGTTATTGGTGATGTTGAATTTAAACTTTTTCATGGCTGGTAAACCGAATATGCCATCTTCTATTAAAGGGAAGTTATCATCTACTACATAAAACTTTACTAATTCATTGCAAATTTTAAAAGTTACTGATTCACTAGATTTAAACTTAGCATGTCCTATTGAAAAGTTTTGTTCTTCTGTTTCTTTGGTCGTTTTTATTCGTCCATCTCGTAGTATTGATCCTTTTCGTAGTACGTTGATTCCTGCTCCTGAGTCGACAAGTAGCTTGAATTCTGCTCCTCCTGTTCTTCGCATTCGGATGGTTGGTAGTTGTTTACTTGTTGAATAGATTCGCATGATTCTTCGGTTTCCACGTTGAATATTTTGGGTGGTGCCCTTTCCTGAGGCGCTCGTACTTGAAAATTTACACACTGGTTTGACGTATGGCCAATTTTTCCACACTTGAAACATTTTATTTGGCGTCGTATTTCAAATGGAGTGTTTTCGTTAATTGTTGACGGGCGATTGCGTATCTCCTGACTCGCTGAAGGTCGAGCGTTGATAACCAGTCTTCGTTGTTCGGGCGGCGTGGTGTATCTTCGTGCGTAGTTTCCTGGTTTAGTCATAACTGAGTGCGGTCGCCGAACTGTTTTATGCCGTTCTTCGCGTAAATAACGTTCAATGTCAGACGCTTCTTTTTCTGCTTCTATGAGTGTGCCTGGTTTACTAGAGAATATCATGTGTCCTATTTCTCGTTTTAACCCGTTCATATAAATTCTTGTAACGCGCTTCATTGTGGCTTCCATCATTACCCGTCTAGTTATCGGTTGCGGATATTCATTGGTTATCGCGTATGTCAACTTGTTTAATATTCTTCGAAATCGTATATTGAAATTTTGTACGCTTTCTGTAGCACCTTGCTTCAAATCGCGTAACTGTTCACTAAATTCGTCGGAGGAGGCTTGTACTGTCACGTTACTTCGTAGCGCGTCGTAAAGGCTTGCATACGAATCGATATTGATATTGCGTATACTTTGCGCAGCTTTTCCCGTAATTTTTTCGACTTTAATTGCTTTTAGTAATAAAGTTCGTTCCGTGCACATACTTCTTAATGAACGAACCTCTTTGATGAAATCCTCTACACCAACATCGTCATCTCCATTGAGCACTGGGATGTAACGTATGGCATCTTTTGCTCGAAGATTCGGTTGTTCCAATGGCACAGACATCGCAGGGTCTGGAACTAGAGCTGAATTCGATGGTCTTCTAGTTGGTGGTTGACTGTCGTCGCCTTCCGTCATGAAGGATGTAAAGTCGTCATCCTCTCCCATATTCATTCCAGCTAGATTCCTGCCTAACATTTCTATTTCTTTCGCACGCTTCTTATTTTCCTGATGGGCCATTTGCAAAGCAGCCTCTAATGTATTAATCTTTTTATTATAAAAATCTTGTTGTTTAGCCATAGCTTCGTTCTGTTTTTTAACAGTTTCCATTAACTCCTTAATCTGAGCTTCCGTAGAAGTAGATTGTGATTTACTCATGATTCTGACAGATTCAAAACTATCTATACTTGACCAGTCGTCGCTACAGAAACTAGGTCTTCTTGTTCGATGATGTACAAAGGAATCCAGAGTTACTTACTGTGTTTACTCTTCCTTTGTCACAACGTAGTTCTTTTGATCCTTCGTTCTCCGTGATGTCCGTAGACCGAAATGCGTAATTTCGTTTACACGAAGTCGAACGGATCCTGGCAGGATCGCCAAAATGTCACGTAATATTTCTTACAAAATAAAAAAACTTTTATTTCTTTCCAGTGAAAGTATGATGTTACAATATATGATAAATGGTAGTAGTAGAACGAACGACTAACTGTTATTACGATTAATATTTTTTTTTTTTTTTTTATAACTATTTGCTGTCGTCGCTATAGAAACCATTACAGACCGGCGGCGCCATCTCTGTGAAGAGCGCCGATTACGCAGACCTTTGGAGCCCGGGTTTCGGGAATTCTTATCGTCACAGGGACATTGTATACGTCTATAACGTTCTATATCCTAACCTAACGCAACCTAACATCTGGGACGTAATATTTTACAACATTCCTGGCGTGTCGTCGCCTGCTACTCGAAGGGGACATTATATACGTCTATAACGGTGTATATTCTATCCTAACGCAACCTAACATCTGGGATGTAATATTTTACAACATTCCTGGCATGTCGGCCCTACGCCTCGGTGGGAACATTATATACGTCTATAACGATATATGTCCTAACCTAAGGCAACCTACCATCTCGGAAGTAATAGTCGACGACTTTCCTGGCGTGTCCGCCCGTACTTCTCGGTGGGAACATTATGTACGTCTATAACGTTATATATCCTAGCCTAAGGCGACCTAACATGTCGAATGTAATATTTTACAACATTCCTGGCGTGTCGTCTCCTGCTTCTCGATGGGGACATTATATACTTCTATAACGTTTTATAGCCTAACATAACGCAACCTAACATTTGGGATGTAATATTTTACAACATTCCTGGCATGTCGGTGCTTACGTCTCGGTGGGAACATTATATACATCTATAACGTTTTATATCCTAACCTAATTCAACCTAGCATCTGGGATGTAATATTTTGCAACATTCCTGGCATGTCGGTCCGTACTTCTCGGTGGGAACATCATATACGTCTATAGCGATATATATCCTAACCGAAGGCAACCTAACATCTCGGATGTAATATTTTACAACATTCCTGGCGTGTCGTCGCCTGCTTCTCGATGGGGACATTATATACGTCTATAACGTTGTATATCCTAACCTAACGCAACCTAACATCTGGGATGTAATATTCTACAACATTCCTGGCGTGTCGTCGCCTGCTTCTCGATGGGGACACTATATACGTATATAACGTTGTATATCCTAACCTAACGCAACCTAACTTCTGGGATGTAATATTTTACAACATTCCGGGCATGTCGGTCCCTACGTCTCGGTGGGAACATTATATACGTCTATAACGATATATGTCCTCACCTAAGGCAACCTAACATCTCGGAAGTAATAGTTGACAACTTTCCTGGCGTGTCCGCCCGTACTTCTCGGTGGGAACATTATATACATCTATAACGTTATATATCCTAGCCTAAGGCAACCTAACATGTCGAATCTAATATTTTACAACATTCCTGGCGTGTCGTCGCCTGCTTCCCGAAGGGGACATTATATACTTCTATAACGGTGTATATTCTATCCTAACGCAACCTAACATCTGCGATGTAATATTTTACAACATTCCTGGCATGTCGGCCCTACGTCTCGGTGGGAACATTATATACATCTATAACGTTTTATATCCTAACCTAATTCAACCTAGCATCTGGGATGTAATATTTTGCAACATTCCTGCCGTGCAGGCCCGTACTTCTCGGTGGGAACATTATATACGTCTATAACGTTATATATCCTAGCCTAAGACGACCTAACATGTCGAATGTAATATTTTACATCATTCCTGGCGTGTCGTCGCCTGCTTCTCGATGGGGACATTATGTACATCTATAACGTTTTATATCCTAACCTAAGGCAACCTAACATCTGGGATGTAATATTTGACAACATTCCCGGCGTGTCGTCGCCTGCTCCTCGATGGGGACATTATATACGTCTATAACGTTTTATATCCTAACCTAACGCAACTTAACATGTCGAATGTAATATTTTACAACATTCCTGGCGTGTCGTCGCCTACTTCTCGATGGGCGCATTATATACACCTTTAACGTTGTATATCCTAACTTAACGCAACCTAACATCTGGGATGTAATATTTTGCAACATTCCTGCCGTGCAGGCCCGTACTTCTCGGTGGGAACATTATATACGTCTATAACGTTATATATCCTAGCCTAAGACGACCTAACATGTCGAATGTAATATTTTATATCATTCCTGGCGTGTCGTCGCCTGCTTCTCGATGGGGACATTATGTACATCTATAACGTTTTATATCCTAACCTAAGGCAACCTAACATCTGGGATGTAATATTTGACAACATTCCCGGCGTGTCGTCGCCTGCTTCTCGATGGGGACATTATATACGTCTATAACGTTCTATATCCTAACCTAACGCAACTTAACATGTCGAATGTAATATTTTACAACATTCCTGGCGTGTCGTCGCCTGCTTCTCGATGGGCGCATTATATACATCTTTAACGTTGTATATCCTAACTTAACGCAACCTAACATCTGGGATGTAATATTTTACAACATTCCTGGCGTTTCGTCACCAGCTTCTCAATGGGGACATTATATACGTCTATAACGTTGTATATCCTAACCTAACGCAACCTAACTTCTGGGATGTAATATTTTAGAACATTCCTGGCGCGTCGGCTCCTAGTTTTCGGTGGAAACATTATATACGTCTACAACGTTATATATCCTGACGTAAGGCAATATAACGTCTCGGATGTAATATTTTATAACATTCCTGGCGCGTCGTCGCCTGCTTCTCGATGGGGACATTATATACGTCTATAACGTTGTATATCCTAACCTAAAGCAACCTAACATCTGGGATGTAATATTGTACAAGATTCCTGGCATGTCGGTCCCCACGTCTCGGTGGGAACATTATATATGTCCATGACGTTGTATATCCTAACCTAAGGGAACCTAACATCTCGGATATAATATTTTACAACATTCCTGGCGTGTCGACGCCTGCTTCTCGAAGGGGACATTATATACGTCTATAACTGTGTATATTCTATCCTAACGCAACCTAACATCTGGAATGTAATATTTCACAACATTCCTGGCATGTTGGTCCCTACGTCTCGGTGGGAACATTATATATGTCTATAACGCTGTATACCCTAATCTAAGGCAACCTAGCATCTCGGAAGTAATAGTCGACAACTTTCCTGGCGTGTCCGCCCGTACTTCTCGGTGGGAACATTATGTACGTCTATAACGTTATATATCCTAGCCTAAGGCGACCTAACATGTCGAATGTAATATTTTACAACATTCCTGGCGTGTCGTCGCCTGCTTCTCGAAGGGGACATTATATACGTCTATAACGGTGTATATTCTATCCTAACGCAACCTAACATATGGAATGTAATGTTTTACAACATTCCTGGCATGTCGGCCCTACGTCTCGGTGGGAACATTATATACGTCTATAACGATATATGTCCTAACCTAAGGCAACCTAACATCTCGGAAGTAATAGTTGACAACTTTCCTGGCGTGTCCGCCCGTACTTCTCGGTGGGAACATTATATACATCTATAACGTTATATATCCTAGCCTAAGGCGACCTAACATGTCGAATGTAATATTTTACAACATTCCTGGCGTGTCGTCGCCTGCTTCTTGGTGGGGACATTATATACGTCTATAACGTTGTATATCCTAACCTAACGCAACCTAACTTCTGAGATGTAATATTTTACAACATTCCTGGCATGTCCGCCCGTACTTTTCGGTGGGTCCATTATATACGTCGATAACGTTATATATCCTAGCCTAAGGCAACCTAACATGTCGAATGTAATATTTTACAACATTCCTGGCGTGTCGTCGCCTGCTTCCCGAAGGGGACATTATATACTCCTATAACGGTGTATATTCTATCCTAACGCAACCTAACATCTGCGATGTAATATTTTACAACATTCCTGGCATGTCGGCCCTACGTCTCGGTGGGAACATTATATACATCTATAACGTTTTATATCCTAACCTAATTCAACCTAGCATCTGGGATGTAATATTTTGCAACATTCCTGCCGTGCAGGCACGTACTTCTCGGTGGGAACATTATATACGTCTATAACGTTATATATCCTAGCCTAAGACGACCTAACATGTCGAATGTAATATTTTACATCATTCCTGGCGTGTCGTCGCCTGCTTCTCGATGGGGACATTATGTACATCTATAACGTTTTATATCCTAACCTAAGGCAACCTAACATCTGGGATGTAATATTTGACAACATTCCCGGCGTGTCGTCGCCTGCTCCTCGATGGGGACATTATATACGTCTATAACGTTTTATATCCTAACCTAACGCAACTTAACATGTCGAATGTAATATTTTACCACATTCCTGGCGTGTCGTCGCCTACTTCTCGATGGGCGCATTATATACACCTTTAACGTTGTATATCCTAACTTAACGCAACCTAACATCTGGGATGTAATATTTTACAACATTCCTGGCGTTTCGTCACCAGCTTCTCGATGGGGAAATTATATACGTCTATAACGTTGTATATCCTAACCTAACGCAACCTAACTTCTGGGATGTAATATTTTACAACATTCCTGGCGCGTCGGCTCCTAGTTTTCGGTGGAAACATTATATACGTCTACAACGCTATATATCCTGACGTAAGGCAATATAACGTCTCGGATGTAATATTTTATAACATTCCTGGCGCGTCGTCGCCTGCTTCTCGATGGGGACATTATATACGTCTATAACGTTGTATATCCTAACCTAAAGCAACCTAACATCTGGGATGTAATATTGTACAAGATTCCTGGCATGTCGGTCCCCACGTCTCGGTGGGAACATTATATATGTCCATGACGTTGTATATCCTAACCTAAGGGAACCTAACATCTCGGATATAATATTTTACAACATTCCTGGCGTGTCGACGCCTGCTTCTCGAAGGGTACATTATATACGTCTATAACTGTGTATATTCTATCCTAACGCAACCTAACATCTGGAATGTAATATTTTACAACATTCCTGGCATGTTGGTCCCTACGTCTCGGTGGGAACATTATATATGTCTATAACGATGTATACCCTAATCTAAGGCAACCTAACATCTCGGAAGTAATAGTTGACAACTTTCCTGGCGTGTCCGCCCGTACTTCTCGGTGGGAACATTATATACATCTATAATGTTATATATCCTAGCCTAAGGCGACCTAACATGTCGAATGTAATATTTTACAACATTCCTGGCATGTCGGTCCCTACTTCTCGGTGGGAACATTGTATACGTCTATAACGTTGTATATCCTAACCTAACGCAACCTAACATCTGGGACGTAATATTTTACAACATTCCTGGCGCGTCAGCTCCTACTTTTCGGTGGGTCCATTATATACGTCTATAACGTTATATATCCTAACGTAAGGCAACATAACATCTCGGATGTAGTATTTTACAACATTCCTGGCGTGTCGTCGCCTGCTACGCGAAGGGGACATTATATACGTCTATAACGGTGTATATTCTATCCTAACGCAACCTAACATCTGGGACGTAACATTTTACAACATTCCTGGCATGTCGGCCCTACGTCTCGGTGGGAACATTATATACGTCTATAACGATATATGTCCTATCCTAAGGCAACCTAACATCTCGTAAGTAATAGTCGACAACTTTCCTGGCGTGTCCGCCCGTACTTCTCGGTGGGAACATTATGTACGTCTATAACGTTATATATCCTAGCCTAAGGCGACCTAACATGTCGAATGTAATATTTTACAACATTCCTGGCGTGTAGTCTCCTGCTTCTCGATGGGGACATTATATACTTCTATAACGTTGTATAGCCTAACCTAACGCAACCTAACATTTGGGATGTAATATTTTACAACATTCCTGGCATGTCGGTGCCTACGTCTCGGTGGGAACATTATATACATCTATAACGTTTTATATCCTAACCTAATTCAACCTAGCATCTGGGATGTAATATTTTGCAACATTCCTGGCATGTCGGTCCGTACTTCTCGGTGGGAACATTCTATACGTCTATAACGACATATATCCTAACCTAAGGGAACCTTACATCTCGGATGTAATATTTTACAACATTCCTGGCATGTCGGTCCCTACTTCTCGGTGGGAATATTACATACGTCTATAACCTTATATATCATAACCTAAGGCAAACTAACATCTCGGATGTAATATTTTACAAAATTCCTGGCTCGTCGGTCCCTACTTCTCGGTGGGAACATTATATACGTCTATAACGATATATGTCCTAACCTAAGGCAACCTAACATCTCGGAAGTAATAGTTGACAACTTTCCTGCCGTGCAGGCCCGTACTTCTCGGTGGGAACATTATATACGTCTATAACGTTATATATCCTAGCCTAAGACGACCTAACATGTCGAATGTAATATTTTATATCATTCCTGGCGTGTCGTCGCCTGCTTCTCGATGGGGACATTATGTACATCTATAACGTTTTATATCCTAACCTAAGGCAACCTAACATCTGGGATGTAATATTTGACAACATTCCCGGCGTGTCGTCGCCTGCTTCTCGATGGGGACATTATATACGTCTATAACGTTCTATATCCTAACCTAACGCAACTTAACATGTCGAATGTAATATTTTACAACATTCCTGGCGTGTCGTCGCCTGCTTCTCGATGGGCGCATTATATACATCTTTAACGTTGTATATCCTAACTTAACGCAACCTAACATCTGGGATGTAATATTTTACAACATTCCTGGCGTTTCGTCACCAGCTTCTCAATGGGGACATTATATACGTCTATAACGTTGTATATCCTAACCTAACGCAACCTAACTTCTGGGATGTAATATTTTAGAACATTCCTGGCGCGTCGGCTCCTAGTTTTCGGTGGAAACATTATATACGTCTACAACGTTATATATCCTGACGTAAGGCAATATAACGTCTCGGATGTAATATTTTATAACATTCCTGGCGCGTCGTCGCCTGCTTCTCGATGGGGACATTATATACGTCTATAACGTTGTATATCCTAACCTAAAGCAACCTAACATCTGGGATGTAATATTGTACAAGATTCCTGGCATGTCGGTCCCCACGTCTCGGTGGGAACATTATATATGTCCATGACGTTGTATATCCTAACCTAAGGGAACCTAACATCTCGGATATAATATTTTACAACATTCCTGGCGCGTCGACGCCTGCTTCTCGAAGGGGACATTATATACGTCTATAACTGTGTATATTCTATCCTAACGCAACCTAACATCTGGAATGTAATATTTCACAACATTCCTGGCATGTTGGTCCCTACGTCTCGGTGGGAACATTATATATGTCTATAACGCTGTATACCCTAATCTAAGGCAACCTAGCATCTCGGAAGTAATAGTCGACAACTTTCCTGGCGTGTCCGCCCGTACTTCTCGGTGGGAACATTATGTACGTCTATAACGTTATATATCCTAGCCTAAGGCGACCTAACATGTCGAATGTAATATTTTACAACATTCCTGGCGTGTCGTCGCCTGCTTCTCGAAGGGGACATTATATACGTCTATAACGGTGTATATTCTATCCTAACGCAACCTAACATATGGAATGTAATGTTTTACAACATTCCTGGCATGTCGGCCCTACGTCTCGGTGGGAACATTATATACGTCTATAACGATATATGTCCTAACCTAAGGCAACCTAACATCTGGGATGTAATATTTGACAACATTCCCGGCGTGTCGTCGCCTGCTCCTCGATGGGGACATTATATACGTCTATAACGTTTTATATCCTAACCTAACGCAACTTAACATGTCGAATGTAATATTTTACAACATTCCTGGCGTGTCGTCGCCTACTTCTCGATGGGCGCATTATATACACCTTTAACGTTGTATATCCTAACTTAACGCAACCTAACATCTGGGATGTAATATTTTACAACATTCCTGGCGTTTCGTCACCAGCTTCTCGATGGGGACATTATATACGTCTATAACGTTGTATATCCTAACCTAACGCAACCTAACTTCTGGGATGTAATATTTTACAACATTCCTGGCGCGTCGGCTCCTAGTTTTCGGTGGAAACATTATATACGTCTACAACGCTATATATCCTGACGTAAGGCAATATAACGTCTCGGATGTAATATTTTATAACATTCCTGGCGCGTCGTCGCCTGCTTCTCGATGGGGACATTATATACGTCTATAACGTTGTATATCCTAACCTAAAGCAACCTAACATCTGGGATGTAATATTGTACAAGATTCCTGGCATGTCGGTCCCCACGTCTCGGTGGGAACATTATATATGTCCATGACGTTGTATATCCTAACCTAAGGGAACCTAACATCTCGGATATAATATTTTACAACATTCCTGGCGTGTCGACGCCTGCTTCTCGAAGGGTACATTATATACGTCTATAACTGTGTATATTCTATCCTAACGCAACCTAACATCTGGAATGTAATATTTTACAACATTCCTGGCATGTTGGTCCCTACGTCTCGGTGGGAACATTATATATGTCTATAACGATGTATACCCTAATCTAAGGCAACCTAACATCTCGGAAGTAATAGTTGACAACTTTCCTGGCGTGTCCGCCCGTACTTCTCGGTGGGAACATTATATACATCTATAATGTTATATATCCTAGCCTAAGGCGACCTAACATGTCGAATGTAATATTTTACAACATTCCTGGCATGTCGGTCCCTACTTCTCGGTGGGAACATTGTATACGTCTATAACGTTGTATATCCTAACCTAACGCAACCTAACATCTGGGACGTAATATTTTACAACATTCCTGGCGCGTCAGCTCCTACTTTTCGGTGGGTCCATTATATACGTCTATAACGTTATATATCCTAACGTAAGGCAACATAACATCTCGGATGTAGTATTTTACAACATTCCTGGCGTGTCGTCGCCTGCTACGCGAAGGGGACATTATATACGTCTATAACGGTGTATATTCTATCCTAACGCAACCTAACATCTGGGACGTAACATTTTACAACATTCCTGGCATGTCGGCCCTACGTCTCGGTGGGAACATTATATACGTCTATAACGATATATGTCCTATCCTAAGGCAACCTAACATCTCGTAAGTAATAGTCGACAACTTTCCTGGCGTGTCCGCCCGTACTTCTCGGTGGGAACATTATGTACGTCTATAACGTTATATATCCTAGCCTAAGGCGACCTAACATGTCGAATGTAATATTTTACAACATTCCTGGCGTGTAGTCTCCTGCTTCTCGATGGGGACATTATATACTTCTATAACGTTGTATAGCCTAACCTAACGCAACCTAACATTTGGGATGTAATATTTTACAACATTCCTGGCATGTCGGTGCCTACGTCTCGGTGGGAACATTATATACATCTATAACGTTTTATATCCTAACCTAATTCAACCTAGCATCTGGGATGTAATATTTTGCAACATTCCTGGCATGTCGGTCCGTACTTCTCGGTGGGAACATTCTATACGTCTATAACGACATATATCCTAACCTAAGGGAACCTTACATCTCGGATGTAATATTTTACAACATTCCTGGCATGTCGGTCCCTACTTCTCGGTGGGAATATTACATACGTCTATAACCTTATATATCATAACCTAAGGCAAACTAACATCTCGGATGTAATATTTTACAAAATTCCTGGCTCGTCGGTCCCTACTTCTCGGTGGGAACATTCTATTTGTCTATAACGTTGTATATCCTAACCTAAGGGAACCTAACATATCGGATGTAATATTTTAAAACTTTCCTGGCATGTCGGTCCCTACGTCTCGGTGGGATCATTATATACGTCTATAACGATATATATCCTAACCTAAGGCAACCTAACATCTCGGATGTAATATTTTACAACATTGGTGACGCGTCGGCCCCTATTTCTCGGTGGGAACATTCTATACGTCTATAACGTTGTATATCATAACCTAAGGGAACCTAACATCTCGGGTGTAATATTTTAGAACATTCCTGACGCGTCGGTCCCTATTTCTCGATGGGAACAATATATACGTCTATAACGTTATATATAATAGCCTAAGGCATCCTAACTTGTAGAATGTAGTATAATATAACATTCCTGTCGTGTCGTCGCCTGCTTCTCGATGGGGACATTATATACATCTATAACGTTGTATATCCTACCCTAAGGCAACCTGACACCTCGGATGTAATATTTTACAACATTCCTGGCATGTCTGTCCCTACTTCTCCGTGGGAACATTCTATTTGTCTATAACGTTGTATATCCTAACCTAAGGGAACCTAACATATCGGATGTAATATTTTACAACGTTCCTGGCATGTCGGTCCCTACTTCTCGGTGGGAACATTCTATACGTCTATAACGTTGTATATCCTAACCTAAGGGAACCTAACATCTCGGGTGTAATATTTTACAACATTGCGGACGCGTCGGCCCGTATTTCTCGGTCGGAACATTCTATACGTCTATAACGTTGTATATCATAACCTAAGGGAACCTAACATCTCGGGTGTAATATTTTAAAACATTCCTGTCGTGTCGTCGCCTGCTTCTCGAAGGGGACATTATATACATCTATAACGTTGTATATCCTACCCTAAGGCAACCTAACACCTCGGATGTAATATTTTACAACATTCCTGGCATGTCGGTCCCTACTTCTCGGTGGGAACATTCTATTTGTCTATAACGTTGTATATCCTAACCTAAGGCAACCTAACATCTCGGATGTAATATTTTACAACATTCCTGGTGGGTCGTCGCCCGCTTCTCGATGGGGACATTATATACGTCTTTAACGTTGAATATCCTAACCTAAAGCAACCTAACATCTGGGATGTAATATTTTACAAGATCTCTCGCATGTCGGTCCCCACGTCTCGGTGGGAACATTATATACGTCTATAACGATATATACACTAACCTAAGGCAACCTAACATCTCGGATGTAATATTTTACAACATTCCTGTCGTGTCGTCGCCTGCTTCTCGATGGGGACATTATATACGTCTATAACGTTGTATATTCTAACCTAACGCATCCTAACATCTGGGATGTAATATTTTACAACATTCCTGGCGTGTCGTCGCCTACTTCTCGATGGGGACATTATATACATCTATAACGTTGTATATCCTTACCTAAGGCAACCTAACATCTCGGATGTAATATTTTACAACATTCTGGCGTTTCGTCGCCTGCTTCTCGATGGGGACTTTATAAACGTCTATAACGTTGTATATCCTAACCTAACGCAACCTAACATCTGGGATGTAATATTTTACAACATTCCTGGCATGTCGGTCCCTACGTCTCGGTGGGAACGTTATATACGTCTATAACGATATATATCCTAACCTAAGGGAACCTTACATCTCGGATGTAATATTTTACAACATTCCTGGCGCTTCGGCTGCTACTTTTCGGTGGGAACATTATATACGTCTATAACGTCATATATCCTAACCTAAGGGAACCTAACATCTCGGATGTAATATTTTACAACATTGCTGGCATGTCGGTCCCTACGTCTCGGTGGGGACATTATATACGTCTATAACGGTATATATCCTAACCTAACGCAACCTAACATCTGGGATGTAATATTTTACAACATTCCTGGCATGTCGGTCCCTACGTCTCGGTGGGAACGTTACATACGTCTATAACGATACATATCCTAACCTAAGGCAACCTGACATCTCGGATGTAATATTTGACAACTTTCCTGGCGTGTTAGCGCGTACTCCTCGTTGGGAACATCATATACGTCTATAACGTTATATATCCTTACGTAAGGCAACATAACATCTCGGATGTAATATTTTACAACATTCCTGGCGTGTCGTCGCCTGCTTCTCGATGGGGACATTATATACGTCTATAAAGTTGTATATCCTAACCTAACGCAACCTAAATTCTGGGATGTAATATTTTACAAAATTCCTGGCATGTCGGTCCCTACTTCTTGCTGGAAACATTGTATACGTCTATAACGATATATATACTACTCTAAGGCAACCTAACATCTCGGATGTAATATTTTACAACATTCTGGCGTGTCGTCGCCTCCTTCTCGATGGGGACTTTATAAACGTCTATAACGTTGTATATCCTAACCTAACGCAACCTAACATCTGGGATGTAATATTTTACAACATTCCTGGCATGTCGGTCCCTACGTCTCGGTGGGAACGTTATATACGTCTATAACGACATATATCCTAACCTAAGGGAACCTTACATCTCGGATGTAATATTTTACAACATTCCTGGCATGTCGGGCCCTACTTCTCGGTGGGAACATTGTATACGTCTATAACGATATATATCCTAGCCTAAGGCAACCTAACATGTCGAATGTTATATTTTACAACATTCCTGGTGGGTCGTCGCCCGCTTCTCGATGGGGACATTATATACTTCTATAACGTTGTATATCCTAACCTAACGCAACCTAACATCTGGGATGTAATATTTTACAACATTCCTGGCATGTCGGTCCCTACGTCTTCGTGGGTACATTATATACGTCTATAACGTTGTATATCCTAACCTAACGCAACCTAACACCTGGGATGTAATATTTTAAAACATTCCTGGCATGTCGGTCCCTACGTTTCGGTGGGAACATTATATACGTCTATAACGATATATATCCTAACCTAAGACAACCTAACATCTCGGATGTAATATTTTACAACATTCCTGGCGCTTCGGCTGCTACTTTTCAGTGGGAACATTATATACGTCTATAACGTTGTATATCCTTACCTAAGGCAACCTAACATCTCGGATGTAATATTTTACAACATTCTGGCGTGTCGACGCCTGCTTCTCGATGGGGACTTTATAAACGTCTATAACGTTGTATATCCTAACCTAACGCAACCTAACATCTGGGATGTAATATTTTACAACATTCCTGGCATGTCGGTCCCTACGTCTCGGTGGGAACGTTATATACGTCTATAACGATATATATCCTAACCTAAGGGAACCTTACATCTCGGATGTAATATTTTACAACATTCCTGGCATGTCGGGCCCTACTTCTCGGTGGGAACATTGTATACGTCTATAACGATATATATCCTAGCCTGAGGCAACCTAACATGTCGAGTCTAATATTTTACAACATTCCTGACGTGTCGTCGCCTGCTTCTCGATGGGGACATTATATACGTCTATATCGTAGTATATTCTAACCTAACGCAACCTAACATCCGGGATGTAACATTTTACTAAATTCCTGGAGTGTCGTCACCTACTTCTGGATGGGGACATTATATACATCTATAACGTTATATATCCTATCCTAAGGGAACCTTACATCTCGGATGTAATATTTTACAACATTCCTGGCATGTCGGGCCCTACTTCTCGGTGGGAACATTGTATACGTCTATAACGATATATATCCTAGCCTGAGGCAACCTAACATGTCGAGTCTAATATTTTACAACATTCCTGTCGTGTCGTCGCCTGCTTCTCGATGGGGACATTATATACGTCTATATCGTTGTATATTCTAACCTAACGCAACCTAACATCCGGGATGTAACATTTTACTACATTCCTGGAGTGTCGTCGCCTACTTCTGGATGGGGACATTATATACATCTATAACGTTATATATCCTATCCTAAGGGAACCTAAAATCTCGGTTGTAATATTTTACAACATTCTGGCGTGTCGACGCCTGCTTCTCGATGGGGACTTTATAAACGTCTATAACGTTGTATATCCTAACCTAACGCAACCTAACATCTGGGATGTAATATTTTACAACATTCCTGGCATGTCGGTCCCTACGTCTCGGTGGGAACGTTATATACGTCTATAACGATATATATCCTAACCTAAGGGAACCTTACATCTCGGATGTAATATTTTACAACATTCCTGGCGCTTCGGCTGCTACTTTTCGGTGGGAACATTATATACGTCTATAACGTCATATATCCTAACCTAAGGGAACCTAACATCTCGGATGTAATATTTTACAACATTGCTGGCATGTCGGTCCCTACGTCTCGGTGGGGACATTATATACGTCTATAACGGTATATATCCTAACCTAACGCAACCTAACATCAGGGATGTAATATTTTACAACATTCCTGGCATGTCGGTCCCTACGTCTCGGTGGGAACGTTACATACGTCTATAACGATACATATCCTAACCTAAGGCAACCTGACATCTCGGATGTAATATTTGACAACTTTCCTGGCGTGTTAGCGCGTACTCCTCGTTGGGAACATCATATACGTCTATAACGTTATATATCCTTACGTAAGGCAACATAACATCTCGGATGTAATATTTTACAAAATTCCTGGCGTGTCGTCGCCTGCTTCTCGATGGGGACATTATATACGTCTATAAAGTTGTATATCCTAACCTAACGCAACCTAAATTCTGGGATGTAATATTTTACAAAATTCCTGGCATGTCGGTCCCTACTTCTTGCTGGAAACATTGTATACGTCGATAACGATATATATACTACTCTAAGGCAACCTAACATCTCGGATGTAATATTTTACAACATTCTGGCGTGTCGTCGCCTCCTTCTCGATGGGGACTTTATAAACGTCTATAACGTTGTATATCCTAACCTAACGCAACCTAACATCTGGGATGTAATATTTTACAACATTCCTGGCATGTCGGTCCCTACGTCTCGGTGGGAACGTTATATACGTCTATAACGACATATATCCTAACCTAAGGGAACCTTACATCTCGGATGTAATATTTTACAACATTCCTGGCATGTCGGGCCCTACTTCTCGGTGGGAACATTGTATACGTCTATAACGATATATATCCTAGCCTAAGGCAACCTAACATGTCGAATGTTATATTTTACAACATTCCTGGTGGGTCGTCGCCCGCTTCTCGATGGGGACATTATATACTTCTATAACGTTGTATATCCTAACCTAACGCAACCTAACATCTGGGATGTAATATTTTACAACATTCCTGGCATGTCGGTCCCTACGTCTTCGTGGGTACATTATATACGTCTATAACGTTGTATATCCTAACCTAACGCAACCTAACACCTGGGATGTAATATTTTAAAACATTCCTGGCATGTCGGTCCCTACGTTTCGGTGGGAACATTATATACGTCTATAACGATATATATCCTAACCTAAGACAACCTAACATCTCGGATGTAATATTTTACAACATTCCTGGCGCTTCGGCTGCTACTTTTCAGTGGGAACATTATATACGTCTATAACGTTGTATATCCTTACCTAAGGCAACCTAACATCTCGGATGTAATATTTTACAACATTCTGGCGTGTCGACGCCTGCTTCTCGATGGGGACTTTATAAACGTCTATAACGTTGTATATCCTAACCTAACGCAACCTAACATCTGGGATGTAATATTTTACAACATTCCTGGCATGTCGGTCCCTACGTCTCGGTGGGAACGTTATATACGTCTATAACGATATATATCCTAACCTAAGGGAACCTTACATCTCGGATGTAATATTTTACAACATTCCTGGCATGTCGGGCCCTACTTCTCGGTGGGAACATTGTATACGTCTATAACGATATATATCCTAGCCTGAGGCAACCTAACATGTCGAGTCTAATATTTTACAACATTCCTGACGTGTCGTCGCCTGCTTCTCGATGGGGACATTATATACGTCTATATCGTAGTATATTCTAACCTAACGCAACCTAACATCCGGGATGTAACATTTTACTACATTCCTGGAGTGTCGTCACCTACTTCTGGATGGGGACATTATATACATCTATAACGTTATATATCCTATCCTAAGGGAACCTTACATCTCGGATGTAATATTTTACAACATTCCTGGCATGTCGGGCCCTACTTCTCGGTGGGAACATTGTATACGTCTATAACGATATATATCCTAGCCTGAGGCAACCTAACATGTCGAGTCTAATATTTTACAACATTCCTGTCGTGTCGTCGCCTGCTTCTCGATGGGGACATTATATACGTCTATATCGTTGTATATTCTAACCTAACGCAACCTAACATCCGGGATGTAACATTTTACTACATTCCTGGAGTGTCGTCGCCTACTTCTGGATGGGGACATTATATACATCTATAACGTTATATATCCTATCCTAAGGGAACCTAAAATCTCGGTTGTAATATTTTACAACATTCCTGGCATGTAGGTCCCTACTTCTTGGTGGAAACATTGTATACGTCTATAACGATATATATACTACTCTAAGGCAACCTAACATCTCGGATGTAATATTTTACAACATTCCTGGCGCTTCGGCTGCTACTTTTCGGTGGGAACGTTATATACGTCTATAACGATATATATCCTAACCTAAGGCAACCTAACATCTCGGATGTAATATTTTACAACATTCCTGGCGCTTCGGCTGCTACTTTTCAGTGGGAACATTATATACGTCTATAACGTTGTATATCCTTACCTAAGGCAACCTAACATCTCGGATGTAATATTTTACAACATTCTGGCGTGTCGTCGCCTCCTTCTCGATGGGGACTTTATAAACGTCTATAACGTTGTATATCCTAACCTAACGCAACCTAACATCTGGGATGTAATATTTTATAACATTCCTGGCATGTGGGTCCCTACGTCTCGGTGGGAACGTTATATACGTCTATAACGACATATATCCTAACCTAAGGGAACCTAATATCTCGGATGTAATAGTTGGCAACATTCCTGGCGTGTCGGCCCCTATTTCTCGTTGGGAACATTATATACGTCTATAACGTTATATATCCTAGCCTATGGCGACCTAACGTGTCGAATGTAATATTTTACAACATTCCTGGCGTGTCGTCGCCTACTTCTCGACGGGGACATTATATACATCTATAACGTTGTATATCGTAACCTAAGGGAACCTAACATCTCGGCTGTACTATTTTACAACATTGCTGGCATGTCGGTCCCTACGTCTCGGTGGGGACATTATATACAACTATAACGATATGTATCCTAACCTAAGGCAACCTAACATCTCGGATGTAATATTTAAAAACATTCCTGGCATGTCGGTCCCTACTTCTAGGTGGGAACATTCTATACGTCTATAACGTTGTATATCCTAACCTAAGAGAACCTAACATGTCAAATGTAACATTTTACAACACTCCTGGCGTGTCGTCGCCTACTTCTCGACGGGGACATTATATACATCTATAACGTTGTATATCCTAACCTAAGGCAACCTAACATCTCGGATGTATTATTTTACAACATTCCTGGCATGTCGGTCCCTACGTCTCGGTGGGAACATTATATACGCCTATAACGATATATGTCCTAACCTAAGGCAACCTAACATGTCGGATGTAATATTTTACAACATTCCTGGCGCTTCGGCTGCTACTTTTCGGTGGAACATCATATACGTCTATAACGTTACATATCCTAACGTAAGGCAACATAACAGCTCGGATGTTATATGTTACAACATTCCTGGCGTGTCATCGCCTGCTTCTCCATGGGGACTTTATATACGTCTGAAACGTTGTATATCCTAACCTAACTCAACCTAACATCTGGGATGTAATATTTTACAACATTCCTGGCGTGTCGGCCCCTATTTCTCGGTGGGTACATTATATACGTCTATAACGTTGTATATCCTAGCCTATGGCGACCTAACATGTCGAATGTAATATTTTACATCATTCCCGCCGTGTCGGCCCGTAGTTCTCGGCGGTAACATTATATACGACTATAACGGTATATATCCTAGCCTAAGGCAACCTAACACCTCGGATGTAATATTTTGCAGCATTCCTGGCGTGTCCGCCCGTACTTCTCGGTGGGGACATTATATACGTCTCTAACGTTGTATATGCTAACCTAAGGCAACCTAACATCTGGGATGTAATATTTTACAACATTCCTGGCATGTCGGTCCCTACGTCTCCGTGGGTACATTATATACGTCTATGACGTTGTATATCCTAACCTAACGCAACCTAACATCTCGGATGTAATATTTTACAACATTCCTGGCATGTCGGTCCCTACGTCTCGGTGGGAACATTATATACGTCTATAACGTTGTATATCCTAACCTAAGGGAACCTAACATCTCGGGTGTAATATTTTAGAACATTCCTGACGCGTCGGTCCCTATTTCTCGTTGGGAACATTATATACGTCTATAACGTTATATATCCTAGCCTAAGGCAACCTACCTTGTCGAATGTAATATTTTACAACATTCCTGGCATGTCGGTCCCTACTTCTCTGTGCGAACATTGTATACGTCTATAACGATATATGTCGTAGCCTAATGCAACCTAATATCTCGGATGTAATATTTTACAACATTCCTGGCATGTCGGTCCCTACGTCTCGGTGGGAACATTATATACGTCTATAACGATATATATCCTAACCTAAGGCAACCTAACATGTCGGATGTAATATTTTACATCATTCCTGGCGCTTCGGATGCTACTTTTCGGTGGGAACATTATATACGTCTATAACGTTACATATCCTAAGGTAAGGCAACATAACAGCTCGGATGTTATATGTTACAACATTCCTGGCGTGTCGTCGCCTGCTTCTCCATGGGGACTTTATATACGTCTGTAACGTTGTATATCCTAACCTAACTCATCCTAACATCTGGGATGTAATATTTTACAGCATTCCTGGCATGTCGGTCCCTACGTCACCGTGGGTACATTATATACGTCTATAACGTTGTATATCCTAACCTAACGCAACCTAAAATCTCGGATGTAATGTTTTACAACATTCCTGGCATGTCGGTCCCTACGTCTCGGTGGGAACATTATACACGTCTATAACGTTATATATCATAACCTAAGGCAACCTAACCACTCTACAGTAGTATTTTACAACATTCCTGACGCCTCGGCCCCTATTTCTCGGCGGGGACCTTATATACATCTATATCGTTGTATATCCTAACCTAAGGCAACCTAACATCTCGGATGTAATATTTTACAGCATTCCTGGCGTGTCCGCCCGTACCTCTCGGTGGGGACATTATATACGTCTATAACGTTGTAAATGCTATCCTAAGGCAACCTAACATCTCGAATGTAATATTTTACAACATTCCTGGCATGTCGGTCCCTACTACTTTGTGGGAACAATGTATACGTCTATAACGATGTATGACCTAGCCTAATGCAACCTAACATCTCGGATGTAATATTTTACAGCATTCCTGGCGTGACGTCGCCTGCTTCTAGCTGTGGACATTATATACGTCTATAACGTTGTATGTCCTTACCTAAGGTAACCTAACATCTCGGATGTAATATTTGACAACATTCCTGGCGTGTCGGCCCGTACGTCTCGGTCGGAACATTCTATACGGCTATAAGGTTGTATATCCTAACCTAAGGGAACCTGACATCTCGGATGTAATATTTTCAACATTCCTGGCATGTCGGTCCCTACTTCTCGGTGGGAACATTGTATACGTCTATAACGATATATATCCTAGCCTAAGGCAACCTAACATGTCGAATGTTATATTTTACAACATTCCTGGTGGGTCGTCGCCCGCTTCTCGATGGGGACATTATATACTTCTATAACGTTGTATATCCTAACCTAACGCAACCTGACATCTGGGATGTAATATTTTACAACATTCCTGGCATGTCGGTCCCTACGTCTTCGTGGGTACATTATATACGTCTATAACGTTGTATATCCTAACCTAACGCAACCTAACACCTGGGATGTAATATTTTAAAACATTCCTGGCATGTCGGTCCCTACGTTTCGGTGGGAACATTATATACGTCTATAACGATATATATCCTAACCTAAGACAACCTAACATCTCGGATGTAATATTTTACAACATTCCTGGCGCTTCGGCTGCTACTTTTCAGTGGGAACATTATATACGTCTATAACGTTGTATATCCTTACCTAAGGCAACCTAACATCTCGGATGTAATATTTTACAACATTCTGGCGTGTCGACGCCTGCTTCTCGATGGGGACTTTATAAACGTCTATAACGTTGTATATCCTAACCTAACGCAACCTAACATCTGGGATGTAATATTTTACAACATTCCTGGCATGTCGGTCCCTACGTCTCGGTGGGAACGTTATATACGTCTATAACGATATATATCCTAACCTAAGGGAACCTTACATCTCGGATGTAATATTTTACAACATTCCTGGCATGTCGGGCCCTACTTCTCGGTGGGAACATTGTATACGTCTATAACGATATATATCCTAGCCTGAGGCAACCTAACATGTCGAGTCTAATATTTTACAACATTCCTGACGTGTCGTCGCCTGCTTCTCGATGGGGACATTATATACGTCTATATCGTAGTATATTCTAACCTAACGCAACCTAACATCCGGGATGTAACATTTTACTACATTCCTGGAGTGTCGTCACCTACTTCTGGATGGGGACATTATATACATCTATAACGTTATATATCCTATCCTAAGGGAACCTTACATCTCGGATGTAATATTTTACAACATTCCTGGCATGTCGGGCCCTACTTCTCGGTGGGAACATTGTATACGTCTATAACGATATATATCCTAGCCTGAGGCAACCTAACATGTCGAGTCTAATATTTTACAACATTCCTGTCGTGTCGTCGCCTGCTTCTCGATGGGGACATTATATACGTCTATATCGTTGTATATTCTAACCTAACGCAACCTAACATCCGGGATGTAACATTTTACTACATTCCTGGAGTGTCGTCGCCTACTTCTGGATGGGGACATTATATACATCTATAACGTTATATATCCTATCCTAAGGGAACCTAAAATCTCGGTTGTAATATTTTACAACATTCCTGGCATGTAGGTCCCTACTTCTTGGTGGAAACATTGTATACGTCTATAACGATATATATACTACTCTAAGGCAACCTAACATCTCGGATGTAATATTTTACAACATTCCTGGCGCTTCGGCTGCTACTTTTCGGTGGGAACGTTATATACGTCTATAACGATATATATCCTAACCTAAGGCAACCTAACATCTCGGATGTAATATTTTACAACATTCCTGGCGCTTCGGCTGCTACTTTTCAGTGGGAACATTATATACGTCTATAACGTTGTATATCCTTACCTAAGGCAACCTAACATCTCGGATGTAATATTTTACAACATTCTGGCGTGTCGTCGCCTCCTTCTCGATGGGGACTTTATAAACGTCTATAACGTTGTATATCCTAACCTAACGCAACCTAACATCTGGGATGTAATATTTTATAACATTCCTGGCATGTGGGTCCCTACGTCTCGGTGGGAACGTTATATACGTCTATAACGACATATATCCTAACCTAAGGGAACCTAATATCTCGGATGTAATAGTTGGCAACATTCCTGGCGTGTCGGCCCCTATTTCTCGTTGGGAACATTATATACGTCTATAACGTTATATATCCTAGCCTATGGCGACCTAACGTGTCGAATGTAATATTTTACAACATTCCTGGCGTGTCGTCGCCTACTTCTCGACGGGGACATTATATACATCTATAACGTTGTATATCGTAACCTAAGGGAACCTAACATCTCGGCTGTACTATTTTACAACATTGCTGGCATGTCGGTCCCTACGTCTCGGTGGGGACATTATATACAACTATAACGATATGTATCCTAACCTAAGGCAACCTAACATCTCGGATGTAATATTTAAAAACATTCCTGGCATGTCGGTCCCTACTTCTAGGTGGGAACATTCTATACGTCTATAACGTTGTATATCCTAACCTAAGAGAACCTAACATGTCAAATGTAACATTTTACAACACTCCTGGCGTGTCGTCGCCTACTTCTCGACGGGGACATTATATACATCTATAACGTTGTATATCCTAACCTAAGGCAACCTAACATCTCGGATGTATTATTTTACAACATTCCTGGCATGTCGGTCCCTACGTCTCGGTGGGAACATTATATACGCCTATAACGATATATGTCCTAACCTAAGGCAACCTAACATGTCGGATGTAATATTTTACAACATTCCTGGCGCTTCGGCTGCTACTTTTCGGTGGAACATCATATACGTCTATAACGTTACATATCCTAACGTAAGGCAACATAACAGCTCGGATGTTATATGTTACAACATTCCTGGCGTGTCATCGCCTGCTTCTCCATGGGGACTTTATATACGTCTGAAACGTTGTATATCCTAACCTAACTCAACCTAACATCTGGGATGTAATATTTTACAACATTCCTGGCGTGTCGGCCCCTATTTCTCGGTGGGTACATTATATACGTCTATAACGTTGTATATCCTAGCCTATGGCGACCTAACATGTCGAATGTAATATTTTACATCATTCCCGCCGTGTCGGCCCGTAGTTCTCGGCGGTAACATTATATACGACTATAACGGTATATATCCTAGCCTAAGGCAACCTAACACCTCGGATGTAATATTTTGCAGCATTCCTGGCGTGTCCGCCCGTACTTCTCGGTGGGGACATTATATACGTCTCTAACGTTGTATATGCTAACCTAAGGCAACCTAACATCTGGGATGTAATATTTTACAACATTCCTGGCATGTCGGTCCCTACGTCTCCGTGGGTACATTATATACGTCTATGACGTTGTATATCCTAACCTAACGCAACCTAACATCTCGGATGTAATATTTTACAACATTCCTGGCATGTCGGTCCCTACGTCTCGGTGGGAACATTATATACGTCTATAACGTTGTATATCCTAACCTAAGGGAACCTAACATCTCGGGTGTAATATTTTAGAACATTCCTGACGCGTCGGTCCCTATTTCTCGTTGGGAACATTATATACGTCTATAACGTTATATATCCTAGCCTAAGGCAACCTACCTTGTCGAATGTAATATTTTACAACATTCCTGGCATGTCGGTCCCTACTTCTCTGTGCGAACATTGTATACGTCTATAACGATATATGTCGTAGCCTAATGCAACCTAATATCTCGGATGTAATATTTTACAACATTCCTGGCATGTCGGTCCCTACGTCTCGGTGGGAACATTATATACGTCTATAACGATATATATCCTAACCTAAGGCAACCTAACATGTCGGATGTAATATTTTACATCATTCCTGGCGCTTCGGATGCTACTTTTCGGTGGGAACATTATATACGTCTATAACGTTACATATCCTAAGGTAAGGCAACATAACAGCTCGGATGTTATATGTTACAACATTCCTGGCGTGTCGTCGCCTGCTTCTCCATGGGGACTTTATATACGTCTGTAACGTTGTATATCCTAACCTAACTCATCCTAACATCTGGGATGTAATATTTTACAGCATTCCTGGCATGTCGGTCCCTACGTCTCCGTGGGTACATTATATACGTCTATAACGTTGTATATCCTAACCTAACGCAACCTAAAATCTCGGATGTAATGTTTTACAACATTCCTGGCATGTCGGTCCCTACGTCTCGGTGGGAACATTATATACGTCTATAACGTTATATATCATAACCTAAGGCAACCTAACCACTCTACAGTAGTATTTTACAACATTCCTGACGCCTCGGCCCCTATTTCTCGGCGGGGACCTTATATACATCTATATCGTTGTATATCCTAACCTAAGGCAACCTAACATCTCGGATGTAATATTTTACAGCATTCCTGGCGTGTCCGCCCGTACCTCTCGGTGGGGACATTATATACGTCTATAACGTTGTAAATGCTATCCTAAGGCAACCTAACATCTCGAATGTAATATTTTACAACATTCCTGGCATGTCGGTCCCTACTACTCTGTGGGAACATTGTATACGTCTATAACGATGTATGACCTAGCCTAATGCAACCTAACATCTCGGATGTAATATTTTACAGCATTCCTGGCGTGACGTCGCCTGCTTCTAGCTGTGGACATTATATACGTCTATAACGTTGTATGTCCTTACCTAAGGTAACCTAACATCTCGGATGTAATATTTGACAACATTCCTGGCGTGTCGGCCCGTACGTCTCGGTCGGAACATTCTATACGGCTATAAGGTTGTATATCCTAACCTAAGGGAACCTGACATCTCGGATGTAATATTTTCAACATTCCTGGCATGTCGGTCCCTACTTCTCGGTGGGAACATTGTATACGTCTATAACGATATATATCCTAGCCTAAGGCAACCTAACATGTCGAATGTTATATTTTACAACATTCCTGGTGGGTCGTCGCCCGCTTCTCGATGGGGACATTATATACTTCTATAACGTTGTATATCCTAACCTAACGCAACCTAACATCTGGGATGTAATATTTTACAACATTCCTGGCATGTCGGTCCCTACGTCTTCGTGGGTACATTATATACGTCTATAACGTTGTATATCCTAACCTAACGCAACCTAACACCTGGGATGTAATATTTTAAAACATTCCTGGCATGTCGGTCCCTACGTTTCGGTGGGAACATTATATACGTCTATAACGATATATATCCTAACCTAAGACAACCTAACATCTCGGATGTAATATTTTACAACATTCCTGGCGCTTCGGCTGCTACTTTTCAGTGGGAACATTATATACGTCTATAACGTTGTATATCCTTACCTAAGGCAACCTAACATCTCGGATGTAATATTTTACAACATTCTGGCGTGTCGACGCCTGCTTCTCGATGGGGACTTTATAAACGTCTATAACGTTGTATATCCTAACCTAACGCAACCTAACATCTGGGATGTAATATTTTACAACATTCCTGGCATGTCGGTCCCTACGTCTCGGTGGGAACGTTATATACGTCTATAACGATATATATCCTAACCTAAGGGAACCTTACATCGCGGATGTAATATTTTACAACATTCCTGGCATGTCGGGCCCTACTTCTCGGTGGGAACATTGTATACGTCTATAACGATACATATCCTAGCCTGAGGCAACCTAACATGTCGAGTCTAATATTTTACAACATTCCTGACGTGTCGTCGCCTGCTTCTCGATGGGGACATTATATACGTCTATATCGTAGTATATTCTAACCTAACGCAACCTAACATCCGGGATGTAACATTTTACTACATTCCTGGAGTGTCGTCACCTACTTCTGGATGGGGACATTATATACATCTATAACGTTATATATCCTATCCTAAGGGAACCTTACATCTCGGATGTAATATTTTACAACATTCCTGGCATGTCGGGCCCTACTTCTCGGTGGGAACATTGTATACGTCTATAACGATATATATCCTAGCCTGAGGCAACCTAACATGTCGAGTCTAATATTTTACAACATTCCTGTCGTGTCGTCGCCTGCTTCTCGATGGGGACATTATATACGTCTATATCGTTGTATATTCTAACCTAACGCAACCTAACATCCGGGATGTAACATTTTACTACATTCCTGGAATGTCGTCGCCTACTTCTGGATGGGGACATTATATACATCTATAACGTTATATATCCTATCCTAAGGGAACCTAAAATCTCGGTTGTAATATTTTACAACATTCCTGGCATGTAGGTCCCTACTTCTTGGTGGAAACATTGTATACGTCTATAACGATATATATACTACTCTAAGGCAACCTAACATCTCGGATGTAATATTTTACAACATTCCTGGCGCTTCGGCTGCTACTTTTCGGTGGGAACGTTATATACGTCTATAACGATATATATCCTAACCTAAGGCAACCTAACATCTCGGATGTAATATTTTACAACATTCCTGGCGCTTCGGCTGCTACTTTTCAGTGGGAACATTATATACGTCTATAACGTTGTATATCCTTACCTAAGGCAACCTAACATCTCGGATGTAATATTTTACAACATTCTGGCGTGTCGTCGCCTGCTTCTCGATGGGGACATTATATGCGTCTATAACGTTGTATATCCTAACCTAACTCAACCTAACATCTGGGATGTAATATTTTACAACATTCCTGGCATGTCGGTCCCTACGTCTCCGTGGGTACATTATATACGTCTATAACGTTGTATATCCTAACCTAACGCATCCTAACATCTCGGATGTAATATTTTACAACATTCCTGGCATGTCGGTCCCTACGTCTCGGTGGGAACATTATATACGTCTATAACGATATATATCCTAACCTAAGGCAACCTAACATGTCGGATGTAATATTTTACAACATTCCTGGCGCTTCGGATGCTACTTTTCGGTGGGAACATTATATACGTCTATAACGTTACATATCCTAAGGTAAGGCAACATAACAGCTCGGATGTTATATGTTACAACATTCCTGGCGTGTCGTCGCCTGCTTCTCCATGGGGACTTTATATACGTCTGTAACGTTGTATATCCGAACCTAACTCATCCTAACATCTGGGATGTAATATTTTACAACATTCCTGGCATGTCGGTCCCTACATCTCCGTGGGTACATTATATACGTCTATAACGTTGTATATCCTAACCTAACGCAACCCAACATCTCGGATGTAATATTTTACAACATTCCTGGCATGTCGGTCCCTACGTCTCGGTGGGAACATTATATACGTCTATAACGTTATATATCATAACCTAAGGCAACCTAACCTCTCTACCGTAGTATTTTACAACATTCCTGACGAGTCGGCCCCTATTTCTCGGTGGGGACCTTATATACATCTATATCGTTGTATATCCTAACCTAAGGCAACCTAACACCTCGGATGTAATATTTTACAGCATTCCTGGCGTGTCCGCCCGTACCTCTCGGTGGGGACATTATATACGTCTATAACGTTGTAAATGCTATCCTAAGGCAACCTAACATCTCGAATGTAATATTTTACAACATTCCTGGCATGTCGGTCCCTACTCCTCTGTGGGAACATTGTATACGTCTATAACTATGTATGACCTAGCCTAATGCAACCTAACATCTCGGATGTAATATTTTACAGCATTCCTGGCGTGACGTCGCCTGCTTCTAGCTGGGGACATTATATACGTCTATAACGTTGTATGTCCTAACCTAAGGTAACCTAACGTCTCGGATGTAATATGTGACAACATTCCTGGCGTGTCGGCCCGTACGTCTCGGTCGGAACATTATATACGTCTATAACGTTGTATATCCTAACCTAAGGGAACCTAGCATCTCGGCTGCACTATTTTACAACCTTGCTGGCATGTCGGTCCCTACGTCTCGGTGGGGACATTATATACGTCTATAACGATATGTATCCTAACCTAAGGCAACCTAACACCTCGGATGTAATATTTTACAACAGTCCTGGCATGTCGGTCCCTACTTCTCGGTGGGAACATTCTATACGTCTATAACGTTGTATATCCTAACCTAAGAGAACCTAACATCTCGGGTGTAATATTTTACAACATTCCTGACGCGTCGGCCCCTATTTCTCGGTGGGAACATTCTATACGTCTATAACGTTGTATATCCTAACCTAAGGGAACCTAACATCTCGGGTGTAATATTTTACAACATTCCTGACGCGTCGTCCCCTATTTCTCGGTGGGAACATTATATACGGCTATAAAGTTGTAAAACCTAACCTAACGCAACCTAACATCTGGGATGTAATATTTTACCACTTTCCTGGCATGGCGGTCCCTATGTCTCGGTGGGAACATTCTATTCGTCTATAACGTTATATATCCTAACGTAAGGCAACATAACATCTCGGATGTAATATTTAACATCATTCCTGGCCTGTTGTCGCCTGCTTCTCGATGGGGACATTATATACGTCTATAACGTTGTATATCCTAACCTAACGAAACCTAACGTCTGGGATGTAATATTTTACAACATTCCTGGCGTGTCGTCGCCTGCTTCTCGATGGGGACATTATATACGTCTATAACGTTGTATATCCTAACCTAACGCAACCTAACATTTGGGATGCAATATTTTAAACATTCCTGGCATGTCGGTCCCTACGTCTCGGTGGGAACATTATATACGTCTATAGCGATATATATCCTAACCTAAGCGAACCTAACATGTGGGATGTTATATTTTACAACATTCCTGGCGTGTCGTCGCCTGCTTCTCGATGGGGACATTATATACGTCTATAACGTTTTATATCCTAACCTAAGGCAACCTAATGTCTCGGATGTAATATTTTACAATATTCCTAGCATGTCGGTCCCTACTTCTCGGTGGGAACATTCTATACGTCTATAACGTTGTATATCCTAACCTAAGGGTACCTAACATCTCGGATGTAATATGTGACAACATTGGTGTTGTGTCGGCCCGTACTTCTCGGTGGGAACATCATATACGTCTATAGCGATATATATCCTAACCGAAGGCAACCTAACATCTCGGATGTAATATCTTACAACATTCTGTCATGTCGGTCACTACGTCTCGGTGGGAACATTATATACGTCTCTAACGTTATATATCCTACCCTAAGGCAACCTAACATGTCGAATGCAATATTTTATAACATTCCAGGCGTGTGGTCGCCTACTTCTCGATGGGGACATTATATACATCTATAACGTTGTATATCCTAACCTAAGGCAACCTAACATCTCGGATGTAATAGTTGACAACATTCCTGACGCGTCGGCCCCTATTTCTCGGTGGTAACATTACCTACGACTATAACGTTACATATCCTAGCCTAAGGCGACCTAACATGTCGAATGTAATGTTTTACATCAATCCTGGCGTGTCGTCTCCTGCTTCTCGCTAGGGACATTATATACGTCTATAACTTTGTATATCCTAACCTAAGGCAACCTAACATCTCGGATGTAATATTTTACAATATTCCTAGCATGTCGGTCCCTACTTCTCGGTGGGAACATTCTATACGTCTATAACGTTGTATATCCTAACCTAAGGGAACCTAACATCTCGGATGTAATATCTGACAACATTGGTGTTGTGTCGGTCCCTACTTCTCGGTGGAAACATTGTATACGTCTATAACAATATATATCCTAGCCTAAGGCAACCTAACATCTCGGATGTAATATCTTACAACATTCTGTCATGTCGGTCACTACGTCTCGGTGGGAACATTATATACGTCTCTAACGTTATATATCCTAGCCTAAGGCAACCTAACATGTGGAATGTAATATTTTACAACATTCCTGGCGTGTCGTCGCCTACTTCTCGATGGGGACATTATATACATATATAACGTTGTATATCCTAACCTAAGGCAACCTAACATCTCGGATGTAATATCTGACAACATCGGTGTTGTGTCGGCCGTACTTCTCGGTGGGAACATCATATACGTCTATAGCGATATATATCCTAACCGAAGGCAACCTAACATCTCGGATGTAATATTTTACATCATTCCTGGCCTGTTGTCGCCTGCTTCTCGATGGGGACATTATATACGTCTATAACGTTGTATATCCTAACCTAACGAAACCTAACGTCTGGGATGTAATATTTTACAACATTCCTGGCGTGTCGTCGCCTGCTTCTCGATGGGGACATTATATACGTCTATAACGTTGTATATCCTAACCTAACGCAACCTAACATTTGGGATGCAATATTTTAAACATTCCTGGCATGTCGGTCCCTACGTCTCGGTGGGAACATTATATACGTCTATAGCGATATATATCCTAACCTAAGCGAACCTAACATGTGGGATGTAATATTTTACAACATTCCTGGCGTGTCGTCGCCTGCTTCTCGATGGGGACATTATATACGTCTATAACGTTTTATATCCTAACCTAAGGCAACCTAATGTCTCGGATGTAATATTTTACAATATTCCTAGCATGTCGGTCCCTACTTCTCGGTGGGAACATTCTATACGTCTATAACGTTGTATATCCTAACCTAAGGGAACCTAACATCTCGGATGTAATATTTTACAACATTCTGGCGTGTCGTCGCCTGCTTCTCGATGGGGACATTATATACGTCTATAACGTTGTATATCCTAACCTAACGCAACCTAACATCTCGGATGTAATATTTTACAACATTCCTGGCATGTCGGTCCCTACGTCACGGTGGGAAAATTATATACGTCTATAACGTTTTATATCCTAACCTAACGCAACCTAACATTTGGGATGTAATATTTTACAACATTCCTGGCATGTCGGTCCCTACGTCTCGGTGGGAACATTATATACGTCTATAACGTTATATATCATAACCTAAGGCAACCTAACCTCTCTACCGTAGTATTTTACAACAGTCCTGACGCGTCGGCCCCTATTTCTCGGTGGGGACCTTATATACATCTATATCGTTGTATATCCTAACCTAAGGCAACCTAACATCTCGGATGTAATATTTTACAGCATTCCTGGCGTGTCCGCCCGTACCTCTCGGTGGGGACATTATATACGTCTATAACGTTGTAAATGCTATCCTAAGGCAACCTAACATCTGGAATGTAATATTTTACAACATTCTGGCGTGTCGTCGCCTGCTTCTCGATGGGGACATTATATACGTCTATAACGTTGTACATCCTAACCTAACACAACCTAACATTTCGGATGTAATATTTTACAGCATTCCTGGCGTGTCCGCCCGTACCTCTCGGTGGGGACATTATATACGTCTATAACGTTGTATATGCTAACCTAAGGCAACCTAACATCTCGAATGTAATATTTTACAACATTCCTGGCATGTCGGTCCCTACTCCTCTGTGGGAACATTGTATACGTCTATAACGATGTATGACCTAGCCTAATGCAACCTAACATCTCGGATGTAATATTTTACAACATTCCTGGCGTGTCGTCGCCTGCTTCTAGCTGGGGACATTATATACGTCTATAACGTTGTATATCCTAACCTAACGCAACCTAACATCTCGGATGTAATGTTTTACAACATTCCTGGCATGTCGGTCCCTACGTCTCGGTGGGAACATTATATACGTCTATAACGTTATATATCATAACCTAAGGCAACCTAACCTCTCTACCGTAGTATTTTACAACAGTCCTGACGCGTCGGCCCCTATTTCTCGGTGGGGACCTTATATACATCTATATCGTTGTATATCCTAACCTAAGGCAACCTAACATCTCGGATGTAATATTTTACAGCATTCCTGGCGTGTCCGCCCGTACCTCTCGGTGGGGACATTATATACGTCTATAACGTTGTAAATGCTATCCTAAGGCAACCTAACATCTGGAATGTAATATTTTACAACATTCTGGCGTGTCGTCGCCTGCTTCTCGATGGGGACATTATATACGTCTATAACGTTGTACATCCTAACCTAACACAACCTAACATTTCGGATGTAATATTTTACAGCATTCCTGGCGTGTCCGCCCGTACCTCTCGGTGGGGACATTATATACGTCTATAACGTTGTATATGCTAACCTAAGGCAACCTAACATCTCGAATGTAATATTTTACAACATTCCTGGCATGTCGGTCCCTACTCCTCTGTGGGAACATTGTATACGTCTATAACGATGTATGACCTAGCCTAATGCAACCTAACATCTCGGATGTAATATTTTACAACATTCCTGGCGTGTCGTCGCCTGCTTCTAGCTGGGGACATTATATACGTCTATAACGTTGTATATCCTAACCTAACGCAACCTAACATCTCGGATGTAATGTTTTACAACATTCCTGGCATGTCGGTCCCTACGTCTCGGTGGGAACATTATATACGTCTATAACGTTATATATCATAACCTAAGGCAACCTAACCACTCTACCGTAGTATTTTACAACATTCCTGACGCCTCGGCCCCTATTTCTCGGTGGGGACCTTATATACATCTATATCGTTGTATATCCTAACCTAAGGCAACCTAACCTCTCGGATGTAATATTTTACAGCATTCCTGGCGTGTCCGCCCGTACCTCTCGGTCGGAACATTATATACGTCTATAACGTTGTATATCCTAACCTAACGGAACCTAGCATCTCGGCTGCACTATTTTACAACCTTGCTGGCACGTCGGTCCCTACGTCTCGGTGGGGACATTATATACGTCTATAACGATATGTATCCTAACCTAAGGCAACCTAACACCTCGGATGTAATATTTTACAACAGTCCTGGCATGTCGGTCCCTACTTCTCGGTGGGAACATTCTATACGTCTATAACGTTGTATATCCTAACCTAAGAGAACCTAACATCTCGGGTGTAATATTATACAACATTCCTGACGCGTCGGCCCCTATTTCTCGGTGGGAACATTCTATACGTCTATAACGTTGTATATCATAACCTAAGGGAACCTAACATCTCGGGTGTAATATTTTACAACATTCCTGACGCGTCGTCCCCTATTTCTCGGTGGGAACATTATATACGGCTATAAAGTTGTAAAACCTAACCTAACGCAACCTAACATCTGGGATGTAATATTTTACCACTTTCCTGGCATGGCGGTCCCTATGTCTCGGTGGGAACATTCTATTCGTCTATAACGTTATATATCCTAACGTAAGGCAACATAACATCTCGGATGTAATATTTTACATCATTCCTGGCCTGTTGTCGCCTGCTTCTCGATGGGGACATTATATACGTCTATAACGTTGTATATCCTAACCTAACGAAACCTAACGTCTGGGATGTAATATTTTACAACATTCCTGGCGTGTCGTCGCCTGCTTCTCGATGGGGACATTATATACGTCTATAACGTTGTATATCCTAACCTAACGCAACCTAACATTTGGGATGCAATATTTTAAACATTCCTGGCATGTCGGTCCCTACGTCTCGGTGGGAACATTATATACGTCTATAGCGATATATATCCTAACCTAAGCGAACCTAACATGTGGGATGTTATATTTTACAACATTCCTGGCGTGTCGTCGCCTGCTTCTCGATGGGGACATTATATACGTCTATAACGTTTTATATCCTAACCTAAGGCAACCTAATGTCTCGGATGTAATATTTTACAATATTCCTAGCATGTCGGTCCCTACTTCTCGGTGGGAACATTCTATACGTCTATAACGTTGTATATCCTAACCTAAGGGAACCTAACATCTCGGATGTAATATCTGACAACATTGGTGTTGTGTCGGCCCGTACTTCTCGGTGGGAACATCATATACGTCTATAGCGATATATATCCTAACCGAAGGCAACCTAACATCTCGGATGTAATATCTTACAACATTCTGTCATGTCGGTCACTACGTCTCGGTGGGAACATTATATACGTCTCTAACGTTATATATCCTACCCTAAGGCAACCTAACATGTCGAATGCAATATTTTATAACATTCCAGGCGTGTGGTCGCCTACTTCTCGATGGGGACATTATATACATCTATAACGTTGTATATCCTAACCTAAGGCAACCTAACATCTCGGATGTAATAGTTGACAACATTCCTGACGCGTCGGCCCCTATTTCTCGGTGGTAACATTACCTACGACTATAACGTTACATATCCTAGCCTAAGGCGACCTAACATGTCGAATGTAATGTTTTACATCATTCCTGGCGTGTCGTCGCCTGCTTGTCGCTAGGGACATTATATGCGTCTATAACTTTGTATATCCTAACCTAAGGCAACCTAACATCTCGGATGTAATATTTTACAATATTCCTAGCATGTCGGTCCCTACTTCTCGGTGGGAACATTCTATACGTCTATAACGTTGTATATCCTAACCTAAGGGAACCTAACATCTCGGATGTAATATCTGACAACATTGGTGTTGTGTCGGTCCCTACTTCTCGGTGGAAACATTGTATACGTCTATAACAATATATATCCTAGCCTAAGGCAACCTAACATCTCGGATGTAATATCTTACAACATTCTGTCATGTCGGTCACTACGTCTCGGTGGGAACATTATATACGTCTCTAACGTTATATATCCTAGCCTAAGGCAACCTAACATGTGGAATGTAATATTTTACAACATTCCTGGCGTGTCGTCGCCTACTTCTCGATGGGGACATTATATACATATATAACGTTGTATATCCTAACCTAAGGCAACCTAACATCTCGGATGTAATATCTGACAACATCGGTGTTGTGTCGGCCGTACTTCTCGGTGGGAACATCATATACGTCTATAGCGATATATATCCTAACCGAAGGCAACCTAACGTCTCGGATGTAATATTTTACAACATTCTGTATTGTCGGTCCCCACGTCTCGATCTGGACATTATATACGTCTATAACGATATATGTCCTAGCCTAAGGCTACCTAACATCTCGGATGTAATATTTTATAACATTCCTGGCGTGCCGTCGCCTGCTTCTCGATGGGGAAGTTATATACGTCTATAACGTTGTATATCCTAACCTAACGCAACCTAACATCTCGGGTGTAATATTTTACAACATTCCTGACGCGTCGGCCCCTATTTCTCGGTGGGAACATTCTATACGTCTATAACGTTGTATATCCTAACCTAAGGGAACCTAACATATCGGGTGTAATATTTTAGAACATTCCTGACGCGTCGGTCCCGAATTCTCGGTGGGAACATTATATACGTCTATAACGTTATATATCCTAGCCTAAAGCAACCTGACTTGTCGAATGTAATATTTTACAACATTCCTGGCGTGTCGTCGCCTACTTCTCGACGGGGACATTATATACATCTATAACGTTGTATATCCTAACCTAAGGCAACCTAACATCTCGGATGTAATATTTTACAACATTCTGTCATGTCGGTCACTACGTCTCGGTGGGAGCATTATATACGTCTCTAACGTTATATATCCTAGCCTAAGGCAACCTAACATGTGGAATGTAATATTTTACAACATTCCTGGCGTGTCGTCGCCTACTTCTCGATGGGGACATTATATACATATATAACGTTGTATATCCTAACCTAAGGCAACCTAACATCTCGGATGTAATATCTGACAACATCGGTGTTGTGTCGGCCGTACTTCTCGGTGGGAACATCATATACGTCTATAGCGATATATATCCTAGCCTAAGGCAACCTAACATCTCGGATGTAATATCTTACAACATTCTGTCATGTCGGTCACTACGTCTCGGTGGGAACATTATATACGTCTCTAACGTTATATATCCTAGCCTAAGGCAACCTAACATGTGGAATGTAATATTTTACAACATTCCTGGCGTGTCGTCGCCTACTTCTCGATGGGGACATTATATACATATATAACGTTGTATATCCTAACCTAAGGCAACCTAACATCTCGGATGTAATATCTGACAACATCGGTGTTGTGTCGGCCGTACTTCTCGGTGGGAACATCATATACGTCTATAGCGATATATATCCTAACCGAAGGCAACCTAACGTCTCGGATGTAATATTTTACAACATTCTGTATTGTCGGTCCCCACGTCTCGATCTGGACATTATATACGTCTATAACGATATATGTCCTAGCCTAAGGCTACCTAACATCTCGGATGTAATATTTTATAACATTCCTGGCGTGCCGTCGCCTGCTTCTCGATGGGGAAGTTATATACGTCTATAACGTTGTATATCCTAACCTAACGCAACCTAACATCTCGGGTGTAATATTTTACAACATTCCTGACGCGTCGGCCCCTATTTCTCGGTGGGAACATTCTATACGTCTATAACGTTGTATATCCTAACCTAAGGGAACCTAACATATCGGGTGTAATATTTTAGAACATTCCTGACGCGTCGGTCCCGAATTCTCGGTGGGAACATTATATACGTCTATAACGTTATATATCCTAGCCTAAAGCAACCTGACTTGTCGAATGTAATATTTTACAACATTCCTGGCGTGTCGTCGCCTACTTCTCGACGGGGACATTATATACATCTATAACGTTGTATATCCTAACCTAAGGCAACCTAACATCTCGGATGTAATATTTTACAACATTCTGTCATGTCGGTCACTACGTCTCGGTGGGAGCATTATATACGTCTCTAACGTTATATATCCTAGCCTAAGGCAACCTAACATGTGGAATGTAATATTTTACAACATTCCTGGCGTGTCGTCGCCTACTTCTCGATGGGGACATTATATACATATATAACGTTGTATATCCTAACCTAAGGCAACCTAACATCTCGGATGTAATATCTGACAACATCGGTGTTGTGTCGGCCGTACTTCTCGGTGGGAACATCATATACGTCTATAGCGATATATATCCTAACCGAAGGCAACCTAACATCTGGGATGTAATATTTTACAACATTCCTGGCGTGTCGTCGCCTGCTTCTCGATGGGGACATTATATACGTCTATAACGTTGTATATCCTAACCTAACGCAACCTAACATCTGGGATTTAATATTTTACATCATTCCTGGCGTGTCGTCGCCTGCTTCTCGATGGGGACATTATATACATCTATAACGTTTTATATCCTAACCTAAGGCAACCTAACATCTCAGATGTAATATTTTACAGCATTCCTGGCGTGTCCGCCCGTACTTCTTGGTGGGGACATTATATACGTCTATATCGTTGTATACGCTAACCTAAGGCAACCTAACATCTCGAAAGTAATATTTTACAAGATTCCTGGCGTGTCGCTCCCTAATTCTCGGTGGGAACATTATATACGTCTGTAACGTTATATATCATAACCTAAGGCAACCTTACCTCTCTACCGTAATATTTTACAACATTCCTGGCGCTACGGCGCCTACTTCCCGATGGGGACATTATATACGTCTATAACGTTGTATATCCTAACCTAAGGCAACCTAACATCTCGGATGTAATAGTTGATAACATTCCTGGCGTGTCGGCCCGTACTTCTCGGTGGGAACATCATATACGTCTATAACGTTATATATCCTAACGTAAGGCAACACAACATCTCGTATGTAATATTTTACAACATTCCTGTCGCGTCGCCCCTATTTCTCGGTGGGAACATTATATACGGCTATAACGTTATATATCATAACCTAAGGCAACCTAACATGTCGAATGTAATATTTTACAACATTCCTGGCGTGTCGTCGCCTGCTTCTCGATGGGGACATAATATACGTCTATAACGTTGTATATCCTAACCCAACGCAACCTAACATCTCGGATGTAATATTTTACAAAATTCCGGGCGTGTCGTCGCCTGCTTCTCGATGGGGACACTATATACGTCTATAACGATATATATCCTAACCTTAGGGAACCTAACATCTCGGATGTAATATTTTACAACATTCTGGCTTGTCGGTCCCCAAGTCTCGATCTGGACATTATATACGTCTATAACGATATATGTCCTAGCCTAAGGCTACCTAACATCTCGGATGTAATATTTTATAACATTCCTGGCGTGTCGTCGCCTGCTTCTCGATGGGGAAGTTATATACGTCTATAACGTTGTATATCCTAACCTAACGCAACCTAACATCTGGGAAGTAATATTTTACAACATTCCTGGCGTGTCGTCGCCTGCTTCTCGATGGGGACATAATATACGTCTATAACGTTGTATATCCTAACCCAAAGCAACCTAACATCTCGGATGTAATATTTTACAAAATTCCGGGCGTGTCGTCGCCTGCTTCTCGATGGGGACACTATATACGTCTATAACGATATATATCCTAACCTTAGGGAACCTAACATCTCGGATGTAATATTTTACAACATTCCTAGCATGTCGGTCCCTACTTCTCGGTGGGAACTTTCTATACGTCTATAACGTTGTATATCATAACCTAAGGGAACCTAACATTTCGGGTGCAATATTTTACAACATTCCTGACGCGTCGGCCCCTATTTCTGGGTGGGAACATTATATACGTCTATAACGTTATATATCCTACCCTAAGGCGAACTAACATGTCGAATGTAATATTTTACAACATTCCTGGCGTGTCGTCGCCTGCTTCTCGGTGGCGACATTATATACGTCTATAACGTTGTATATCCCAACCTAACCCAACCTAACATCTGGGATGTAATATTTTACATCATTCCTGGCATGTCGGTCCCTACGTCTCGGTGGGTACATTATATACGTCTATAACGTTGTATATAATAACCTAACGCAACATAACATCTGGGATGTAATATTTTACAATATTGCTGGCATGTCGGTCCCTACGTCTCGGTGGGAACATTATATACGTCTATAACGATATATATCCTAACCTAAGACAACCTAACATCTCGGATGTAATATTTTACAACATTCCTGGCATTTCGGACCGTAGTTCTCGGTGGTAACATTATATACGTCTATAACGTTGTATATCCTAGCCTAAGGCAACCTAACATCTCGGATGTAATATTTGACAACATTGCTGCCGTGTTAGCCCGTACTTCTCAGTGGGAACATCATATACGTCTATAGCGATATATATCCTAGCCTAAGGCGACCTAACATGTCGAATGTAATGTTTTACATCATTCCCCCGTGTCGGCCCATAGTTCTCGGTGGTAACATTACATACGACTATAACGGTATATATCCTAGCCTAAGGCAACCTAACATCTCAGATGTAATATTTTACAGCATTCCTGGCGTGTCCGCCCGTACTTCTTGGTGGGGACATTATATACGTCTATAACGTTGTATACGCTAACCTAAGGCAACCTAACATCTCAGATGTAATATTTTACAGCATTCCTGGCGTGTCCGCCCGTACTTCTTGGTGGGGACATTATATACGTCTATAACGTTGTATACGCTAACCTAAGGCAACCTAACATCTCGAAAGTAATATTTTACAACATTCCTGGCTTGTCGGTCCCTACTTCTCTGTGGGAACATTGTATACGTCTATAACGTTGTATATCCTAACATAAAGCAACTTAACATCTGGGATGTAATATTTTACAAGATTCCTGGCGTGTCGGTCCCTACTTCTCGGTGGGAACATTATATACGTCTGTAACGTTATATATCATAACCTAAGGCAACCTTACCTCTCTACCGTAATATTTTACAACATTCCTGGCGCTACGGCGCCTACTTCCCGATGGGGACATTATATACGTCTATAACGTTGTATATCCTAACCTAAGGCAACCTAACATCTCGGATGTAATAGTTGATAACATTCCTGGCGTGTCGGCCCGTACTTCTCGGTGGGAACATCATATACGTCTATAACGTTATATATCCTAACGTAAGGCAACACAACATCTCGTATGTAATATTTTACAACATTACTGACGCGTCGCCCCTATTTCTCGGTGGGAACATTATATACAGCTATAACGTTATATATCATAACCTAAGGCAACCTAACATGTCGAATGTAATATTTTACAACATTCCTGGCGTGTCGTCGCCCACTTCTCGATGGGGACATTATATACATCTATAACGTTGTATATCCTAACCTAAGGCAACCTAACATCTCGGATGTAATATTTTACAACATTCCTGGCATGTCGGTCACTACGTCTCGATGGGGACATTATAAACGTCTATAACGTTGTATATCCTAACCTAAGGCAACCTAACATCTCGGATGTAATATTTGACAACATCGCTGGCGTGTTAGCCCGTACTTCTCGGTGGGTACATCATATACGTCTATAGCGATATATATCCCAACCGAAGGCAACCTAACATCTCGGATGTAATATTTTATAACATTCCTGGCGTGCCGTCGCCTGCTTCTCGATGGGGAAGTTATATACGTCTATAACGTTGTATATCCTAACCTAACGCAACCTAACATCTGGGATGTAATATTTTACAACATTCCTGGCGCGTCGGCTCCTATTTTTCGGTGGGAACATTATATACGTCTATAACGTTATATATCCTAACCTAAGGGAACCTCACATCTCGGGTGTAATATTTTAAAACATTCCTGACGCGTCGTCGCCTTCTTCTCGATGGGGTCATTATATACGTCTATAACGTTGTATATCCTAACCTAACGCAATCTAACATCTGGGATGTAATATTTTACAACATTCCTGGCATGTCGGTCCCTAAGTCTCGGTGGGAACATTCTATACATCTATAACGTTGTAAATCCTAACCTAAGGGAACCTAACATCTCGGGTGTAATATTTTACAACATTCCTGACGCGTCGTCCCCTATTTCTCGGTGGGAACATTATATACGTCTATATCGTTGTAAATCCGAACCTAACGCAACCTAACACCTGGGATGTAATATTTTACCACATTCCTGGCATGTCGGTCCCTACGTCTCGGTGGGAACATTCTATACGTCTATAACGTTATATATCCTAACGTAAGGCAACATAACATCTCGGATGTAATATTTTACATCATTCCTGGCCTGTTGTCGCCTGCTTCTCGATGGGGACATTATATACGTCTATAACGTTGTATATCCTAACCTAACGAAACCTAACCTCTGGGATGTAATATTTGCAACATTCCTGGCGTGTCGTCGCCTGCTTCTCGGTGGGGACATTATATACGTCTATAACGTTGTATATCCTAACCTAACGCAACCTAACATTTGGGATGTAATATTTTAAACATTCCTGGCATGTCGGTCCCTACGTCTCGGTGGGAACATTATATACGTCTATAGCGATATATAACCTAACCTAAGGGAACCTAACATCTGGGATGTAATATTTTACAACATTCCTGGCGTGTCGTCGCCTGCTTCTCGATGGGTACATTATATACGTCTATAACGTTGTATATCCTAACCTAACGCAACCTAACATCTGGGATTTAATATTTTACATCATTCCTGGCGTGTCGTCGCCTGCTTCTCGATGGCGACATTATATACGTCTATAACGTTGTATATCCCAACCTAACCCAACCTAACATCTGGGAGGTAATATTTTACAACATTCCTGGCGTGTCGTCGCCTGCTTCTCGATGGCGACATTATATACGTCTATAACGTTGTATATCCCAACCTAACCCAACCTAACATCTGGGATGTAATATTTTACAACATTCCTGGCATGTCGGTCCCTACGTCTCGGTGGGTACATTATATACGTCTATAACGTTGTATATAATAACCTAACGCATCATAACATCTGGGATGTAATATTTTACAATATTGCTGGCATGTCGGTCCCTACGTCTCGGTGGGAACATTATATACGTCTATAACGATATATATCCTAACCTAAGGCAACCTAACATCTCGGATGTAATATTTTACAACATTCCTGGCATTTCGGAGCGTAGTTCTCGGTGGTAACATTATATACGTCTATAACGTTGTATATCCTAGCCTAAGGCAACCTAACATCTCGCATGTAATATTTGACAACATTGCTGCCGTGTTAGCCCGTACTTCTCGGTGGGAACATCATATACGTCTATAGCGATATATATCCTAGCCTAAGGCGACCTAACATGTCGAATGTAATGTTTTACATCATTCCCCCGTGTCGGTCCATAGTTCTCGGTGGTAACATTACATACGACTATAACGGTATATATCCTAGCCTAAGGCAACCTAACATCTCAGATGTAATATTTTACAGCATTCCTGGCGTGTCCGCCCGTACTTCTTGGTGGGGACATTATATACGTCTATAACGTTGTATACGCTAACCTAAGGCAACCTAACATCTCAGATGTAATATTTTACAGCATTCCTGGCGTGTCCGCCCGTACTTCTTGGTGGGGACATTATATACGTCTATAACGTTGTATACGCTAACCTAAGGCAACCTAACATCTCGAAAGTAATATTTTACAACATTCCTGGCTTGTCGGTCCCTACTTCTCTGTGGGAACATTGTATACGTCTATAACGTTGTATATCATAACCTAAGGCAACCTTACCTCTCTACCGTAATATTTTACAACATTCCTGGCGCTACGGCGCCTACTTCCCGATGGGGACATTATATACGTCTATAACGTTGTATATCCTAACCTAAGGCAACCTAACATCTCGGATGTAATAGTTGATAACATTCCTGGCGTGTCGGCCCGTACTTCTCGGTGGGAACATCATATACGTCTATAACGTTATATATCCTAACGTAAGGCAACACAACATCTCGTATGTAATACTTTACAACATTCCTGACGCGTCGCCCCTATTTCTCGGTGGGAACATTATATACGGCTATAACGTTATATATCATAACCTAAGGCAACCTAACATGTCGAATGTAATATTTTACAACATTCCTGGCGTGTCGTCGCCCACTTCTCGATGGGGACATTATATACATCTATAACGTTGTATATCCTAACCTAAGGCAACCTAACATCTCGGATGTAATATTTTACAACATTCCTGGCATGTCGGTCACTACGTCTCGATGGGGACATTATAAACGTCTATAACGTTGTATATCCTAGCCTAAGGCAACCTAACATCTCGGATGTAATATTTGACAACATCGCTGGCGTGTTAGCCCGTACTTCTCGGTGGGTACATCATATACGTCTATAGCGATATATATCCTAGCCTAAGGCGACCTAACATGTCGAATGTAATATTTTACATCATTCCTGACGTGTCGGCCCGTAGTTCTCGGTGGTAACATTATATACGTCTATAACATTATATATCCTAACCTAAAGCAACCTAACATCTCGGATGTAATATTTTACAACATTCCTGGCATGTCGGTACCTACATCTCGGTGGGAACATTCTATACGTCTATAACGTTGTATATCCTAACCTAAGGGAACCTAACATCTCGGGTGTAATGTTTTACAACATTCCTGGCATGTCGGTCACTACGTCTCGGTGGGAACATTATATACGTCTATAACGTTATATGTCCTAGCCTAAGGCAACCTAACATGTCGAATGTAATATTTTACAACATTCCTGGCGGGTCGTCGCCTGCTTCTCGGTGGGGACATTATACACTTCTATAACGTTGTATATTCTAACCTAACGCAACCTAACATCTGGGATGTAATATTTTACAACATTCCTGGCGTGTCGTCTCCTTCTTCTGGATGGGGACATTATATACATCTATAACGTTATATGTCCTAACCTAAGGGAACCTAACATCTCGCGTGTAATATTCAACAACATTCCTGACGCGTCGGCCGCTATTTCTCGGTGGGACTATTGTATACGTCTATAACCTTATATATCCTAGCCTAAGGCAACCTAACATCTCGGATGTAATATTTGACCACATTCCTTGCGTGTTAGCGCGTACTTCTCGGTGGGAACATCATATACGTCTATAGCGATATATATCCCAACCGAAGGCAACCTAACATCTCGGATGTAATATTTTATAACATTCCTGGCGTGCCGTCGCCTGCTTCTCGATGGGGAAGTTATATACGTCTATAACGTTGTATATCCTAACCTAACGCAACCTAACATCTGGGAAGTAATATTTTACAACATTCCTGGCGTGTCGTCGCCTGCTTCTCGATGGGGACATAATATACGTCTATAACATTGTATATCCTAACCCAACGCAACCTAACATCTCGGATGTAATATTTTACAAAATTCCGGGCGTGTCGTCGCCTGCTTCTCGATGGGGACACTATATACGTCTATAACGATATATATCCTAACCTAAGGGAACCTAACATCTCGGATGTAATATTTTACAACATTCCTAGCATGTCGGTCCCTACTTCTCGGTGGGAACTTTCTATACGTCTATAACGTTGTATATCCTAACCTAAGGGAACCTAACATTTCGGGTGCAATATTTTACAACATTCCTGACGCGTCGGCCCCTATTTCTGGGTGGGAACATTATATACGTCTATAACGTTATATATCCTACCCTAAGGCGACCTAACATGTCGAATGTAATATTTTACAACATTCCTGGCGTGTCGTCGCCTGCTTCTCGGTGGGGACATTATATACGTCTATAACGTTGTATATCCTAACCTAACGCAACCTAACATCTGGGATGTAATATTTTACAATATTCCTGGCATGTCGGTCCCTACGTCTCGGTGGGTACATTATATACGTCTATAACGTTGTATATAATAACCTAACGCAACATAACATCTGGGATGTAATATTTTACAATATTGCTGGCATGTCGGTCCCAACGTCTCGGTGGGAACATTATATACGTCTATAACGATATATATCCTAACCTAAGGCAACCTAACATCTCGGATGTAATATTTTACAACATTCCTGGCATTTCGGACCGTAGTTCTCGGTGGTAACATTATATACGTCTATAACGTTGTATATCCTAGCCTAAGGCAACCTAACATCTCGGATGTAATATTTGACAACATTGCTGCCGTGTTAGCCCGTACTTCTCGGTGGGAACATCATATACGTCTATAGCGATATATATCCTAGCCTAAGGCGACCTAACATGTCGAATGTAATGTTTTACATCATTCCCCCGTGTCGGCCCATAGTTCTCGGTGGTAACATTACATACGACTATAACGGTATATATCCTAGCCTAAGGCAACCTAACATCTCAGATGTAATATTTTACAGCATTCCTGGCGTGTCCGCCCGTACTTCTTGGTGGGGACATTATATACGTCTATAACGTTGTATACGCTAACCTAAGGCAACCTAACATCTCGAAAGTAATATTTTACAACATTCCTGGCTTGTCGGTCCCTACTTCTCTGTGGGAACATTGTATACGTCTATAACGTTGTATATCCTAACATAAAGCAACTTAACATATGGGATGTAATATTTTACAAGATTCCTGGCGTGTCGGTCCCTACTTCTCGGTGGGAACATTATATACGTCTGTAACGTTATATATCATAACCTAAGGCAACCTTACCTCTCTACCGTAATATTTTACAACATTCCTGGCGCTACGGGGCCTACTTCCCGATGGGGACATTATATACGTCTATAACGTTGTATATCCTAACCTAAGGCAACCTAACATCTCGGATATAATAGTTGATAACATTCCTGGCGTGTCGGCCCGTACTTCTCGGTGGGAACATCATATACGTCTATAACGTTATATATCCTAACGTAAGGCAACACAACATCTCGTATGTAATATTTTACAACATTCCTTGCGTGTTAGCGCGTAGTTCTCGGTGGGTACATCATATACGTCTATAGCGATATATATCCTAACCGAAGGCAACCTAACATCTCGGATGTAATATTTTACCACATTCCTGGCATGTCGGTCCCTACGTCTCGGTGGGAACATTATATACGTCTATAGCGATATATATCCTAACCTGAGAGAACCTAACATCTGGGATGTAATATTTTACAACATTCCTGGCGTGTCGTCGCCTGCTTCTCGATGGGGACATTATATACGTCTATAACGTAGTATATCCTAACTTAACGCAACCTAACATCTGGGATTTAATATTTTACATCATTCCTGGCGTGTCGTCGCCTGCTTCTCGATGGCGACATTATATACGTCTATAACGTTGTATATCCCAAACTAACCCAACCTAACATCTGGGATGTAATATTTTACAACATTCCTGGCATGTCGGTCCCTACGTCTCGGTGGGTACATTATATACGTCTATAACGTTGTATATAATAACCTAACGCAACATAACATCTGGGATGTAATATTTTACAATATTGCTGGCATGTCGGTCCCTACGTCTCGGTGGGAACATTATATACGTCTATAACGATATATATCCTAACCTAAGGCAACCTAACATCTCGGATGTAATATTTTACAACATTCCTGGCATTTCGGACCGTAGTTCTCGGTGGTAACATTATATACGTCTATAACGTTGTATATCCTAGCCTAAGGCAACCTAACATCTCGGATGTAATATTTGACAACATTGCTGCCGTGTTAGCCCGTACTTCTCGGTGGGAACATCATATACGTCTATAGCGATATATATCCTAGCCTAAGGCGACCTAACATGTCGAATGTAATGTTTTACATCATTCCCACGTGTCGGCCCATAGTTCTCGGTGGTAACATTACATACGACTATAACGGTATATATCCTAGCCTAAGGCAACCTAACATCTCAGATGTAATATTTTACAGCATTCCTGGCGTGTCCGCCCGTACTTCTTGGTGGGGACATTATATACGTCTATAACGTTGTATACGCTAACCTAAGGCAACCTAACATCTCGAAAGTAATATTTTACAACATTCCTGGCTTGTCGGTCCCTACTTCTCTGTGGGAACATTGTATACGTCTATAACGTTGTATATCCTAACATAAAGCAACTTAACATATGGGATGTAATATTTTACAAGATTCCTGGCGTGTCGGTCCCTACTTCTCGGTGGGAACATTATATACGTCTATAACGTTATATATCATAGCCTAAGGCAACCTAACATCTCGGATGTAATATTTTACAACATTCCTGGCATGTCGGTCACTACGTCTCGATGGGGACATTATATACGTCTATAACGTTGTATATCCTAGCCTAAGGCAACCTAACATCTCGGATGTAATATTAGACAACATTGCTGGCGTGTTAGCCCGTACTTCTCGGTGGGAACATCATATACGTCTATAGCGATATATATCCTAGCCTAAGGCGACCTAACATGTCGAATGTAATATTTTACATCATTCCTGACGTGTCGGCCCGTAGTTCTCGGTGGTAACATTATATACGTCTATAACATTATATATCCTAACCTAAAGCAACCTAACATCTCGGATGTAATATTTTACAACATTCCTGGCATGTCGGTACCTACATCTCGGTGGGAACATTCTATACGTCAATAACGTTGTATATCCTAACCTAAGGGAACCTAACATCTCGCGTGTAATGTTTTACAACATTCCTGGCATGTCGGTCACTACGTCTCGGTGGGAACATTATATACGTCTATAACGTTATATGTCCTAGCCTAAGGCAACCTAACATGTCGAATGTAATATTTTACAACATTCCTGGCGGGTCGTCGCCTGCTTCTCGGTGGGGACATTATACACTTCTATAACGTTGTATATTCTAACCTAACGCAACCTAACATCTGGGATGTAATATTCTACAACATTCCTGGCGTGTCGTCTGCTTCTTCTGGATGGGGACATTATATACATCTATAACGTTATATGTCCTAACCTAAGGGAACCTAACATCTCGCGTGTAATATTTAACAACATTCCTGACGCGTCGGCCGCTATTTCTCGGTGGGACTATTGTATACGTCTATAACCTTATATATCCTAGCCTAAGGCAACCTAACATCTCGGATGTAATATTTGACAACATTCCTTGCGTGTTAGCGCGTAGTTCTCGGTGGGTACATCATATACGTCTATAGCGATATATATCCTAACCGAAGGCAACCTAACAACTCGGATGTAATATTTTACCACATTCCTGGCATGTCGGTCCCTACGTCTCGGTGGGAACATTATATACGTCTATAGCGATATATATCCTAACCTAAGAGAACCTAACATCTGGGATTTAATATTTTACATCATTCCTGGCGTGTCGTCGCCTGCTTCTCGATGGCGACATTATATACGTCTATAACGTTGTATATCCCAACCTAACCCAACCTAACATCTGGGATGTAATATTTTACAACATTCCTGGCATGTCGGTCCCTACGTCTCGGTGGGTACATTATATACGTCTATAACGTTGTATATAATAACCTAACGCAACATAACATCTGGGATGTAATATTTTACAATATTGCTGGCATGTCGGTCCCAACGTCTCGGTGGGAACATTATATACGTCTATAACGATATATATCCTAACCTAAGGCAACCTAACATCTCGGATGTAATATTTTACAACATTCCTGGCATTTCGGACCGTAGTTCTCGGTGGTAACATTATATACGTCTATAACGTTGTATATCCTAGCCTAAGGCAACCTAACATCTCGGATGTAATATTTGACAACATTGCTGCCGTGTTAGCCCGTACTTCTCGGTGGGAACATCATATACGTCTATAGCGATATATATCCTAGCCTAAGGCGACCTAACATGTCGAATGTAATGTTTTACATCATTCCCCCGTGTCGGCCCATAGTTCTCGGTGGTAACATTACATACGACTATAACGGTATATATCCTAGCCTAAGGCAACCTAACATCTCAGATGTAATATTTTACAGCATTCCTGGCGTGTCCGCCCGTACTTCTTGGTGGGGACATTATATACGTCTATAACGTTGTATACGCTAACCTAAGGCAACCTAACATCTCGAAAGTAATATTTTACAACATTCCTGGCTTGTCGTTCCCTACTTCTCTGTGGGAACATTGTATACGTCTATAACGTTGTATATCCTAACATAAAGCAACTTAACATATGGGATGTAATATTTTACAAGATTCCTGGCGTGTCGGTCCCTACTTCTCGGTGGGAACATTATATACGTCTGTAACGTTATATATCATAACCTAAGGCAACCTTACCTCTCTACCGTAATATTTTACAACATTCCTGGCGCTACGGCGCCTACTTCCCGATGGGGACATTATATACGTCTATAACGTTGTATATCCTAACCTAAGGCAACCTAACATCTCGGATATAATAGTTGATAACATTCCTGGCGCGTCGGCCCGTACTTCTCGGTGGGAACATCATATACGTCTATAACGTTATATATCCTAACGTAAGGCAACACAACATCTCGTATGTAATATTTTACAACATTCCTGACGCGTCGCCCCTATTTCTCGGTGGGAACATTATATACGTCTATAACGTTATATATCATAACCTAAGGCAACCTAACATGTCGAATGTAATATTTTACAACATTCCTGGCGTGTCGTCGCCTACTTCTCGATGGGGACATTATATACATCTTTAACGTTGTATATCCTAACCTAAGGCAACCTAACATCTCGGATGTAATATTTTACAACATTCCTGGCATGTCGGTCACTACGTCTCGATGGGGACATTATATACGTCTATAACGTTGTATATCCTAGCCTAAGGCAACCTAACATCTCGGATGTAATATTTGACAACATTGCTGCCGTGTTAGCCCGTACTTCTCGGTGGGAACATCATATACGTCTATAGCGATATATATCCTAGCCTAAGGCGACCTAACATGTCGAATGTAATATTTTACATCATTCCTGATGTGTCGGCCCGTAGTTCTCGGTGGTAACATTATATACGTCTATAACATTATATATCCTAACCTAAAGCAACCTAACATCTCGGATGTAATATTTTACAACATTCCTGGCATGTCGGTACCTACATCTCGGTGGGAACATTCTATACGTCTATAACGTTGTATATCCTAACCTAAGGGAACCTAACATCTCGCGTGTAATGTTTTACAACATTCCTGGCATGTCGGTCACTACGTCTCGGTGGGAACATTATATACGTCTATAACGTTATATGTCCTAGCCTAAGGCAACCTAACATGTCGAATGTAATATTTTACAACATTCCTGGCGGGTCGTCGCCTGCTTCTCGGTGGGGACATTATACACTTCTATAACGTTGTATATTCTAACCTAACGCAACCTAACATCTGGGATGTAATATTCTACAACATTCCTGGCGTGTCGTCTGCTTCTTCTGGATGGGGACATTATATACATCTATAACGTTATATGTCCTAACCTAAGGGAACCTAACATCTCGCGTGTAATATTTAACAACATTCCTGACGCGTCGGCCGCTATTTCTCGGTGGGACTATTTTATACGTCTATAACCTTATATATCCTAGCCTAAGGCAACCTAACATCTCGGATGTAATATTTGACAACATTCCTTGCGTGTTAGCGCGTAGTTCTCGGTGGGTACATCATATACGTCTATAGCGATATATATCCTAACCGAAGGCAACCTAACATCTCGGATGTAATATTTTACCACATTCCTGGCATGTCGGTCCCTACGTCTCGGTGGGAACATTCTATACGTCTATAACGTTATATATCCTAACGTAAGGCAACATAACATCTCGGATGTAATATTTTACATCATTCCTGGCCTGTTGTCGCCTGCTTCTCGATGGGGACATTATATACGTCTATAACGTTGTATATCCTAACCTAACGAAACCTAACCTCTGGGATGTAATATTTTACAACATTCCTGGCGTGTCGTCGCCTGCTTCTCGGTGGGGACATTATATACGTCTATAACGTTGTATATCCTAACCTAACGCAACCTAACATTTGGGATGTAATATTTTAAACATTCCTGGCATGTCGGTCCCTACGTCTCGGTGGGAACATTATATACGTCTATAGCGATATATATCCTAACCTAAGAGAACCTAACATCTGGGATGTAATATTTTACAACATTCCTGGCGTGTCGTCGCCTGCTTCTCGATGGGGACATTATATACGTCTATAACGTAGTATATCCTAACTTAACGCAACCTAACATCTGGGATTTAATATTTTACATCATTCCTGGCGTGTCGTCGCCTGCTTCTCGATGGCGACATTATATACGTCTATAACGTTGTATATCCCAAACTAACCCAACCTAACATCTGGGATGTAATATTTTACAACATTCCTGGCATGTCGGTCCCTACGTCTCGGTGGGTACATTATATACGTCTATAACGTTGTATATAATAACCAAACGCAACATAACATCTGGGATGTAATATTTTACAATATTGCTGGCATGTCGGTCCCTACGTCTCGGTGGGAACATTATATACGTCTATAACGATATATATCCTAACCTAAGGCAACCTAACATCTCGGATGTAATATTTTACAACATTCCTGGCATTTCGGACCGTAGTTCTCGGTGGTAACATTATATACGTCTATAACGTTGTATATCCTAGCCTAAGGCAACCTAACATCTCGGATGTAATATTTGACAACATTGCTGCCGTGTTAGCCCGTACTTCTCGGTGGGAACATCATATACGTCTATAGCGATATATATCCTAGCCTAAGGCGACCTAACATGTCGAATGTAATGTTTTACATCATTCCCCCGTGTCGGCCCATAGTTCTCGGTGGTAACATTACATACGACTATAACGGTATATATCCTAGCCTAAGGCAACCTAACATCTCAGATGTAATATTTTACAGCATTCCTGGCGTGTCCGCCCGTACTTCTTGGTGGGGACATTATATACGTCTATAACGTTGTATACGCTAACCTAAGGCAACCTAACATCTCGAAAGTAATATTTTACAACATTCCTGGCTTGTCGGTCCCTACTTCTCTGTGGGAACATTGTATACGTCTATAACGTTGTATATCCTAACATAAAGCAACTTAACATATGGGATGTAATATTTTACAAGATTCCTGGCGTGTCGGTCCCTACTTCTCGGTGGGAACATTATATACGTCTGTAACGTTATATATCATAACCTAAGGCAACCTTACCTCTCTACCGTAATATTTTACAACATTCCTGGCGCTACGGCGCCTACTTCCCGATGGGGACATTATATACGTCTATAACGTTGTATATCCTAACCTAAGGCAACCTAACATCTCGGATATAATAGTTGATAACATTCCTGGCGTGTCGGCCCGTACTTCTCGGTGGGAGCATCATATACGTCTATAACGTTATATATCCTAACGTAAGGCAACACAACATCTCGTATGTAATATTTTACAACATTCCTGACGCGTCGCCCCTATTTCTCGGTGGGAACATTATATACGTCTATAACGTTATATATCATAACCTAAGGCAACCTAACATCTCGGATGTAATATTTTACAACATTCCTGGCATGTCGGTCACTACGTCTCGATGGGGACATTATATACGTCTATAACGTTGTATATCCTAGCCTAAGGCAACCTAACATCTCGGATGTAATATTAGACAACATTGCTGGCGTGTTAGCCCGTACTTCTCGGTGGGAACATCATATACGTCTATAGCGATATATATCCTAGCCTAAGGCGACCTAACATGTCGAATGTAATATTTTACATCATTCCTGACGTGTCGGCCCGTAGTTCTCGGTGGTAACATTATATACGTCTATAACATTATATATCCTAACCTAAAGCAACCTAACATCTCGGATGTAATATTTTACAACATTCCTGGCATGTCGGTACCTACATCTCGGTGGGAACATTCTATACGTCTATAACGTTGTATATCCTAACCTAAGGGAACCTAACATCTCGCGTGTAATGTTTTACAACATTCCTGGCATGTCGGTCACTACGTCTCGGTGGGAACATTATATACGTCTATAACGTTATATGTCCTAGCCTAAGGCAACCTAACATGTCGAATGTAATATTTTACAACATTCCTGGCGGGTCGTCGCCTGCTTCTCGGTGGGGACATTATACACTTCTATAACGTTGTATATTCTAACCTAACGCAACCTAACATCTGGGATGTAATATTCTACAACATTCCTGGCGTGTCGTCTGCTTCTTCTGGATGGGGACATTATATACATCTATAACGTTATATGTCCTAACCTAAGGGAACCTAACATCTCGCGTGTAATATTTAACAACATTCCTGACGCGTCGGCCGCTATTTCTCGGTGGGACTATTTTATACGTCTATAACCTTATATATCCTAGCCTAAGGCAACCTAACATCTCGGATGTAATATTTGACAACATTCCTTGCGTGTTAGCGCGTAGTTCTCGGTGGGTACATCATATACGTCTATAGCGATATATATCCTAACCGAAGGCAACCTAACATCTCGGATGTAATATTTTACCACATTCCTGGCATGTCGGTCCCTACGTCTCGGTGGGAACATTCTATACGTCTATAACGTTATATATCCTAACGTAAGGCAACATAACATCTCGGATGTAATATTTTACATCATTCCTGGCCTGTTGTCGCCTGCTTCTCGATGGGGACATTATATACGTCTATAACGTTGTATATCCTAACCTAACGAAACCTAACCTCTGGGATGTAATATTTTACAACATTCCTGGCGTGTCGTCGCCTGCTTCTCGGTGGGGACATTATATACGTCTATAACGTTGTATATCCTAACCTAACGCAACCTAACATTTGGGATGTAATATTTTAAACATTCCTGGCATGTCGGTCCCTACGTCTCGGTGGGAACATTATATACGTCTATAGCGATATATATCCTAACCTAAGAGAACCTAACATCTGGGATGTAATATTTTACAACATTCCTGGCGTGTCGTCGCCTGCTTCTCGATGGGGACATTATATACGTCTATAACGTAGTATATCCTAACTTAACGCAACCTAACATCTGGGATTTAATATTTTACATCATTCCTGGCGTGTCGTCGCCTGCTTCTCGATGGCGACATTATATACGTCTATAACGTTGTATATCCCAAACTAACCCAACCTAACATCTGGGATGTAATATTTTACAACATTCCTGGCATGTCGGTCCCTACGTCTCGGTGGGTACATTATATACGTCTATAACGTTGTATATAATAACCAAACGCAACATAACATCTGGGATGTAATATTTTACAATATTGCTGGCATGTCGGTCCCTACGTCTCGGTGGGAACATTATATACGTCTATAACGATATATATCCTAACCTAAGGCAACCTAACATCTCGGATGTAATATTTTACAACATTCCTGGCATTTCGGACCGTAGTTCTCGGTGGTAACATTATATACGTCTATAACGTTGTATATCCTAGCCTAAGGCAACCTAACATCTCGGATGTAATATTTGACAACATTGCTGCCGTGTTAGCCCGTACTTCTCGGTGGGAACATCATATACGTCTATAGCGATATATATCCTAGCCTAAGGCGACCTAACATGTCGAATGTAATGTTTTACATCATTCCCCCGTGTCGGCCCATAGTTCTCGGTGGTAACATTACATACGACTATAACGGTATATATCCTAGCCTAAGGCAACCTAACATCTCAGATGTAATATTTTACAGCATTCCTGGCGTGTCCGCCCGTACTTCTTGGTGGGGACATTATATACGTCTATAACGTTGTATACGCTAACCTAAGGCAACCTAACATCTCGAAAGTAATATTTTACAACATTCCTGGCTTGTCGGTCCCTACTTCTCTGTGGGAACATTGTATACGTCTATAACGTTGTATATCCTAACATAAAGCAACTTAACATATGGGATGTAATATTTTACAAGATTCCTGGCGTGTCGGTCCCTACTTCTCGGTGGGAACATTATATACGTCTGTAACGTTATATATCATAACCTAAGGCAACCTTACCTCTCTACCGTAATATTTTACAACATTCCTGGCGCTACGGCGCCTACTTCCCGATGGGGACATTATATACGTCTATAACGTTGTATATCCTAACCTAAGGCAACCTAACATCTCGGATATAATAGTTGATAACATTCCTGGCGTGTCGGCCCGTACTTCTCGGTGGGAGCATCATATACGTCTATAACGTTATATATCCTAACGTAAGGCAACACAACATCTCGTATGTAATATTTTACAACATTCCTGACGCGTCGCCCCTATTTCTCGGTGGGAACATTATATACGTCTATAACGTTATATATCATAACCTAAGGCAACCTAACATCTCGGATGTAATATTTTACAACATTCCTGGCATGTCGGTCACTACGTCTCGATGGGGACATTATATACGTCTATAACGTTGTATATCCTAGCCTAAGGCAACCTAACATCTCGGATGTAATATTAGACAACATTGCTGGCGTGTTAGCCCGTACTTCTCGGTGGGAACATCATATACGTCTATAGCGATATATATCCTAGCCTAAGGCGACCTAACATGTCGAATGTAATATTTTACATCATTCCTGACGTGTCGGCCCGTAGTTCTCGGTGGTAACATTATATACGTCTATAACATTATATATCCTAACCTAAAGCAACCTAACATCTCGGATGTAATATTTTACAACATTCCTGGCATGTCGGTACCTACATCTCGGTGGGAACATTCTATACGTCAATAACGTTGTATATCCTAACCTAAGGGAACCTAACATCTCGCGTGTAATGTTTTACAACATTCCTGGCATGTCGGTCACTACGTCTCGGTGGGAACATTATATACGTCTATAACGTTATATGTCCTAGCCTAAGGCAACCTAACATGTCGAATGTAATATTTTACAACATTCCTGGCGGGTCGTCGCCTGCTTCTCGGTGGGGACATTATACACTTCTATAACGTTGTATATTCTAACCTAACGCAACCTAACATCTGGGATGTAATATTCTACAACATTCCTGGCGTGTCGTCTGCTTCTTCTGGATGGGGACATTATATACATCTATAACGTTATATGTCCTAACCTAAGGGAACCTAACATCTCGCGTGTAATATTTAACAACATTCCTGACGCGTCGGCCGCTATTTCTCGGTGGGACTATTTTATACGTCTATAACCTTATATATCCTAGCCTAAGGCAACCTAACATCTCGGATGTAATATTTGACAACATTCCTTGCGTGTTAGCGCGTAGTTCTCGGTGGGTACATCATATACGTCTATAGCGATATATATCCTAACCGAAGGCAACCTAACATCTCGGATGTAATATTTTACCACATTCCTGGCATGTCGGTCCCTACGTCTCGGTGGGAACATTCTATACGTCTATAACGTTATATATCCTAACGTAAGGCAACATAACATCTCGGATGTAATATTTTACATCATTCCTGGCCTGTTGTCGCCTGCTTCTCGATGGGGACATTATATACGTCTATAACGTTGTATATCCTAACCTAACGAAACCTAACCTCTGGGATGTAATATTTTACAACATTCCTGGCGTGTCGTCGCCTGCTTCTCGGTGGGGACATTATATACGTCTATAACGTTGTATATCCTAACCTAACGCAACCTAACATTTGGGATGTAATATTTTAAACATTCCTGGCATGTCGGTCCCTACGTCTCGGTGGGAACATTATATACGTCTATAGCGATATATATCCTAACCTAAGAGAACCTAACATCTGGGATGTAATATTTTACAACATTCCTGGCGTGTCGTCGCCTGCTTCTCGATGGGGACATTATATACGTCTATAACGTAGTATATCCTAACTTAACGCAACCTAACATCTGGGATTTAATATTTTACATCATTCCTGGCGTGTCGTCGCCTGCTTCTCGATGGCGACATTATATACGTCTATAACGTTGTATATCCCAAACTAACCCAACCTAACATCTGGGATGTAATATTTTACAACATTCCTGGCATGTCGGTCCCTACGTCTCGGTGGGTACATTATATACGTCTATAACGTTGTATATAATAACCAAACGCAACATAACATCTGGGATGTAATATTTTACAATACTGCTGGCATGTCGGTCCCTACGTCTCGGTGGGAACATTATATACGTCTATAACGATATATATCCTAACCTAAGGCAACCTAACATCTCGGATGTAATATTTTACAACATTCCTGGCATTTCGGACCGTAGTTCTCGGTGGTAACATTATATACGTCTATAACGTTGTATATCCTAGCCTAAGGCAACCTAACATCTCGGATGTAATATTTGACAACATTGCTGCCGTGTTAGCCCGTACTTCTCGGTGGGAACATCATATACGTCTATAGCGATATATATCCTAGCCTAAGGCGACCTAACATGTCGATTGTAATGTTTTACATCATTCCCCCGTGTCGGCCCATAGTTCTCGGTGGTAACATTACATACGACTATAACGGTATATATCCTAGCCTAAGGCAACCTAACATCTCAGATGTAATATTTTACAGCATTCCTGGCGTGTCCGCCCGTACTTCTTGGTGGGGACATTATATACGTCTATAACGTTGTATACGCTAACCTAAGGCAACCTAACATCTCGAAAGTAATATTTTACAACATTCCTGGCTTGTCGGTCCCTACTTCTCTGTGGGAACATTGTATACGTCTATAACGTTGTATATCCTAACATAAAGCAACTTAACATATGGGATGTAATATTTTACAAGATTCCTGGCGTGTCGGTCCCTACTTCTCGGTGGGAACATTATATACGTCTGTAACGTTATATATCATAACCTAAGGCAACCTTACCTCTCTACCGTAATATTTTACAACATTCCTGGCGCTACGGCGCCTACTTCCCGATGGGGACATTATATACGTCTATAACGTTGTATATCCTAACCTAAGGCAACCTAACATCTCGGATATAATAGTTGATAACATTCCTGGCGCGTCGGCCCGTACTTCTCGGTGGGAACATCATATACGTCTATAACGTTATATATCCTAACGTAAGGCAACACAACATCTCGTATGTAATATTTTACAACATTCCTGACGCGTCGCCCCTATTTCTCGGTGGGAACATTATATACGTCTATAACGTTATATATCATAACCTAAGGCAACCTAACATCTCGGATGTAATATTTTACAACATTCCTGGCATGTCGGTCACTACGTCTCGATGGGGACATTATATACGTCTATAACGTTGTATATCCTAGCCTAAGGCAACCTAACATCTCGGATGTAATATTAGACAACATTGCTGGCGTGTTAGCCCGTACTTCTCGGTGGGAACATCATATACGTCTATAGCGATATATATCCTAGCCTAAGGCGACCTAACATGTCGAATGTAATATTTTACATCATTCCTGACGTGTCGGCCCGTAGTTCTCGGTGGTAACATTATATACGTCTATAACATTATATATCCTAACCTAAAGCAACCTAACATCTCGGATGTAATATTTTACAACATTCCTGGCATGTCGGTACCTACATCTCGGTGGGAACATTCTATACGTCAATAACGTTGTATATCCTAACCTAAGGGAACCTAACATCTCGCGTGTAATGTTTTACAACATTCCTGGCATGTCGGTCACTACGTCTCGGTGGGAACATTATATACGTCTATAACGTTATATGTCCTAGCCTAAGGCAACCTAACATGTCGAATGTAATATTTTACAACATTCCTGGCGGGTCGTCGCCTGCTTCTCGGTGGGGACATTATACACTTCTATAACGTTGTATATTCTAACCTAACGCAACCTAACATCTGGGATGTAATATTCTACAACATTCCTGGCGTGTCGTCTGCTTCTTCTGGATGGGGACATTATATACATCTATAACGTTATATGTCCTAACCTAAGGGAACCTAACATATCGCGTGTAATATTTAACAACATTCCTGACGCGTCGGCCGCTATTTCTCGGTGGGACTATTGTATACGTCTATAACCTTATATATCCTAGCCTAAGGCAACCTAACATCTCGGATGTAATATTTGACAACATTCCTTGCGTGTTAGCGCGTAGTTCTCGGTGGGTACATCATATACGTCTATAGCGATATATATCCTAACCGAAGGCAACCTAACATCTCGGATGTAATATTTTACCACATTCCTGGCATGTCGGTCCCTACGTCTCGGTGGGAACATTATATACGTCTATAGCGATATATATCCTAACCTAAGAGAACCTAACATCTGGGATGTAATATTTTACAACATTCCTGGCGTGTCGTCGCCTGCTTCTCGATGGGGACATTATATACGTCTATAACGTAGTATATCCTAACTTAACGCAACCTAACATCTGGGATTTAATATTTTACATCATTCCTGGCGTGTCGTCGCCTGCTTCTCGATGGCGACATTATATACGTCTATAACGTTGTATATCCCAACCTAACCCAACCTAACATCTGGGATGTAATATTTTACAACATTCCTGGCATGTCGGTCCCTACGTCTCGGTGGGTACATTATATACGTCTATAACGTTGTATATAATAACCTAACGCAACATAACATCTGGGATGTAATATTTTACAATATTGCTGGCATGTCGGTCCCAACGTCTCGGTGGGAACATTATATACGTCTATAACGATATATATCCTAACCTAAGGCAACCTAACATCTCGGATGTAATATTTTACAACATTCCTGGCATTTCGGACCGTAGTTCTCGGTGGTAACATTATATACGTCTATAACGTTGTATATCCTAGCCTAAGGCAACCTAACATCTCGGATGTAATATTTGACAACATTGCTGCCGTGTTAGCCCGTACTTCTCGGTGGGAACATCATATACGTCTATAGCGATATATATCCTAGCCTAAGGCGACCTAACATGTCGAATGTAATGTTTTACATCATTCCCCCGTGTCGGCCCATAGTTCTCGGTGGTAACATTACATACGACTATAACGGTATATATCCTAGCCTAAGGCAACCTAACATCTCAGATGTAATATTTTACAGCATTCCTGGCGTGTCCGCCCGTACTTCTTGGTGGGGACATTATATACGTCTATAACGTTGTATACGCTAACCTAAGGCAACCTAACATCTCGAAAGTAATATTTTACAACATTCCTGGCTTGTCGGTCCCTACTTCTCTGTGGGAACATTGTATACGTCTATAACGTTGTATATCCTAACATAAAGCAACTTAACATATGGGATGTAATATTTTACAAGATTCCTGGCGTGTCGGTCCCTACTTCTCGGTGGGAACATTATATACGTCTGTAACGTTATATATCATAACCTAAGGCAACCTTACCTCTCTACCGTAATATTTTACAACATTCCTGGCGCTACGGCGCCTACTTCCCGATGGGGACATTATATACGTCTATAACGTTGTATATCCTAACCTAAGGCAACCTAACATCTCGGATATAATAGTTGATAACATTCCTGGCGCGTCGGCCCGTACTTCTCGGTGGGAACATCATATACGTCTATAACGTTATATATCCTAACGTAAGGCAACACAACATCTCGTATGTAATATTTTACAACATTCCTGACGCGTCGCCCCTATTTCTCGGTGGGAACATTATATACGTCTATAACGTTATATATCATAACCTAAGGCAACCTAACATGTCGAATGTAATATTTTACAACATTCCTGGCGTGTCGTCGCCTACTTCTCGATGGGGACATTATATACATCTTTAACGTTGTATATCCTAACCTAAGGCAACCTAACATCTCGGATGTAATATTTTACAACATTCCTGGCATGTCGGTCACTACGTCTCGATGGGGACATTATATACGTCTATAACGTTGTATATCCTAGCCTAAGGCAACCTAACATCTCGGATGTAATATTTGACAACATTGCTGGCGTGTTAGCCCGTACTTCTCGGTGGGAACATCATATACGTCTATAGCGATATATATCCTAGCCTAAGGCGACCTAACATGTCGAATGTAATATTTTACATCATTCCTGACGTGTCGGCCCGTAGTTCTCGGTGGTAACATTATATACGTCTATAACATTATATATCCTAACCTAAAGCAACCTAACATCTCGGATGTAATATTTTACAACATTCCTGGCATGTCGGTACCTACATCTCGGTGGGAACATTCTATACGTCTATAACGTTGTATATCCTAACCTAAGGGAACCTAACATCTCGCGTGTAATGTTTTACAACATTCCTGGCATGTCGGTCACTACGTCTCGGTGGGAACATTATATACGTCTATAACGTTATATGTCCTAGCCTAAGGCAACCTAACATGTCGAATGTAATATTTTACAACATTCCTGGCGGGTCGTCGCCTGCTTCTCGGTGGGGACATTATACACTTCTATAACGTTGTATATTCTAACCTAACGCAACCTAACATCTGGGATGTAATATTCCACAACATTCCTGGCGTGTCGTCTGCTTCTTCTGGATGGGGACATTATATACATCTATAACGTTATATGTCCTAACCTAAGGGAACCTAACATCTCGCGTGTAATATTTAACAACATTCCTGACGCGTCGGCCGCTATTTCTCGGTGGGACTATTTTATACGTCTATAACCTTATATATCCTAGCCTAAGGCAACCTAACATCTCGGATGTAATATTTGACAACATTCCTTGCGTGTTAGCGCGTAGTTCTCGGTGGGTACATCATATACGTCTATAGCGATATATATCCTAACCGAAGGCAACCTAACATCTCGGATGTAATATTTTACCACATTCCTGGCATGTCGGTCCCTACGTCTCGGTGGGAACATTCTATACGTCTATAACGTTATATATCCTAACGTAAGGCAACATAACATCTCGGATGTAATATTTTACATCATTCCTGGCCTGTTGTCGCCTGCTTCTCGATGGGGACATTATATACGTCTATAACGTTGTATATCCTAACCTAACGAAACCTAACCTCTGGGATGTAATATTTTACAACATTCCTGGCGTGTCGTCGCCTGCTTCTCGGTGGGGACATTATATACGTCTATAACGTTGTATATCCTAACCTAACGCAACCTAACATTTGGGATGTAATATTTTAAACATTCCTGGCATGTCGGTCCCTACGTCTCGGTGGGAACATTATATACGTCTATAGCGATATATATCCTAACCTAAGAGAACCTAACATCTGGGATGTAATATTTTACAACATTCCTGGCGTGTCGTCGCCTGCTTCTCGATGGGGACATTATATACGTCTATAACGTAGTATATCCTAACTTAACGCAACCTAACATCTGGGATTTAATATTTTACATCATTCCTGGCGTGTCGTCGCCTGCTTCTCGATGGCGACATTATATACGTCTATAACGTTGTATATCCCAACCTAACCCAACCTAACATCTGGGATGTAATATTTTACAACAATCCTGGCATGTCGGTCCCTACGTCTCGGTGGGTACATTATATACGTCTATAACGTTGTATATAATAACCTAACGCAACATAACATCTGGGATGTAATATTTTACAATATTGCTGGCATGTCGGTCCCTACGTCTCGGTGGGAACATTATATACGTCTATAACGATATATATCCTAACCTAAGGCAACCTAACATCTCGGATGTAATATTTTACAACATTCCTGGCATTTCGGACCGTAGTTCTCGGTGGTAACATTATATACGTCTATAACGTTGTATATCCTAGCCTAAGGCAACCTAACATCTCGGATGTAATATTTGACAACATTGCTGCCGTGTTAGCCCGTACTTCTCGGTGGGAACATCATATACGTCTATAGCGATATATATCCTAGCCTAAGGCGACCTAACATGTCGAATGTAATGTTTTACATCATTCCCCCGTGTCGGCCCATAGTTCTCGGTGGTAACATTACATACGACTATAACGGTATATATCCTAGCCTAAGGCAACCTAACATCTCAGATGTAATATTTTACAGCATTCCTGGCGTGTCCGCCCGTACTTCTTGGTGGGGACATTATATACGTCTATAACGTTGTATACGCTAACCTAAGGCAACCTAACATCTCGAAAGTAATATTTTACAACATTCCTGGCTTGTCGGTCCCTACTTCTCTGTGGGAACATTGTATACGTCTATAACGTTGTATATCCTAACATAAAGCAACTTAACATATGGGATGTAATATTTTACAAGATTCCTGGCGTGTCGGTCCCTACTTCTCGGTGGGAACATTATATACGTCTGCAACGTTATATATCATAACCTAAGGCAACCTTACCTCTCTACCGTAATATTTTACAACATTCCTGGCGCTACGGCGCCTACTTCCCGATGGGGACATTATATACGTCTATAACGTTGTATATCCTAACCTAAGGCAACCTAACATCTCGGATATAATAGTTGACAACATTCCTGGCGCGTCGGCCCGTACTTCTCGGTGGGAACATCATATACGTCTATAACGTTATATATCCTAACGTAAGGCAACACAACATCTCGTATGTAATATTTTACAACATTCCTGACGCGTCGCCCCTATTTCTCGGTGGGAACATTATATACGTCTATAACGTTATATATCATAACCTAAGGCAACCTAACATGTCGAATGTAATATTTTACAACATTCCTGGCGTGTCGTCGCCTACTTCTCGATGGGGACATTATATACATCTTTAACGTTGTATATCCTAACCTAAGGCAACCTAACATCTCGGATGTAATATTTTACAACATTCCTGGCATGTCGGTCACTACGTCTCGATGGGGACATTATATACGTCTATAACGTTGTATATCCTAGCCTAAGGCAACCTAACATCTCGGATGTAATATTTGACAACATTGCTGGCGTGTTAGCCCGTACTTCTCGGTGGGAACATCATATACGTCTATAGCGATATATATCCTAGCCTAAGGCGACCTAACATGTCGAATGTAATATTTTACATCATTCCTGACGTGTCGGCCCGTAGTTCTCGGTGGTAACATTATATACGTCTATAACATTATATATCCTAACCTAAAGCAACCTAACATCTCGGATGTAATATTTTACAACATTCCTGGCATGTCGGTACCTACATCTCGGTGGGAACATTCTATACGTCTATAACGTTGTATATCCTAACCTAAGGGAACCTAACATCTCGCGTGTAATGTTTTACAACATTCCTGGCATGTCGGTCACTACGTCTCGGTGGGAACATTATATACGTCTATAACGTTATATGTCCTAGCCTAAGGCAACCTAACATGTCGAATGTAATATTTTACAACATTCCTGGCGGGTCGTCGCCTGCTTCTCGGTGGGGACATTATACACTTCTATAACGTTGTATATTCTAACCTAGCGCAACCTAACATCTGGGATGTAATATTCTACAACATTCCTGGCGTGTCGTCTGCTTCCTCTGGATGGGGACATTATATACATCTATAACGTTATATGTCCTAACCTAAGGGAACCTAACATCTCGCGTGTAATATTTAACAACATTCCTGACGCGTCGGCCGCTATTTCTCGGTGGGACTATTGTATACGTCTATAACCTTATATATCCTAGCCTAAGGCAACCTAACATCTCGGATGTAATATTTGACAACATTCCTTGGGTGTTAGCGCGTAGTTCTCGGTGGGTACATCATATACGTCTATAGCGATATATATCCTAACCGAAGGCAACCTAACATCTCGGATGTAATATTTTACCACATTCCTGGCATGTCGGTCCCTACGTCTCGGTGGGAACATTCTATACGTCTATAACGTTATATATCCTAACGTAAGGCAACATAACATCTCGGATGTAATATTTTACATCATTCCTGGCCTGTTGTCGCCTGCTTCTCGATGGGGACATTATATACGTCTATAACGTTGTATATCCTAACCTAACGAAACCTAACCTCTGGGATGTAATATTTTACAACATTTCTGGCGTGTCGTCGCCTGCTTCTCGGTGGGGACATTATATACGTCTATAACGTTGTATATCCTAACCTAACGCAACCTAACATTTGGGATGTAATATTTTAAACATTCCTGGCATGTCGGTCCCTACGTCTCGGTGGGAACATTATATACGTCTATAGCGATATATATCCTAACCTAAGAGAACCTAACATCTGGGATGTAATATTTTACAACATTCCTGGCGTGTCGTCGCCTGCTTCTCGATGGGGACATTATATACGTCTATAACGTAGTATATCCTAACTTAACGCAACCTTACATCTGGGATTTAATATTTTACATCATTCCTGGCGTGTCGTCGCCTGCTTCTCGATGGCGACATTATATACGTCTATAACGTTGTATATCCCAACCTAACCCAACCTAACATCTGGGATGTAATATTTTACAACATTCCTGGCATGTCGGTCCCTACGTCTCGGTGGGTACATTATATACGTCTATAACGTTGTATATAATAACCTAACGCAACATAACATCTGGGATGTAATATTTTACAATATTGCTGGCATGTCGGTCCCTACGTCTCGGTGGGAACATTATATACGTCTATAACGATATATATCCTAACCTAAGGCAACCTAACATCTCGGATGTAATATTTTACAACATTCCTGGCATTTCGGACCGTAGTTCTCGGTGGTAACATTATATACGTCTATAACGTTGTATATCCTAGCCTAAGGCAACCTAACATCTCGGATGTAATATTTGACAACATTGCTGCCGTGTTAGCCCGTACTTCTCGGTGGGAACATCATATACGTCTATAGCGATATATATCCTAGCCTAAGGCGACCTAACATGTCGAATGTAATGTTTTACATCATTCCCCCGTGTCGGCCCATAGTTCTCGGTGGTAACTTTTCATACGACTATAACGTTATATATCCTAACCTAAGGGAACCTAACATCTCGGAAGTAATATTTGATAACATTCCTGGCGTGTAGGCCCGTAGTTCTCGGTGGGAATATCATATACGTCAATAACGTTATATATCCTAACCTAAGGCAACCTAACATCTCGGATGTAATATTTTACAACATTCCTGGCGTGTCGGCCCCTATTTCTCGGTGGGAACATTCTATACGTCTTTAACGCTATATATCCTAGCCTAAGGCAACCTAACTTGTCGAGCGTAATATTTTACAACATTCCTTACGCGTCGGCCCCTATTTCTCGGTGGGATCATTATATACATCATTAAAGCTATATATCCTAGCCTAAGGCAGCCTAACATCTCGGATGTAATATTTTACTGCATTCCTGGCGCGCCGGCCCCTACTTCTCGGTGGGAACAGTATATACGTCTATAACGTTATATATCCTAGCCTAAGGCAATCCTAACATCTCGGAAGTAATATTTTACAACATTCCTAGCGCGTCGGCACCTACTTCTCGGTGGGAACATTATATACGTCTATAACGTTATATATCCTAGCCTAAGACAACCTAACATGTCGAATGTAATATTTTACAGCATTCCTGGCGCGTCGGCCCCTACTTCTCGGTGGGAACGTTATATACGTCTATAACGTTATAGAGCCTAGCCTAAGACAACCTAACATGTCGAATGTAATATTTTACAGCATTCCTGGCGCGTCGGCCCCTACTTCTCGGTGGGAACATTATATACATCTATAACGTTACTTATCCTAGCCTAAGGCAACCTAACATCTCGGATGTAATATTTTACAACATTCCCGTCACTTCGGCACCTGCTTCACGGTGGGAACATTATATACGTCTATAACGTTATATATCCTAGCCTAAGGCAACCTAACATCTCGGATGTTATATTTTACTACATTCCCGGCGCGCCGGCACCTATTTCTCGGTGGGAACATTATATACGTCTATAACTTTACATGTCCTAGCCTAAGGCAACCTAACATCTCGGATGTAATATTTTACTACATTCCTGGCGCGTCGGCACCTCCTTCTCGGTGGGAACATTATGTACGTCTATAAAGTTATATATCCTAACCTAAGGGAACCTAACACCTCGGATGTAATGTTTTACAACATTCCTGACATGTCGGCACCTATTTCTCGGTGGGAATATTATATATGTCTATAACGCTATATGTCCTAGCCTGAGACAACATAACATGTCGAATATAATATTTTACAATATTCGTGGCGCGTCGGCAACTACTTCTCGGTGGGAACTGTACATCCGTCCATAACGTTATATATCCTAACCTAAGACAACTTAACATGTCGAATGTAATATTTTACCACATTCCTGGCTCGTTGGCCCCTACTTCCCGGTGGGAACATTATATACGTCTATAACGTTATATATCCTAACCTAAGGAAACCTAACACCTCGAATGTAATGTTATACAACATTCCTGGCGTGTCGGTCCCTATTTCTCGGTGGGAACATTATATATATCTATAACGCTATATGTCCTAGCCTGAGACAACCTAACATGTCGAATATAATATTTTACAATATTCCTGACGCGTCGGCAACTACTTCTCGGTGGGAACAATATATACGTCTATACCGTTATATATCCTAGCCTAAGGCAACTTAACATGTGGGATGTAATATTTTACAACATTCTTGGCGTGTCGGCCCCTACATCTCGTTGGGAACATTATATACGTCTATAACACTATATATCCTAGCCTAAGGCAAACTAACACCTCGGATGTTATATTTCACTACATTTCCGGCGCGCCGGCCCCTACTTCTCGGTGGGAACATTATATACGTCTATAACGTTATATATCCTAGCCTAAGGCAAACTAACATATCGAATGTAATATTTTACAACATTCCCGTCACTTCGGCCCCTACTTCTCGATGGGAACAATATATACGTCTATAACGTTATATATCCTAACCTAAGGCAACCTAACATCTCGGATGTAATATTTTACTACATTCCTGGCACGTCGGCCACTACTTCTCGTTGGGAACATTATATAAGCCTATAACGCTATATATCCTAGCCTAAGGCAAACTAACATGTCGAATCTAATATTTTACAACATTTCCGTCACTTCGGCACCTACTTCTCGGTGGGAACATTATATACGTCTATAACGTTGTATATCCTAGCCTAAGGCAACCTAACATCTCGGATGTTATATTTTACTACATTCCCGGCGCGCCGGCCCCTACTTCTCGGTGGGAACATTATATACGTCTGTAACGTTATATATCCTAGCCTAAGGTAATCCTATCATGTCGGATGTAATATTTTACAACATTCCTGGCGCGTCGGCACCTACTTCTCGATGGGAACAGTATATAAGTCTATAACGTTATATATCCTAACCTAAGGCAACCTAACATCTCGGATGTAATATTTTACAACATTCCTGGCGTGTCGGCCCCTATTTCTCGGTGGGAACATTATATACGTCTTTAACGCTATATATCCTAGCCTAAGGCAACCTAACTTGTCGAGCGTAATATTTTACAACATTCCTGACGCGTCGGCCCCTATTTCTCGGTGGGATCATTATATACATCATTAAAGCTATATATCCTAGCCTAAGGCAACCTAACATCTCTGATGTAATATTTTACTGCATTCCTGGCGCGCCGGCCCCTACTTCTCGGTGGGAACATTATATACGTCTATAACGGTATATATCCTAACCTAAGGGAACCTAACATCTCGGAAGTAATATTTGATAACATTCCTGGCGTGTAGGCCCGTAGTTCTCGGTGGGAATATCATATACGTCTATAGCGTTATATATCCTAACCTAAGACAACTTAACATGTCGAATGTAATATTTTACCACATTCCTGGCTCGTTGGCCCCTACTTCCCGGTGGGAACATTATATACGTCTATAACGTTATATATCCTAACCTAAGGAAACCTAACACCTCGAATGTAATGTTATACAACATTCCTGGCGTGTCGGTCCCTATTTCTCGGTGGGAACATTATATATATCTATAACGCTATATGTCCTAGCCTGAGACAACCTAACATGTCGAATATAATATTTTACAATATTCCTGACGCGTCGGCAACTACTTCTCGGTGGGAACAATATATACGTCTATACCGTTATATATCCTAGCCTAAGGCAACTTAACATGTGGGATGTAATATTTTACAACATTCTTGGCGTGTCGGCCCCTACATCTCGTTGGGAACATTATATACGTCTATAACACTATATATCCTAGCCTAAGGCAAACTAACACCTCGGATGTTATATTTCACTACATTTCCGGCGCGCCGGCCCCTACTTCTCGGTGGGAACATTATATACGTCTATAACGTTATATATCCTAGCCTAAGGCAAACTAACATATCGAATGTAATATTTTACAACATTCCCGTCACTTCGGCCCCTACTTCTCGATGGGAACAATATATACGTCTATAACGTTATATATCCTAACCTAAGGCAACCTAACATCTCGGATGTAATATTTTACTACATTCCTGGCACGTCGGCCACTACTTCTCGTTGGGAACATTATATAAGCCTATAACGCTATATATCCTAGCCTAAGGCAAACTAACATGTCGAATCTAATATTTTACAACATTTCCGTCACTTCGGCACCTACTTCTCGGTGGGAACATTATATACGTCTATAACGTTGTATATCCTAGCCTAAGGCAACCTAACATCTCGGATGTTATATTTTACTACATTCCCGGCGCGCCGGCCCCTACTTCTCGGTGGGAACATTATATACGTCTGTAACGTTATATATCCTAGCCTAAGGTAATCCTATCATGTCGGATGTAATATTTTACAACATTCCTGGCGCGTCGGCACCTACTTCTCGATGGGAACAGTATATAAGTCTATAACGTTATATATCCTAACCTAAGGCAACCTAACATCTCGGATGTAATATTTTACAACATTCCTGGCGTGTCGGCCCCTATTTCTCGGTGGGAACATTATATACGTCTTTAACGCTATATATCCTAGCCTAAGGCAACCTAACTTGTCGAGCGTAATATTTTACAACATTCCTGACGCGTCGGCCCCTATTTCTCGGTGGGATCATTATATACATCATTAAAGCTATATATCCTAGCCTAAGGCAACCTAACATCTCTGATGTAATATTTTACTGCATTCCTGGCGCGCCGGCCCCTACTTCTCGGTGGGAACATTATATACGTCTATAACGGTATATATCCTAACCTAAGGGAACCTAACATCTCGGAAGTAATATTTGATAACATTCCTGGCGTGTAGGCCCGTAGTTCTCGGTGGGAATATCATATACGTCTATAGCGTTATATATCCTAGCCTAAGGCAATCCTAACATGTCGAATGAAATATTTTACAGCATTCCTGGCGCGTCGGCCCCTACTTCTCGGGTGGAACATTATATACGTCTATAACGTTATATATCCTAACCTAAGGCAACCTAACATCTCGAATGTAACATTTTACTACATTCCTGGCCCGTCGGCCCCTACTTCTCGGTGGGAACATTATATACGTCTATAACGCTATATATCCTAGCCTAAGGCAAACTAACATATCGAATGTAATATTTTACAACATTCCCGTCACTTCGGCCCCTACTTCTCGGTGGGAACATTATATACGTCTATAACGTTATATATCCTAAATTAAGGCAACCTAACATTTCGGATGTAATATTTTACTACATTACTGGCACGTCGGCCACTACTTCTCGGTGGGAACATTATATAAGTCTATAACGTTATATATCCTAACCTAAGGCAACCTAACATCTCGGATGTAATATTTTACTACATTCCTAGCTCGTCGGCCCCTACTTCCCGGTGGGAACATTATATACGTCTATAACGATATATATCCTAGCCTAAGGCAATCCTAGCATCTCGGATGTAATATTTTACAACATTCCTGGCGCGCCGGCATCTATTTCTCGGTGGGAACATTATATACGTCTATAACTTTACATATCCTAGCCTAAGGCAACCTAACATCTCGGATGTAATATTTTACTACATTCCTGGCGCGCCGGCCCCCACTTCTCGGTGGGAACATTATATACGTCTATATCGCTATATATCATAACGTAAGGCAACCTAACATGTCGAGCGTAATATTTTACAACATTCCTGGCTCGTCGGCCCCTACTTCTCGCTGGGAACATTATATACGCCTATAACGCTATATATCCTAGCCTAAGGCAACCTAACACTTCGGATGTAATGTTTTACAACATTCCTGGCGTGTCGGCCCCTATTTCTCGATGGGAACATTATATACGTCTATAACGCTATATATCCTAGCCTAAGGCAAACTCACATGTCGAATGTAATATTTTACAACATTCCCGTCACTTCGGCCCCTACTTCTCGGTGGGAACATTATATACGTCTATAACGCTATATATCCTACCCTAAGGCAAACTCACATTTCGGATGTAATATTTTACTACATTCGTGGCGCACCGGCCCCTACTTCACGGTGGGAACATTATATACCTCTATAACGTTATATATCCTAGCCTAAGGCAATCGTAACATCTCGGATGTAATATTTTACAACATTCCCGTCACTTCGGACCCTACTTCTCGGTGGGAACATTATTTACGTCTATAAGGATATATATCCTAGCCTAAGGCAATCCTAACATCTCGGATGTAATATTTTAGTATATTCCCGGCGCGCCGGCCCCTACTTCTCGGTGGGAACATTATATACGTCTATAACGTTATATACCCTAGCCTAAGGGAACCTAACATCTCGGATGTAATATTTTACAACATTCCTGGCACGTCGGCCCCTACTTCTCGGTGGGAACATTATATACGTCTATAACGCTATATATCCTAACCCAAGGCAACCTAACATCTCTGATGTAATATTTTACTACATTCCTGGTACGTCGGCCCCTACTTCGCGGTGGGAACATTATATACGTCTATAACGCTATATATCCTAGCCTAAGGCAAACTCACATCTCGGATGTAATATTTTACTACATTCGTGGCGCACCGGCCCCTACTTCTCGGTGGGAACATTATATACGTTTATAACGCTATATATACTAGCCTAAGGCAACCTACCATGTCGCGTGTAATATTTTACAACATTCCTGGCGCGACGGCCCCTACTTCTCGGTGGGAAAATTATATATGTCAATAACGTTATATATCCTAACCTAAGGGAACCTAACACCTCGGATGTAATGTTTTACTACATTCCTGGCACGTCGGCCACTACTTCTCGGTGGGAACATTATATAAGTCTATAACGCTATACATCCTAGCCTAAGGCAAACTAGAATGTCGAATGTAATATTTTACAACATTCCCGTCACTTCGGCAACTACTTCTCGGTGGGAACGTTATATACGTCTATAACGTTATATATCCTAGCCTAAGGCAACCTAACATCTCGGATGTTATATTTTACTACATTTCCGGCGCGCCGGCCCCTACTTCTCGGTGGGAACATTATATACGTCTATAACGTTATATATACTAGCCTAAGGTAATCCTAACATGTCGCATGTAATATTTTACAATATTCCTGGCGCGACGGCCCCTATTTCTCGGTGGGAACATTATATACGTCTTTAACGCTATATATCCTAGCCTAAGGCAACCTAACTTGTCGAGCGTAATATTTTACAACATTCCTGGCGCGGCGGCACCTACTTCTCGGTCGGAACAGTATATACGTCTAGAACGTTATATATCCTAACCTAAGACAACTTAACATCTCGGATGTAATATTTTACTACATTCCTGGCGCGCCGGCCCCTACTTCTCGGTGGGAACATTATATACGTCTATATCGCTATATATCATACCGTAAGGCCACCTAACATGTCGAGCGTAATATTTTACCACATTCCTGGCGCGCCGACCCCTGCTTCTCGGTGGGAACATTATATACGTCTATATCGCTATATATCATAGCCTAAGGAAACCTAACATGTCGAGCGTAATATTTTACAACATTCCTGGCTCGTCTGCCCCTACTTCTCGGTGGGAACATTATATACTTTTATAACGCTATATATCCTAGCCTAAGGCAACCTAATATTTCGGATGTAATATTTTACAGCATTCCTGGCGCGTCGGCACCTCCTTCTCGGTGGGAACATTATATACGTCTATAACGTTATATATCCTAACCTAAGGGAACCTAACACCTCGGATGTAATGTTTTACAACATTCCTGGCGTGTCGGCCCCTATTTCTCGGTGGGAACATTATATATGTCTATAACGCTATATGTCCTAGCCTGAGACAACCTAACATGTCGAATATAATATTTTACAATATTCCTGGCGCGTCGGCAACTACTTCTCGGTCGGAACTGTATATACGTCTATAACGTTATATATCCTAACCTAAGACAACTTAACATGTCGAATGTAATATTTTACCACATTCCTGGCTCGTTGGCCCCTACTTCTCGGTGGGAACATTATATACGTCTATAACGTTATATATCCACACCTAAGGCAAACTAACATATCGAATGTAATATTTTACAACATTCCCGTCACTTCGGCCCCTACTTCTCGGTGGGAACATTATATACGTCTATAACGTTATATATCTTAACCTAAGGCAACCTAACATCTCGGATGTAATATTTTACTACATTCCTGGCACGTCGGCCACTACTTCTCGGTGGGAACATTATATAAGTCTATAACGCTATATATCCTAGCCGAAGGCAAACTAGCATGTCGAATGTAATATTTCACAACATTCCCGTCACTTCGGCACCTACTTCTCGGTGGGAACATTATATACGTCTATAACGTTATATATCCTAACCTAAGGCAACCTAACATCTCGGATGTAATATTTTACTACATTCCAGGCACGTCGGCCCCTAATTCTCGGTGCGACCATTATATACGTCTATAACGCTATATATCCTAGCCTAAGGCAACCTAACATGTCGAATGTAATATTTTACCACATTCCTGGCGCGTCGGCACATACTTCTCGGTGAGAACATTGTATACGTCTATAACGTTATATATCCTAGCCTAAGGCAACATAACATGTCGAATGTAATATTTTACAACTTTCCGGGCACTTCGGCCCCTACTTCGCGGTGGGAACGTTATATACGTCTATAACGCTATATATCCCAGCTTAAGGCAACCTAACATGTCGAATGTAATATTTTACAACATTCCTGGCGCGTCGGCAACTACTTCTCGGTGGGAACAGTATATACGTTTATAACGATACATATCTGAATCTAAGACAACCTAACACCTCGAATGTAATATTTTACAACATTCCTGGCATGTCGGGCCCTACTTCTCGGTGGGAACATTGTATACGTCTATATCGCTATATATCATAGCCTAAGGCAACCTAACATGTCGAGCGTAATATTTTACAACATTCCTGGCTCGCCTGCCCCTACTTCTCGGTGGGAACATTATATACGTTTATAACGCTATATATACTAGCCTAAGGCAACCTACCATGTCGCGTGTAATATTTTACAACATTCCTGGCGCGACGGCCCCTACTTCTCGGTGGGAAAATTATATATGTCAATAACGTTATATATCCTAACCTAAGGGAACCTAACACCTCGGATGTAATGTTTTACTACATTCCTGGCACGTCGGCCACTACTTCTCGGTGGGAAAATTATATATGTCAATAACGTTATATATCCTAACCTAAGGGAACCTAACACCTCGGATGTAATGTTTTACTACATTCCTGGCACGTCGGCGACTACTTCTCGGTGGGAACATTACATAAGTCTATAACGCTATACATCCTAGCCTAAGGCAAACTAGAATGTCGAATGTAATATTTTACAACATTCCCGTCACTTCGGCAACTACTTCTCGGTGGGAACATTATATACGTCTATAACATTATATATCCTAGCCTAAGGCAACCTAACATCTCGGATGTTATATTTTACTCCATTCCCGGCGCGCCGGCCCCTACTTCTCGGTGGGAACATTATATACGTCTATAACGTTATATATCCTAACCTAAGGGAACCTAACACCTCGGATGTAATGTTTTACAACATTCCTGGCGTGTCGGCCCCTATTTCTCAGTGGGAACATTATATATGTCTATAACGCTATACGTCCTAGCCTGAGACAACCTAACATGTCGAATATAATATTTTTGCAATATTCCTGGCGCGTCGGCAACTACTTCTCGGTGGAATCTGTATATACGTGTATAACGTTATATATCCTAACCTAAGACAACTTAACATGTCGAATGTAATATTTTACCACATTCCTGGCTCGTTGGCCCCTACTTCTCGGTGGGGACATTATATACGTCTTTAACGTTATATATCCTATCCTAAGGCAACCTAACATGTCGAATGTAATATTTTACAACATTCCTGGCGAGTTGTCGCCTACTTCCCGATGGAGACATTATATACGTCTGTAACATTGTATGTCCTAACCTAAGGGAATCTAACATCTCGGGTGTAATATTAAACAACATTCCCGGCGCGTCGGCCCCTACTTCTCGTAGGGAACATTACATACCTCTATAACGCTATATATCCTAGCCTAAGGTAACCTAACATGTCGAATGTAATATTTGACAACATTCCTTTTGCGTCGGCCCCTACTTCTCGGTGGGAATATCATATACGTCTATAACGTTATATATCCTAGCCTAAGGCAATCCTAACATATCGAATGTACTATTTTCCAACATTCCAGGCGCGTCGGGGCCTACTTCTCGGTGGGAACATTATATACGTCTATAACGCTATATATTCTAGCCTAAGGCAACCAAACATGTCGAATGTTATATTTTACAACATTCCCGGCGCTTCGGCACCTACTTCTCGGCGGGAACACTATATACGTCTATAACGTTATATGTCCTAACCTAAGGCAACCTAACATGTCGATTGTAATATTTTACAACATTCTTTGCGCGTCGTCCCCTATTTCTCGGTGGGAACATTATATAAGTCAATAACGTTATATATCCTCACGTAAGGCAACCTAGCACCTCGGGTGTAATATTATACTACATTCCCGAAGCTTCGGCACCTACTTCTCGGCGGGAACACTATATACGTCTATAACGTTATATATCCTATCCTAAGGCAACCTAACATGTCGAATGTAATATTTTACAACATTCCTGGCGCATCGGCCTCAACTTCTCGGTGGGAACAATATATACGTCTATAACGTTATATATCCTAACCTAAGGCAACCTAACACCTCTGATGTAATGTTCTACAACATTCCTGGCATGTCGGCCCCTATTTTTCGGTGGCAACATTATATACGTCTGTAACGATATATATCCTAGCCTAAGGCAACCTAACGTCTCTACCGTAATATTTTACAACATTCCTGGCTCGACGGCTGCTACTTCTCGGTGGGAACATTATATACGTCTATAATGTATTTATATCCTAACCTAAGGCAACCTAACATGTCGAGCGTAATATTTTACAATATTCCTGGCGCGTCGGCACCTCCTTCTCGGTGGGAAAATTATATAAGTCAATAACGTTATATATACTAACCTAAGGCATCCTAGCATCTCGGGTGTAATATTATTCTACATTCCTGACACGTCGGCCCGTACCTATTGGCGGGAACATTATATAAGTGAATAACGTTATATATCCTAACCTAAGGCAACCTAACATCTCGGATGTAATATTTTACAACATTCCTGGCATGTCGGGCCCTACTTCTCGGTGGGAACATTGTATACGTCTATAACGATATATATACTACTCTAAGGCAACCTAACATCTCGGATGTAATATTTTACAACATTCCTGACGCGTCGGTCCCTATTTCTCGGTGGGAACATTATATACGTCTATAACGTTATATATCCTAGCCTACGGCAACCTAACTAGTCGAATGTAATATTTTACAACATTCCTGGCGTGTCGGCCACTACGTCTCGGTGGGAACATTATATACGTCTATAACGTTATATATCCTAGCCTAAGGCAACCTAACATCTGGGAAGTAATATTTTAAAACATTCCTGGCATGTCGGTCCCTACGTCTCGGTGGGAACATTATATACGTCTATAACGATATATATCCTAACCTAAGGCAACCTAACATCTCGGATGTAATATTTTAAAACATTCCTGGCGCTTCGGCTGCTACTTTTCGGTGGGAACATTATATACGGCTATAACGTTACATATCCAAACGTATGGCAACATAAAATCTCGGACGTTATATTTTACAACATTCCTGGCGTGTCGTCGACTGCTTCTCGATGGGGACTTTATATACGTCTATAACGTTGTATATCCTAACCTAACGCAACCTAATATCTGGGATGTAATATTTTACAACATTCCTGGCATGTCGGTCCCTACGTCTCGGTGGGAACGTTATATACGTCTATAACGATATATTTCCTAACCTAAGGGAACCTTACATCTCGGATGTAATATTTTACAACATTCCTGGCATGTCGGGCCCTACTTCTCGGTGGGAACATTGTATACGTCTATAACTATATATATCCTAGCCTAAGGCAACCTAACATGTCGAATCTAATATTTTACAACATTCCTGTCGTGTCGTCGCCTGCTTCTCGATGGGGACATTATATACATCTATAACGTTATATATCCTAACCTAAGGGAACCTAACGTTTTAGGTGTAATATTTTACAACATTCGTGACGCGTCGGCCGCTATTTCTCGGTGGGAATATTGTATACGTCTATAACGTTATATATCCTAGCCTAAGGCAACCTAACATGTCGAATGTAATATTTTACAAAATTCCTGGCGTGTCGTCGCCTGCTTCTCGATGGGGACTTTATATACGTCTATAACGTTGTATATCCTAACCTAACGCAACCTAACATCTGCGATGTAATATTTTACAACATTCCAGGCATGTCGGTCCCTACGTCTCGGTGGGAACGTTGAATACGTCTATAACGATATATATCCTAACCTAAGGGAACCCTACATCTCGGATGTAATATTTTACAACATTCCTGGCCTGTCGGGCCCTACTTCTCGGTGGGAACATTGTATACGTCTATAACGATATATATCCTAGCCTACGGCAACCTAACATGTCGAATGTAATATTTTACAACATTCCTGGCGTGTCGTCGCCTACTTCTCGATGGGGACATTATATACATCTATAACGTTGTATATCCTAACCTAAGGCAACCTAACATCTCGGATGTAATATTTTACAACATTCTGGCGGGTCGTCGCCTGCTTCTCGATGGCGACATTATATACGTCTATAACGTTGTATATACTAACCTAACGCAACCTAACATCTGGGATGTATTATTTTACAACATTCCTGGCATGTCGGTCCCTACGTCTCGGTGGGAACGTTGAATACGTCTATAACGATATATATCCTAACCTAAGGGAACCTTACATCTCGGATGTAATATTTTACAACATTCCTGGCATGTCGGGCCCTACTTCTCGGTGGGAACATTGTATACGTCTATAACGTTATATATCCTAGCCTAAGGCAACCTAACATCTCGGATGTAATATTTTACAACATTCCTGACGCGTCGGGCCCTACTTCTCGGTGGGAACATTGTATACGTCTATAACGATATATATTCTAGCCTAAGGCAACCTAACATGTCGAATGTAATATTTTACAAAATTCCTGGCGTGTCGTCGCCTGCTTCTCGATGGGGACTTTATATACGTCTATAACGTTGTATATCCTAACCTAACGCAACCTAACATCTGCGATGTAATATTTTACAACATTCCAGGCAGGTCGGTCCCTACGTCTCGGTGGGAACGTTGAATACGTCTATAACGATATATATCCTAACCTAAGGGAACCTTACATCTCGGATGTAATATTTTACAACATTCCTGGCCTGTCGGGCCCTACTTCGCGGTGGGAACATTGTATACGTCTATAACGATATATATCCTAGCCTACGGCAACCTAACTTGTCGAATGTAATATTTTACAACATTCCTGGCGTGTCGTCGCCTACTTCTCGATGGGGACATTATATACATCTATAACGTTGTATATCCTAACCTAAGGCAACCTAACATCTCGGATGTAATATTTTAGAACATTCTGGCGGGTCGTCGCCTGCTTCTCGATGGCGACATTATATACGTCTATAACGTTGTATATACTAACCTAACGCAACCTAACATCTGGGATGTATTATTTTACAACATTCCTGGCATGTCGGTCCCTACGTCTCGGTGGGAACGTTGAATACGTCTATAACGATATATATCCTAACCTAAGGGAACCTTACATCTCGGATGTAATATTTTACAACATTCCTGGCATGTCGGGCCCTACTTCTCGGTGGGACCATTGTATACGTCTATAACGATATATATGCTAGCCTAAGGCAACCTAACATGTCGAATGTAATATTTTACAAAATTCCTGGCGTGTCGTCGCCTGCTTCTCGATGGGGACTTTATATACGTCTATAACGTTGTATATCCTAACCTAACGCAACCTAACATCTGCGATGTAATATTTTGCAACATTCCAGGCATGTCGGTCCCTACGTCTCGGTTGGAACGTTATATACGTCTATAACGATATATATCCTAACCTAAGGGAACCTTACATCTCGGATGTAATATTTTACAACATTCCTGGCATGTCGGTCCCTACTCCTCTGTGGGAACATTGTATACGTCTATAACGATATATGTCCTAGCCTAATGCAACCTAACATCTCGGATGTAATATTTTACTGCATTCCTGGCGTGTCGTCGCCTGCTTCTAGCTGGGGACATTATATATGTCTATAACGTTGTATATCCTAACCTAAGGTAACCTAACATCTCGGATGTAATATTTGACAACATTCCTGGCGTGTCGGCCCGTACGTCTCGGTGGGAACGTTGAATACGACTATAACGATATATATCCTAACCTATGGGAACCTTACATCTCGGATGTAATATTTTACAACATTCCTGGCATGTCGGGCCCTACTTCTCCGTGGGAACATTGTATACGTCTATAACGATATATATCCTAGCCTAAGGCAACCTAACATGTCGAATGTAATATTTTACAACATTCCTGACGTGTCGGCCCGTTGTTCACGGTCGTAACATTATATACGCCTACAACGTCATATATACTAGCCTAAGGCAACCTGACATCTCGGATGTAATAGTTGACAACAATCCTGGCGTGTTAGCGCGTACTTCTCGGTGGGAACATCATATACGTCTATAACGTTATATATCCTGTAGTAAGGCAACATAATATCTCGGATGTAATATTTTACAACATTCCTGGTGGGTCGTCGCCCGCTTCGCGATGGGGACATTATATACTTCTATAACGTTGAATATCCTAACCTAAAGCAACCTAACATCTGGGATGTAATATTTTACAAGATCCCTGGCATGTCGGTCCCCACGTCTCGGTGGGAACATTATATACGTCTATAACGATATATATCATAACCTAAAGCAACCTAACATCTCGGATGTAATATTTTACAACATTCCTGGCATGTTGGTCCCTACTTCTCGGTGGAAACAATGTATACGTCTATAACGATATATATCCTAGCCTACGGCAACCTAACATGTCGAATGTAATATTTTACAACATTCCTGACGTGTCGGCCGGTAGTTCGCGGTGGTAACATTATATACGTCTATAACGTTACATATCCTAACTTATGGCATCATAACATCTCGGATGTTACAGTTTACAACATTCCTGGCGTGTCGTCGCCTGCTCCTCGATGGAGACATTATATACGTGTATAACGTTGTATATCCTAACGTAACGCAACCTAACATCTGGAATGTAATATTTTACAACATTCCTGGCGTGTCGTCGCCTGCTTCTCGATGGGGACATAATATACTTCTATAACGTTGTGTATTCTAACCTAACGCAACCTATCATCTGGGATGTAATATTTTACAACATTCCTGGCCTGCCGTCGCCTACTTCTGGATGCGGACATTATATACGTCTATAACGTTGTATATTCTAACCTAACGCAACCTAACATCTGGGATGTAAAATTTTACTACATTCCTGGCGTGTCGTCGCCTACTTCTGGATGTGGACATTATATACATCTATAACGTTATATATCCTAACCTAAGGGAACCTAACATCTTAGGTGTAATATTTTACAACATTCCTGACGCGTCGGCCGCTATTTCTCGGTGGGAATATTGTATACGTCTATAACGTTGTATATCCTAACCTAAGGTAACCTAACATCTCGGATGTAATATTTTACAACATTCCTGACGCGTCGGCCGCTATTTCTCGGTGGGAATATTGTATACGTCTATAACGTTATATATCCTAGCCTAAGGCAACCTAACATCTCGGATGTAATATTTTACAACATTCCTGGGATGTCGGTCCCTACTTCTCGATGGGGACATTATATCCGTCTATAACGCTATACATCCTAACCTAACGCAACCTAACATCTCGGATGTAATATTTTACAGCATTCCTGGCGTGTCCGCCCGTACCTCTCGGTGGGGACATTATATACGTCTATAACGTTGTATATGCTAACCTAAGGCAACCTAACATCTCGAATGTAATATTTTACAACTTTCCTGGCATGTCGGTCCCTACTCCTCTGTGGGAACATTGTATACGTCTATAACGATATATATCCTAGCCTAAGGCAACCTAACATGTCGAATGTAATATTTTACAACATTCCTCTCGTGTCGTCGCCTGCTTCTCGATGGGGACATTATATACGTCTATAACGTTGTATATTCTAACCTAACGCAACCTAACATCTGGGATGTAACATTTTACTACATTCCTGGCGTGTCGTCGCCTACTTCTGGATGGGGACATTATATACATCTATAACGTTATATATCCTAACCTAAGGGAACCTAACATCTTAGGTGTGATATTTTACAACATTCCTGACGCGTCGGCCGCTATTTCTCGGTGGGAATATTGTATACGTCTATAACGTTGTATATCCTAACCTAAGGTAACCTAACATCTCGGATGTAATACTTTACAACATTCCTGACGCGTCGGTCCCTACTTCTCGATGGGGACATTATATACGTCTATAACGCTGTACATCCTAACCTAACGCAACCTAACATCTCGGATGTAATATTTTACAGCATTCCTGGCGTGTCCGCCCGTACCTCTCGGTGGGGACATTATATACGTCTATAACGTTGTATATGCTAACCTAAGGCAACCTAACATCTCGAATGTAATATTTTACAACTTTCCTGGCATGTCGGTCCCTACTCCTCTGTGGGAACATTGTATACGTCTATAACGATATATGTCCTAGCCTAATGCAACCTAACATCTCGGATGTAATATTTTACAACATTCCTGGTATGTCGGGCCCTACGTCTCCGTGGGTACATTCTATATGTCTATAACGTTGTATATCCTAGCCTAAGGCAACCTAACATCCCGGATGTAATATTTGACAACATTCCTGGCGTGTTAACCCGCACTTCTCGGTGGAAACATCATATACGTCTATAGCGATATATATCCTAGCCTAAGGCGATCTAACATGTCGAATGTAATATTTTACATCATTCCTGACGCGTCGGCCCCTATTTCTCGGTGGGAACATTATATACGTCTATAACGTTATATATGCTAGCCTAAGGCAACCTAACATGTCGAATGTAATATTTTACAACATTCCTGACGTGTGGGCACGTAGATCACGGTCGTAACATTATATACGCCTACAACGTCATATATACTAGCCTAAGGCAACCTGACATCTCGGATGTAATAGTTGACAACGTTCCTGGCGTGTTAGCGCGTACTTCTCGGTGCGGACATCATATACGTCTATAACGTTATATATCCTGTCGTAAGGCAACATAATATCGCGGATGTAATATTTTACAACATTCCTGGTGGGTCGTCGCCCGCTTCGCGATGGGGACATTATATACTTCTATAACGTTGAATATCCAAACCTAAAGCAACATAACATCTGGGATGTAATATTTTACAAGATCCCTGGCATGTCGGTCCCCACGTCTCGCTGGGAACATTATATACGTCTATAAAGATATATATCATAACCTAAAGCAACCTAACATCTCGGATGTAATATTTTACAACATTCCTGGCATGTCGGTCCCTACTTCTCGGTGGAAACAATGTATACGTCTATAACGATATATATCCTAGCCTAAGGCAACCCAAAATGTCGAATGTAATATTTTACAACATTCCTGCCGTGTCGCCGCCTACTTCACGAATGGGGACATTATATAAATCTATAACGTTATATATCTTACCCTAAGGCAACCTAACACCTCGGATGTAATATTTTACAACATTCCTGGCATGTCGGTCCCTACTTCTCGGTGGGAACATTCTATATGTCTATAACGTTGTATATCCTAACCTAAGGGAACCTAACATCTCGGATGTAATATTTTAAAACTTTCCTGGCATGTCGGTCCCTACGTCTCGGTGGGAACATTATATACGTATATAACGATATATATCCTAACCTAAGGCAACCTAACATCTCGGATGTAATATTTTACAACATTCCTGGCGCTTCGGCTGCTACTTTTCGGTGGGAACGTTATATACGTCTATAACGTTACATATCCTAACTTATGGCATCATAACATCTCGGATGTTACATTTTACAACATTCCTGGCGTGTCGTCGCCTGCTCCTCGATGGAGACATTATATACGTGTATAACGTTGTATATCCTAACGTAACGCAACCTAACATCTGGAATGTAATACATTACAACATTCCTGGCGTGTCGTCGCCTGCTTCTCGATGGGGACATTATATACGTCTATAACGTTGTATATTCTAACCTAACGCAACCTAACATCTGGGATGTAATATTTTACAACATTCCTGGCATGTCGGTCCCTACGTCTCCGTCGGTACATTATATACGTCTATAACGTTGTATATCCTAACCTAACGCAACCTAACATCTGGGATGTAATATTTTAAAACATTCCTGGCATGTCGGTCCCTACGTCTCGGTGGGAAGATTATATACGTCTATAACGATATATATCCTAACCTAAGGCAATCTAACATCTCGGATGTAATATTTTAAAACATTCCTGGCGCTTCGGCTGCTACCTTTCGGTGGGAACATTATATACGGCTATAACGTTACATATCCTAACGTATGGCAACATAAAATCTCGGATGTTATATTTTACAACATTCCTGGCGTGTCGTCGCCTGCTTCTCGATGGGGACTTTATATACGTCTATAACGTTACATATCCTAGCCTACGGCAACCTAACTTGTCGTATGTAATATTTTACAACATTCCTGGCGCTTCGGCTGCTACCTTTCGGTGGGAACATTATATACGGCTATAACGTTACATATCCTAACGTATGGCAACATAAAATCTCGGATGTTATATTTTACAACATTCCTGGCGTGTCGTCGCCTGCTTCTCGATGGGGACTTTATATACGTCTATAACGTTGTATATCCTAACCTAACGCAACCTAACATCTGGGATGTAATATTTTACAACATTCCTGGCATGTTGGTCCCTACGTCTGGGTGGGAACATTATATACGTCTATGACGATTTATAGCCTAACCTAAGGCAACCTAACATCTCGGATGTAATATTTTACAACATTCCTGGCGCTTCGGCTGCTACTTTTCGGTGGGAACATTATATACGTCTATAACGTTACATATCCTAGCCTAAGGCAACCTAACATCTCGGATGTAATATTTTACAACATTCCTGTCGTGTCGTCGCCTGCTTCTCGATGGGGACTTTATATACGTCTACAACGTTGTATATTCTAACCTAACACAACCTAACATCTGGGATGTAACATTTTACTACATTCTGGCTTGTGGTCGCCTGCTTCTCGATGGGGACATTATATACGTCTATAACGTTGTATATACTAACCTAACGCAACCTAACATCTGGGATGTAATATTCTACAACATTCCTGGCATGTCGGTCCCTACGTCTCTGTGGGTACATTATATACGTCTGTAACTTTGTATATCCTACCCTAACGCAACCTAACATCTGGGATGTAATATTTCACAACATTCCTGGCATGTCGGTCCCTACGTCTCCGTTGGTACATTATATACATCTATAGCGTTGTATATCCTAACCTAACGCAACCTAACATCTGGGATGTAATATTTTAAAACATTCCTGGCATGTCGGTCCCTACGTCTCGGTGGGAACATTATATACGTCTATAACGATATATATCCTAGCCTAAGGCAACCTATCATCTAGGATGTAATATTTTAAAACATTCCTGGCGCTTCGGCTGCTACTTTTCGGTGGGAACATTATATACGGCTATAACATTACATATCCTAACGTATGGCAACATAAAATCTCGGATGTTATATTTTACAACATTCCTGGTGTGTCGTCGCCTGCTTCTCGATGGGGACTTTATATACGTCTATAACGTTGTATATCCTAACCTAACGCAACCTAACATCTGGGATGTAATATTTTACAACATTCCTGGCATGTCGGTCCCTACTTCTCGGTGGAAACAATGTATACGTCTATAACGATATATATCCTAGCCTAAGGCAACCCAAAATGTCGAATGTAATATTTTACAACATTCCTGCCGTGTCGCCGCCTACTTCACGAATGGGGACATTATATAAATCTATAACGTTATATATCTTACCCTAAGGCAACCTAACACCTCGGGTGTAATATTTTACAACATTCCTGGCATGTCGGTCCCTACTTCTCGGTGGGAACATTCTATATGTCTATAACGTTGTATATCCTAACCTAAGGGAACCTAACATCTCGGATGTAATATTTTAAAACTTTCCTGGCATGTCGGTCCCTACGTCTCGGTGGGAACATTATATACGTATATAACGATATATATCCTAACCTAAGGCAACCTAACATCTCGAATGTAATATTTTACAACATTACTGGCGCTCCGGCTGCTACTTTTCGGTGGGAACGTTATATACGTCTATAACGTTACATATCCTAACTTATGGCATCATAACATCTCGGATGTTACATTTTACAACATTCCTGGCGTGTCGTCGCCTGCTCCTCGATGGAGACATTATATACGTGTATAACGTTGTATATCCTAACGTAACGCAACCTAACATCTGGAATGTAATACATTACAACATTCCTGGCGTGTCGTCGCCTGCTTCTCGATGGGGACATTATATACGTCTATAACGTTGTATATTCTAACCTAACGCAACCTAACATCTGGGATGTAATATTTTACAACATTCCTGGCATGTCGGTCCCTACGTCTCCGTCGGTACATTATATACGTCTATAACGTTGTATATCCTAACCTAACGGAACCTCACATCTGGGATGTAATATTTTAAAACATTCCTGGCATGTCGGTCCCTACGTCTCGGTGGGAAGATTATATACGTCTATAACGATATATATCCTAACCTAAGGCAATCTAACATCTCGGATGTAATATTTTAAAACATTCCTGGCGCTTCGGCTGCTACCTTTCGGTGGGAACATTATATACGGCTATAACGTTACATATCCTAACGTATGGCAACATAAAATCTCGGATGTTATATTTTACAACATTCCTGGCGTGTCGTCGCCTGCTTCTCGATGGGGACTTTATATACGTCTATAACGTTGTATATCCTAACCTAACGCAACCTAACATCTGGGATGTAATATTTTACAACATTCCTGGCATGTCGGTCCCTACTTCTCGGTGGAAACAATGTATACGTCTATAACGATATATATCCTAGCCTAAGGCAACCCAAAATGTCGAATGTAATATTTTACAACATTCCTGCCGTGTCGCCGCCTACTTCACGAATGGGGACATTATATAAATCTATAACGTTATATATCTTACCCTAAGGCAACCTAACACCTCGGATGTAATATTTTACAACATTCCTGGCATGTCGGTCCCTACTTCTCGGTGGGAACATTCTATATGTCTATAACGTTGTATATCCTAACCTAAGGGAACCTAACATCTCGGGTGTAATATTTTAAAACTTTCCTGGCATGTCGGTCCCTACGTCTCGGTGGGAACATTATATACGTATATAAAGATATATATCCTAACCTAAGGCAACCTAACATCTCGGATGTAATATTTTACAACATTACTGGCGCTTCGGCTGCTACTTTTCGGTGGGAACGTTATATACGTCTATAACGTTACATATCCTAACTTATGGCATCATAACATCTCGGATGTTACATTTTACAACATTCCTGGCGTGTCGTCGCCTGCTCCTCGATGGAGACATTATATACGTGTATAACGTTGTATATCCTAACGTAACGCAACCTAACATCTGGAATGTAATACATTACAACATTCCTGGCGTGTCGTCGCCTGCTTCTCGATGGGGACATTATATACGTCTATAACGTTGTATATTCTAACCTAACGCAACCTAACATCTGGGATGTAATATTTTACAACATTCCTGGCATGTCGGTCCCTACGTCTCCGTCGGTACATTATATACGTCTATAACGTTGTATATCCTAACCTAACGGAACCTAACATCTGGGATGTAATATTTTAAAACATTCCTGGCATGTCGGTCCCTACGTCTCGGTGGGAAGATTATATACGTCTATAACGATATATATCCTAACCTAAGGCAATCTAACATCTCGGATGTAATATTTTAAAACATTCCTGGCGCTTCGGCTGCTACCTTTCGGTGGGAACATTATATACGGCTATAACGTTACATATCCTAACGTATGGCAACATAAAATCTCGGATGTTATATTTTACAACATTCCTGGCGTGTCGTCGCCTGCTTCTCGATGGGGACTTTATATACGTCTATAACGTTGTATATCCTAACCTAACGCAACCTAATATCTGGGATGTAATATTTTACAACATTCCTGGCATGTCGGTCCCTACTTCTCGGTGGAAACAATGTATACGTCTATAACGATATATATCCTAGCCTAAGGCAACCCAAAATGTCGAATGTAATATTTTACAACATTCCTGCCGTGTCGCCGCCTACTTCACGAATGGGGACATTATATAAATCTATAACGTTCTATATCTTACCCTAAGGCAACCTAACACCTCGGATGTAATATTTTACAACATTCCTGGCATGTCGGTCCCTACTTCTCGGTGGGAACATTCTATATGTCTATAACGTTGTATATCCTAACCTAAGGGAACCTAACATCTCGGATGTAATATTTTAAAACTTTCCTGGCATGTCGGTCCCTACGTCTCGGTGGGAACATTATATACGTATATAACGATATATATCCTAACCTAAGGCAACCTAACATCTCGGATGTAATATTTTACAACATTACTGGCGCTTCGGCTGCTACTTTTCGGTGGGAACGTTATATACGTCTATAACGTTACATATCTTAACTTATGGCATCATAACATCTCGGATGTTACATTTTACAACATTCCTGGCGTGTCGTCGCCTGCTCCTCGATGGAGACATTATATACGTGTATAACGTTGTATATCCTAACGTAACGCAACCTAACATCTGGAATGTAATACATTACAACATTCCTGGCGTGTCGTCGCCTGCTTCTCGATGGGGACATTATATACGTCTATAACGTTGTATATTCTAACCTAACGCAACCTAACATCTGGGATGTAATATTTTACAACATTCCTGGCATGTCGGTCCCTATGTCTCCGTCGGTACATTATATACGTCTATAACGTTGTATATCCTAACCTAACGCAACCTAACATCTGGGATGTAATATTTTTAAACATTCCTGGCATGTCGGTCCCTACGTCTCGGTGGGAAGATTATATACGTCTATAACGATATATATCCTAACCTAAGGCAATCTAACATCTCGGATGTAATATTTTAAAACATTCCTGGCGCTTCGGCAGCTACCTTTCGGTGGGAACATTATATACGGCTATAACGTCACATATCCCAACGTATGGCAACATAAAATCTCGGATGTTATATTTTACAACATTCCTGGCGTGTCGTCGCCTGCTTCTCGATGGGGACTTTATATACGTCTATAACGTTGTATATCCTAACCTAACGCAACCTAACATCTGGGACGTAATATTTTACAACAATCCTGGCATGTCGGTCCCTACGTCTCGGTGGGAACGTTATATACGTCTATAACGATATATATCCTAACCTAAGGGAACCTTACATCTCGGATGTAATATTTTACACCATTCCTGGCATGTCGGGCCCCACTTCTCGGTGGGAACATTGTATACGTCTATAACGTTATATATCCTAGCCTACGGCAACCTAACTTGTCGAATGTAATATTTTACAACATTCCTGGCGTGTCGTCGCCTACTTCTCGATGGGGACATTATATACATCTATAACGTTGTATATTCTAACCTAACACAACCTAACATCTGGGATGTAACATTTTACTACATTCGGGCTTGTCGTCGCCTGCTTCTCGATGGGGACATTATATACGTCTATAACGTTGTATATACTAACCTAACGCAACCTAACATCTGGGATGTAATATTCTACAACATTCCTGGCATGTCGGTCCCTACGTCTCCGTGGGTACATTATATACGTCTTTAACTTTGTATATCCTACCCTAACGCAACCTAACATCTGGGATGTAATATTTCACAACATTCCTGGCATGTCGGTCCCTACGTCTCCGTGGGTACATTATATACTTCTATAACGTTGTATATCCTAACCTAACGCAACCTAACATCTGGGATGTAATATTTTAAAACATTCCTGGCATGTCGGTCCCTACGTCTCGGTGGGAACATTCTATATGTCTATAACGTTGTATATCCTAACCTAAGGCAATCTAACATCTCGGATGTAATATTTTAAAACATTCCTGGCGCTTCGGCTGCTACCTTTCGGTGGGAACATTATACACGGCTATAACGTTACATATCCTAACGTATGGCAACATAAAATCTCGGATGTTATATTTTACAACATTCCTGGCGTGTCGTCGCCTGCTTCTCGATGGGGACTTTATATACGTCTATAACGTTGTATATCCTAACCTAACGCAACCTAACATCTGGGATGTAATATTTTACAACATTCCTGGCATGTCGGTCCCTACTTCTCGGTGGAAACAATATATACGTCTATAACGATATATATCCTAGCCTAAGGCAACCCAAAATGTCGAATGTAATATTTTACAACATTCCTGCCGTGTCGCCGCCTACTTCACGAATGGGGACATTATATAAATCTATAACGTTATATATCTTACCCTAAGGCAACCTTACACCTCGGATGTAATATTTTACAACATTCCTGGCATGTCGGTCCCTACTTCTCGGTGGGAACATTCTATATGTCTATAACGTTGTATATCCTAACCTAAGGGAACCTAACATCTCGGATGTAATATTTTAAAACTTTCCTGGCATGTCGGTCCCTACGTCTCGGTGGGAACATTATATACGTATATAACGATATATATCCTAACCTAAGGCAACCTAACATCTCGGATGTAATATTTTACAACATTACTGGCGCCTCGGCTGCTACTTTTCGGTGGGAACGTTATATACGTCTATAACGTTACATATCCTAACTTATGGCATCATAACATCTCGGATGTTACATTTTACAACATTCCTGGCGTGTCGTCGCCTGCTCCTCGATGGAGACATTATATACGTGTATAACGTTGTATATCCTAACGTAACGCAACCTAACATCTGGACTGTAATACATTACAACATTCCTGGCGTGTCGTCGCCTGCTTCTCGATGGGGACATTATATACGTCTATAACGTTGTATATTCTAACCTAACGCAACCTAACATCTGGGATGTAATATTTTACAACATTCCTGGCATGTCGGTCCCTACGTCTCCGTCGGTACATTATATACGTCTATAACGTTGTATATCCTAACCTAACGGAACCTAACATCTGGGATGTAATATTTTAAAACATTCCTGGCATGTCGGTCCCTACGTCTCGGTGGGAAGATTATATACGTCTATAACGATATATATCCTAACCTAAGGCAATCTAACATCTCGGATGTAATATTTTAAAACATTCCTGGCGCTTCGGCTGCTACCTTTCGGTGGGAACATTATATACGGCTATAACGTTACATATCCTAACGTATGGCAACATAAAATCACGGATGTTATATTTTACAACATTCCTGGCGTGTCGTCGCCTGCTTCTCGATGGGGACTTTATATACGTCTATAACGTTGTATATCCTAACCTAACGCAACCTAACATCTGGGATGTAATATTATACAACATTCCTGGCATGTCGGTCCCTACGTCTCGGTGGGAACATTCTATATGTCTATAACGTTGTATATCCTAACCTAAGGCAATCTAACATCTCGGATGTAATATTTTAAAACATTCCTGGCGCTTCGGCTGCTACCTTTCGGTGGGAACATTATATACGGCTATAACGTTACATATCCTAACGTATGGCAACATAAAATCTCGGATGTTATATTTTACAACATTCCTGGCGTGTCGTCGCCTGCTTCTCGATGGGGACTTTATATACGTCTATAACGTTGTATATCCTAACCTAACGCAACCTAACATCTGGGATGTAATATTTTACAACATTCCTGGCATGTCGGTCCCTACTTCTCGGTGGAAACAATGTATACGTCTATAACGATATATATCCTAGCCTAAGGCAACCCAAAATGTCGAATGTAATATTTTACAACATTCCTGCCGTGTCGCCGCCTACTTCACGAATGGGGACATTATATAAATCTATAACGTTATATATCTTACCCTAAGGCAACCTTACACCTCGGATGTAATATTTTACAACATTCCTGGCATGTCGGTCCCTACTTCTCGGTGGGAACATTCTATATGTCTATAACGTTGTATATCCTAACCTAAGGGAACCTAACATCTCGGATGTAATATTTTAAAACTTTCCTGGCATGTCGGTCCCTACGTGTCGGTGGGAACATTATATACGTATATAACGATATATATCCTAACCTAAGGCAACCTAACATCTCGGATGTAATATTTTACAACATTACTGGCGCTTCGGCTGCTACTTTTCGGTGGGAACGTTATATACGTCTATAACGTTACATATCCTAACATATCGCATCATAACATCTCGGATGTTACATTTTACAACATTCCTGGCGTGTCGTCGCCTGCTCCTCGATGGAGACATTATATACGTGTATAACGTTGTATCACCTAACGTAACGCAACCTAACATCTGGAATGTAATACATTACAACATTCCTGGCGTGTCGTCGCCTGCTTCTCGATGGGGACATTATATACGTCTATAACGTTGTATATTCTAACCTAACGCAACCTAACATCTGGGATGTAATATTTTACAACATTCCTGGCATGTCGGTCCCTACGTCTCCGTGGGTACATTATATACGTCTTTAACTTTGTATATCCTACCCTAACGCAACCTAACATCTGGGATGTAATATTTCACAACATTCCTGGCATGTCGGTCCCTACGTCTCCGTGGGTACATTATATACTTCTATAACGTTGTATATCCTAACCTAACGCAACCTAACATCTGGGATGTAATATTTTAAAACATTCCTGGCATGTCGGTCCCTACGTCTCGGTGGGAACATTATATACGTCTATAACGATATATATCCTAGCCTAAGGCAACCTATCATCTCGGATGTAATATTTTAAAACATTCCTGGCGCTTCGGCTGCTACTTTCCGGTGGGAACATTATATACGGCTATAACATTACATATCCTAACGTATGGCAACATAAAATCTCGGATGCTATATTTTACAACATTCCTGGCGTGTCGTCGCCTGCTTCTCGATGGGGACTTTATATACGTCTATAACGTTGTATATCCTAACCTAACGCAACCTAACATCTGGGATGTAATATTTTACAACACTCCTGGCATGTCGGTCCCTACGTCTCGGTGGGAACATTCTATATGTCTATAACGTTGTATATCCTAACCTAAGGCAATTTAACATCTCGGATGTAATATTTTAAAACATTCCTGGCGCTTCGGCTGCTACCTTTCGGTGGGAACATTATATACGGCTATAACGTTACATATCCTAACGTATGGCAACATAAAATCTCGGATGTTATATTTTACAACATTCCTGGCGTGTCGTCGCCTGCTTCTCGATGGGGACTTTATATACGTCTATAACGTTGTATATCCTAACCTAACGCAACCTAACATCTGGGATGTAATATTTTACAACATTCCTGGCATGTCGGTCCCTACTTCTCGGTGGAAACAATGTATACGTCTATAACGATATATATCCTAGCCTAAGGCAACCCAAAATGTCGAATGTAATATTTTACAACATTCCTGCCGTGTCGCCGCCTACTTCACGAATGGGGACATTATATAAATCTATAACGTTATATATCTTACCCTAAGGCAACCTAACACCTCGGATGTAATATTTTACAACATTCCTGGCATGTCGGTCCCTACTTCTCGGTGGGAACATTCTATATGTCTATAACGTTGTATATCCTAACCTAAGGGAACCTAACATCTCGGATGTAATATTTTAAAACTTTCCTGGCATGTCGGTCCCTACGTCTCGGTGGGAACATTATATACGTATATAACGATATATATCCTAACCTAAGGCAACCTAACATCTCGGATGTAATATTTTACAACATTACTGGCGCTTCGGCTGCTACTTTTCGGTGGGAACGTTATATACGTCTATAACGTTACATATCCTAACTTACGGCATCATAACATCTCGGATGTTACATTTTACAACATTCCTGGCGTGTCGTCGCCTGCTCCTCGATGGAGACATTATATACGTGTATAACGTTGTATATCCTAACGTAACGCAACCTAACATCTGGAATGTAATACATTACAACATTCCTGGCGTGTCGTCGCCTGCTTCTCGATGGGGACATTATATACGTCTATAACGTTGTATATTCTAACCTAACGCAACCTAACATCTGGGATGTAATATTTTACAACATTCCTGGCATGTCGGTCCCTACGTCTCCGTCGGTACATTATATACGTCTATAACGTTGTATATCCTAACCTAACGGAACCTAACATCTGAGATGTAATATTTTAAAACATTCCTGGCATGTCGGTCCCTACGTCTCGGTGGGAAGATTATATAAGTCTATAACGATATATATCCTAACCTAAGGCAATCTAACATCTCGGATGTAATATTTTAAAACATTCCTGGCGCTTCGGCTGCTACCTTTCGGTGGGAACATTATATGCGGCTATAACGTTACATATCCTAACGTATGGCAACATAAAATCTCGGATGTTATATTTTACAACATTCCTGGCGTGTCGTCGCCTGCTTCTCGATGGGGACTTTATATACGTCTATAACGTTGTATATCCTAACCTAACGCAACCTAACATCTGGGATGTAATATTTTACAAGATTCCTGGCATGTCGGTCCCTACTTCTCGGTGGAAACAATGTATACGTCTATAACGATATATATCCTAGCCTAAGGCAACCCAAAATGTCGAATGTAATATTTTACAACATTCCTGCCGTGTCGCCGCCTACTTCACGAATGGGGACATTATATAAATCTATAACGTTATATATCTTACCCTAAGGCAACCTTACACCTCGGATGTAATATTTTACAACATTCCTGGCATGTCGGTCCCTACTTCTCGGTGGGAACATTCTATATGTCTATAACGTTGTATATCCTAACCTAAGGGAACCTAACATCTCGGATGTAATATTTTAAAACTTTCCTGTCATGTCGGTCCCTACGTCTCGGTGGGAACATTATATACGTATATAACGATATATATCCTAACCTAAGGCAACCTAACATCTCGGATGTAATATTTTACAACATTACTGGCGCTTCGGCTGCTACTTTTCGGTGGGAACGTTATATACGTCTATAACGTTACATATCCTAACTTACGGCATCATAACATCTCGGATGTTACATTTTACAACATTCCTGGCGTGTCGTCGCCTGCTCCTCGATGGAGACATTATATACGTGTATAACGTTGTATATCCTAACGTAACGCAACCTAACATCTGGAATGTAATACATTACAACATTCCTGGCGTGTCGTCGCCTGCTTCTCGATGGGGACATTATATACGTCTATAACGTTGTATATTCTAACCTAACGCAACCTAACATCTGGGATGTAATATTTTACAACATTCCTGGCATGTCGGTCCCTACGTCTCCGTCGGTACATTATATACGTCTATAACGTTGTATATCCTAACCTAACGGAACCTAACATCTGAGATGTAATATTTTAAAACATTCCTGGCATGTCGGTCCCTACGTCTCGGTGGGAAGATTATATAAGTCTATAACGATATATATCCTAACCTAAGGCAATCTAACATCTCGGATGTAATATTTTAAAACATTCCTGGCGCTTCGGCTGCTACCTTTCGGTGGGAACATTATATGCGGCTATAACGTTACATATCCTAACGTATGGCAACATAAAATCTCGGATGTTATATTTTACAACATTCCTGGCGTGTCGTCGCCTGCTTCTCGATGGGGACTTTATATACGTCTATAACGTTGTATATCCTAACCTAACGCAACCTAACATCTGGGATGTAATATTTTACAACATTCCTGGCATGTCGGTCCCTACTTCTCGGTGGAAACAATGTATTCGTCTATAACGATATATATCCTAGCCTAAATCAACCCAAAATGTCGAATGTAATATTTTACAACATTCCTGCCGTGTCGTCGCCTACTTCACGAATGGGGACATTATATAAATCTATAACGTTATATATCTTACCCTAAGGCAACCTAACACCTCGGATGTAATATTTTACAACATTCCTGGCATGTCGGTCCCTACTTCTCGGTGGGAACATTCTATATGTCTACAACGTTGTATATCCTAACCTAAGGGAACCTAACATCTCGGATGTAATATTTTAAAACTTTCCTGGCATGTCGGTCCCTACGTCTCGGTGGGAACATTATATACGTATATAACGATATATATCCTAACCTAAGGCAACCTAACATCTCGGATGTAATATTTTACAACATTACTGGCGCTTCGGCTGCTCCTTTTCGGTGGGAACGTTATATACGTCTATAACGTTACATATCCTAACTTACGGCATCATAACATCTCGGATGTTACGTTTTACAACATTCCTGGCGTGTCGTCGCCTGCTCCTCGATGGAGACATTATATACGTGTATAACGTTGTATATCCTAACGTAACGCAACCTAACATCTGGAATGTAATACATTACAACATTCCTGGCGTGTCGTCGCCTGCTTCTCGATGGGGACATTATATACGTCTATAACGTTGTATATTCTAACCTAACGCAACCTAACATCTGGGATGTAATATTTTACAACATTCCTGGCATGTCGGTCCCTACGTCTCCGTCGGTACATTATATACGTCTATAACGTTGTATATCCTAACCTAACGGAACCTAACATCTGGGATGTAATATTTTAAAACATTCCTGGCATGTCGGTCCCTACGTCTCGGTGGGAAGATTATATAAGTCTATAACGATATATATCCTAACCTAAGGCAATCTAACATCTCGGATGTAATATTTTAAAACATTCCTGGCGCTTCGGCTGCTACCTTTCGGTGGGAACATTATATGCGGCTATAACGTTACATATCCTAACGTATGGCAACATAAAATCTCGGATGTTATATTTTACAACATTCCTGGCGTGTCGTCGCCTGCTTCTCGATGGGGACTTTATATACGTCTATAACGTTGTATATCCTAACCTAACGCAACCTAACATCTGGGATGTAATATTTTACAACATTCCTGGCATGTCGGTCCCTACTTCTCGGTGGAAACAATGTATACGTCTATAACGATATATATCCTAGCCTAAGGCAACCCAAAATGTCGAATGTAATATTTTACAACATTCCTGCCGTGTCGCCGCCTACTTCACGAATGGGGACATTATATAAATCTATAACGTTATATATCTTACCCTAAGGCAACCTAACACCTCGGATGTAATATTTTACAACATTCCTGGCATGTCGGTCCCTACTTCTCGGTGGGAACATTCTATATGTCTATAACGTTGTATATCCTAACCTAAGGGAACCTAACATCTCGGATGTAATATTTTAAAACTTTCCTGGCATGTCGGTCCCTACGTCTCGGTGGGAACATTATATACGTATATAACGATATATATCCTAACCTAAGGCAACCTAACATCTCGGATGTAATATTTTACAACATTACTGGCGCTTCGGCTGCTACCTTTCGGTGGGAACGTTATATACGTCTATAACGTTACATATCCTAACTTACGGCATCATAACATCTCGGATGTTACATTTTACAACATTCCTGGCGTGTCGTCGCCTGCTCCTCGATGGAGACATTATATACGTGTATAACGTTGTATATCCTAACGTAACGCAACCTAACATCTGGAATGTAATACATTACAACATTCCTGGCGTGTCGTCGCCTGCTTCTCGATGGGGACATTATATACGTCTATAACGTTGTATATTCTAACCTAACGCAACCTAACATCTGGGATGTAATATTTTACAACATTCCTGGCATGTCGGTCCCTACGTCTCCGTCGGTACATTATATACGTCTATAACGTTGTATATCCTAACCTAACGGAACCTAACATCTGGGATGTAATATTTTAAAACATTCCTGGCATGTCGGTCCCTACGTCTCGGTGGGAAGATTATATAAGTCTATAACGATATATATCCTAACCTAAGGCAATCTAACATCTCGGATGTAATATTTTAAAACATTCCTGGCGCTTCGGCTGCTACCTTTCGGTGGGAACATTATATGCGGCTATAACGTTACATATCCTAACGTATGGCAACATAAAATCTCGGATGTTATATTTTACAACATTCCTGGCGTGTCGTCGCCTGCTTCTCGATGGGGACTTTATATACGTCTATAACGTTGTATATCCTAACCTAACGCAACCTAACATCTGGGATGTAATATTTTACAACATTCCTGGCATGTCGGTCCCTACTTCTCGGTGGAAACAATGTATACGTCTATAACGATATATATCCTAGCCTAAATCAACCCAAAATGTCGAATGTAATATTTTACAACATTCCTGCCGTGTCGTCGCCTACTTCACGAATGGGGACATTATATAAATCTATAACGTTATATATCTTACCCTAAGGCAACCTAACACCTCGGATGTAATATTTTACAACATTCCTGGCATGTCGGTCCCTACTTCTCGGTGGGAACATTCTATATGTCTACAACGTTGTATATCCTAACCTAAGGGAACCTAACATCTCGGATGTAATATTTTAAAACTTTCCTGGCATGTCGGTCCCTACGTCTCGGTGGGAACATTATATACGTATATAACGATATATATCCTAACCTAAGGCAACCTAACATCTCGGATGTAATATTTTACAACATTACTGGCGCTTCGGCTGCTACTTTTCGGTGGGAACGTTATATACGTCTATAACGTTACATATCCTAACTTATGGCATCATAACATCTCGGATGTTACATTTTACAACATTCCTGGCGTGTCGTCGCCTGCTCCTCGATGGAGACATTATATACGTGTATAACGTTGTATATCCTAACGTAACGCAACCTAACATCTGGAATGTAATACATTACAACATTCCTGGCGTGTCGTCGCCTGCTTCTCGATGGGGACATTATATACGTCTATAACGTTGTATATTCTAACCTAACGCAACCTAACATCTGGGATGTAATATTTTACAACATTCCTGGCATGTCGGTCCCTATGTCTCCGTCGGTACATTATATACGTCTATAACGTTGTATATCCTAACCTAACGCAACCTAACATCTGGGATGTAATATTTTAAAACATTCCTGGCATGTCGGTCCCTACGTCTCGGTGGGAAGATTATATACGTCTATAACGATATATATCCTAACCTAAGGCAATCTAACATCTCGGATGTAATATTTTAAAACATTCCTGGCGCTTCGGCTGCTACCTTTCGGTGGGAACATTATATACGGCTATAACGTTACATATCCTAACGTATGGCAACATAAAATCTCGGATGTTATATTTTACAACATTCCTGGCGTGTCGTCGCCTGCTTCTCGATGGGGACTTTATATACGTCTATAACGTTGTATATCCTAACCTAACGCAACCTAACATCTGGGACGTAATATTTTACAACAATCCTGGCATGTCGGTCCCTACGTCTCGGTGGGAACGTTATATACGTCTATAACGATATATATCCTAACCTAAGGGAACCTTACATCTCGGATGTAATATTTTACACCATTCCTGGCATGTCGGGCCCTACTTCTCGGTGGGAACATTGTATACGTCTATAACGTTATATATCCTAGCCTACGGCAACCTAACTTGTCGAATGTAATATTTTACAACATTCCTGGCGTGTCGTCGCCTACTTCTCGATGGGGACATTATATACATCTATAACGTTGTATATTCTAACCTAACACAACCTAACATCTGGGATGTAACATTTTACTACATTCTGGCTTGTCGTCGCCTGCTTCTCGATGGGGACATTATATACGTCTATAACGTTGTATATACTAACCTAACGCAACCTAACATCTGGGATGTAATATTCTACAACATTCCTGGCATGTCGGTCCCTACGTCTCCGTGGGTACATTATATACGTCTGTAAGTTTGTATATCCTACCCTAACGCAACCTAACATCTGGGATGTAATATTTCACAACATTCCTGGCATGTCGGTCCCTACGTCTCCGTGGGTACATTATATACTTCTATAACGTTGTATATCCTAACCTAACGCAACCTAACATCTGGGATGTAATATTTTAAAACATTCCTGGCATGTCGGTCCCTACGTCTCGGTGGGAACATTATATACGTCTATAACGATATATATCCTAGCCTAAGGCAACCTATCACCTCGGATGTAATATTTTAAAACATTCCTGGCGCTTCGGCTGCTACTTTCCGGTGGGAACATTATATACGGCTATAACATTACATATCCTAACGTATGGCAACATAAAATCTCGGATGCTATATTTTACAACATTCCTGGCGTGTCGTCGCCTGCTTCTCGATGGGGACTTTATATACGTCTATAACGTTGTATATCCTAACCTAACGCAACCTAACATCTGGGATGTAATATTTTACAACACTCCTGGCATGTCGGTCCCTACGTCTCGGTGGGAACATTCTATATGTCTATAACGTTGTATATCCTAACCTAAGGCAATTTAACATCTCGGATGTAATATTTTAAAACATTCCTGGCGCTTCGGCTGCTACCTTTCGGTGGGAACATTATATACGGCTATAACGTTACATATCCTAACGTATGGCAACATAAAATCTCGGATGTTATATTTTACAACATTCCTGGCGTGTCGTCGCCTGCTTCTCGATGGGGACTTTATATACGTCTATAACGTTGTATATCCTAACCTAACGCAACCTAACATCTGGGATGTAATATTTTACAACATTCCTGGCATGTCGGTCCCTACTTCTCGGTGGAAACAATGTATACGTCTATAACGATATATATCCTAGCCTAAGGCAACCCAAAATGTCGAATGTAATATTTTACAACATTCCTGCCGTGTCGCCGCCTACTTCACGAATGGGGACATTATATAAATCTATAACGTTATATATCTTACCCTAAGGCAACCTAACACCTCGGATGTAATATTTTACAACATTCCTGGCATGTCGGTCCCTACTTCTCGGTGGGAACATTCTATATGTCTATAACGTTGTATATCCTAACCTAAGGGAACCTAACATCTCGGATGTAATATTTTAAAACTTTCCTGGCATGTCGGTCCCTACGTCTCGGTGGGAACATTATATACGTATATAACGATATATATCCTAACCTAAGGCAACCTAACATCTCGGATGTAATATTTTACAACATTACTGGCGCTTCGGCTGCTACTTTTCGGTGGGAACGTTATATACGTCTATAACGTTACATATCCTAACTTACGGCATCATAACATCTCGGATGTTACATTTTACAACATTCCTGGCGTGTCGTCGCCTGCTCCTCGATGGAGACATTATATACGTGTATAACGTTGTATATCCTAACGTAACGCAACCTAACATCTGGAATGTAATACATTACAACATTCCTGGCGTGTCGTCGCCTGCTTCTCGATGGGGACATTATATACGTCTATAACGTTGTATATTCTAACCTAACGCAACCTAACATCTGGGATGTAATATTTTACAACATTCCTGGCATGTCGGTCCCTACGTCTCCGTCGGTACATTATATACGTCTATAACGTTGTATATCCTAACCTAACGGAACCTAACATCTGGGATGTAATATTTTAAAACATTCCTGGCATGTCGGTCCCTACGTCTCGGTGGGAAGATTATATAAGTCTATAACGATATATATCCTAACCTAAGGCAATCTAACATCTCGGATGTAATATTTTAAAACATTCCTGGCGCTTCGGCTGCTACCATTCGGTGGGAACATTATATGCGGCTATAACGTTACATATCCTAACGTATGGCAACATAAAATCTCGGATGTTATATTTTACAACATTCCTGGCGTGTCGTCGCCTGCTTCTCGATGGGGACTTTATATACGTCTATAACGTTGTATATCCTAACCTAACGCAACCTAACATCTGGGATGTAATATTTTACAACATTCCTGGCATGTCGGTCCCCACTTCTCGGTGGAAACAATGTATACGTCTATAACGATATATATCCTAGCCTAAATCAACCCAAAATGTCGAATGTAATATTTTACAACATTCCTGCCGTGTCGTCGCCTACTTCACGAATGGGGACATTATATAAATCTATAACGTTATATATCTTACCCTAAGGCAACCTAACACCTCGGATGTAATATTTTACAACATTCCTGGCATGTCGGTCCCTACTTCTCGGTGGGAACATTCTATATGTCTACAACGTTGTATATCCTAACCTAAGGGAACCTAACATCTCGGATGTAATATTTTAAAACTTTCCTGGCATGTCGGTCCCTACGTCTCGGTGGGAACATTATATACGTATATAACGATATATATCCTAACCTAAGGCAACCTAACATCTCGGATGTAATATTTTACAACATTACTGGCGCTTCGGCTGCTACTTTTCGGTGGGAACGTTATATACGTCTATAACGTTACATATCCTAACTTATGGCATCATAACATCTCGGATGTTACATTTTACAACATTCCTGGCGTGTCGTCGCCTGCTCCTCGATGGAGACATTATATACGTGTATAACGTTGTATATCCTAACGTAACGCAACCTAACATCTGGAATGTAATACATTACAACATTCCTGGCGTGTCGTCGCCTGCTTCTCGATGGGGACATTATATACGTCTATAACGTTGTATATTCTAACCTAACGCAACCTAACATCTGGGATGTAATATTTTACAACATTCCTGGCATGTCGGTCCCTATGTCTCCGTCGGTACATTATATACGTCTATAACGTTGTATATCCTAACCTAACGCAACCTAACATCTGGGATGTAATATTTTAAAACATTCCTGGCATGTCGGTCCCTACGTCTCGGTGGGAAGATTATATACGTCTATAACGATATATATCCTAACCTAAGGCAATCTAACATCTCGGATGTAATATTTTAAAACATTCCTGGCGCTTCGGCTGCTACCTTTCGGTGGGAACATTATATACGGCTATAACGTTACATATCCTAACGTATGGCAACATAAAATCTCGGATGTTATATTTTACAACATTCCTGGCGTGTCGTCGCCTGCTTCTCGATGGGGACTTTATATACGTCTATAACGTTGTATATCCTAACCTAACGCAACCTAACATCTGGGACGTAATATTTTACAACAATCCTGGCATGTCGGTCCCTACGTCTCGGTGGGAACGTTATATACGTCTATAACGATATATATCCTAACCTAAGGGAACCTTACATCTCGGATGTAATATTTTACACCATTCCTGGCATGTCGGGCCCTACTTCTCGGTGGGAACATTGTATACGTCTATAACGTTATATATCCTAGCCTACGGCAACCTAACTTGTCGAATGTAATATTTTACAACATTCCTGGCGTGTCGTCGCCTACTTCTCGATGGGGACATTATATACATCTATAACGTTGTATATTCTAACCTAACACAACCTAACATCTGGGATGTAACATTTTACTACATTCTGGCTTGTCGTCGCCTGCTTCTCGATGGGGACATTATATACGTCTATAACGTTGTATATACTAACCTAACGCAACCTAACATCTGGGATGTAATATTCTACAACATTCCTGGCATGTCGGTCCCTACGTCTCCGTGGGTACATTATATACGTCTGTAACTTTGTATATCCTACCCTAACGCAACCTAACATCTGGGATGTAATATTTCACAACATTCCTGGCATGTCGGTCCCTACGTCTCGGTGGGAAGATTATATAAGTCTATAACGATATATATCCTAACCTAAGGCAATCTAACATCTCGGATGTAATATTTTAAAACATTCCTGGCGCTTCGGCTGCTACCTTTCGGTGGGAACATTATATGCGGCTATAACGTTACATATCCTAACGTATGGCAACATAAAATCTCGGATGTTATATTTTACAACATTCCTGGCGTGTCGTCGCCTGCTTCTCGATGGGGACTTTATATACGTCTATAACGTTGTATATCCTAACCTAACGCAACCTAACATCTGGGATGTAATATTTTACAACATTCCTGGCATGTCGGTCCCTACTTCTCGGTGGAAACAATGTATACGTCTATAACGATATATATCCTAGCCTAAATCAACCCAAAATGTCGAATGTAATATTTTACAACATTCCTGCCGTGTCGTCGCCTACTTCACGAATGGGGACATTATATAAATCTATAACGTTATATATCTTACCCTAAGGCAACCTAACACCTCGGATGTAATATTTTACAACATTCCTGGCATGTCGGTCCCTACTTCTCGGTGGGAACATTCTATATGTCTACAACGTTGTATATCCTAACCTAAGGGAACCTAACATCTCGGATGTAATATTTTAAAACTTTCCTGGCATGTCGGTCCCTACGTCTCGGTGGGAACATTATATACGTATATAACGATATATATCCTAACCTAAGGCAACCTAACATCTCGGATGTAATATTTTACAACATTACTGGCGCTTCGGCTGCTACTTTTCGGTGGGAACGTTATATACGTCTATAACGTTACATATCCTAACTTATGGCATCATAACATCTCGGATGTTACATTTTACAACATTCCTGGCGTGTCGTCGCCTGCTCCTCGATGGAGACATTATATACGTGTATAACGTTGTATATCCTAACGTAACGCAACCTAACATCTGGAATGTAATACATTACAACATTCCTGGCGTGTCGTCGCCTGCTTCTCGATGGGGACATTATATACGTCTATAACGTTGTATATTCTAACCTAACGCAACCTAACATCTGGGATGTAATATTTTACAACATTCCTGGCATGTCGGTCCCTATGTCTCCGTCGGTACATTATATACGTCTATAACGTTGTATATCCTAACCTAACACAACCTAACATCTGGGATGTAATATTTTAAAACATTCCTGGCATGTCGGTCCCTACGTCTCGGTGGGAAGATTATATACGTCTATAACGATATATATCCTAACCTAAGGCAATCTAACATCTCGGATGTAATATTTTAAAACATTCCTGGCGCTTCGGCTGCTACCTTTCGGTGGGAACATTATATACGGCTATAACGTTACATATCCTAACGTATGGCAACATAAAATCTCGGATGTTATATTTTACAACATTCCTGGCGTGTCGTCGCCTGCTTCTCGATGGGGACTTTATATACGTCTATAACGTTGTATATCCTAACCTAACGCAACCTAACATCTGGGACGTAATATTTTACAACAATCCTGGCATGTCGGTCCCTACGTCTCGGTGGGAACGTTATATGCGTCTATAACGATATATATCCTAACCTAAGGGAACCTTACATCTCGGATGTAATATTTTACACCATTCCTGGCATGTCGGGCCCTACTTCTCGGTGGGAACATTGTATACGTCTATAACGTTATATATCCTAGCCTACGGCAACCTAACTTGTCGAATGTAATATTTTACAACATTCCTGGCGTGTCGTCGCCTACTTCTCGATGGGGACATTATATACATCTATAACGTTGCATATTCTAACCTAACACAACCTAACATCTGGGATGTAACATTTTACTACATTCTGGCTTGTCGTCGCCTGCTTCTCGATGGGGACATTATATACGTCTATAACGTTGTATATACTAACCTAACGCAACCTAACATCTGGGATGTAATATTCTACAACATTCCTGGCATGTCGGTCCCTACGTCTCCGTGGGTACATTATATACGTCTGTAACTTTGTATATCCTACCCTAACGCAACCTAACATCTGGGATGTAATATTTCACAACATTCCTGGCATGTCGGTCCCTACGTCTCCGTGGGTACATTATATACTTCTATAACGTTGTATATCCTAACCTAACGCAACCTAACATCTGGGATGTAATATTTTAAAACATTCCTGGCATGTCGGTCCCTACGTCTCGGTGGGAACATTATATACGTCTATAACGATATATATCCTAGCCTAAGGCAACCTATCACCTCGGATGTAATATTTTAAAACATTCCTGGCGCTTCGGCTGCTACTTTTCGGTGGGAACATTATATACGGCTATAACATTACATATCCTAACGTATGGCAACATAAAATCTCGGATGTTATATTTTACAACATTCCTGGCGTGTCGTCGCCTGCTTCTCGATGGGGACTTTATATACGTCTATAACGTTGTATATCCTAACCTAACGCAACCTAACATCTGGGATGTAATATTTTACAACATTCCTGGCATGTCGGTCCCTACGTCTCGGTGGGAACATTCTATATGTCTATAACGTTGTTTATCCTAACCTAAGGCAATCTAACATCTCGGATGTAATATTTTATAACATTCCTGGCGCTTCGCCTGCTACCTTTCGGTGGGAACATTATATACGGCTATAACGTTACATATCCTAACGTATGGCAACATAAAATCTCGGATGTTATATTTTACAACATTCCTGGCGTGTCGTCGCCTGCTTCTCGATGGGGACTTTATATACGTCTATAACGTTGTATATCCTAACCTAACGCAACCTAACATCTGGGACGTAATATTTTACAACAATCCTGGCATGTCGGTCCCTACGTCTCGGTGGGAACGTTATATACGTCTATAACGATATATATCCTAACCTAAGGGAACCTTACATCTCGGATGTAATATTTTACACCATTCCTGGCATGTCGGGCCCTACTTCTCGGTGGGAACATTGTATACGTCTATAACGTTATATATCCTAGCCTACGGCAACCTAACTTGTCGAATGTAATATTTTACAACATTCCTGGCGTGTCGTCGCCTACTTCTCGATGGGGACATTATATACATCTATAACGTTGTATATTCTAACCTAACACAACCTAACATCTGGGAAGTAACATTTTACATCATTCTGGCTTGTCGTCGCCTGCTTCTCGATGGGTACATTATATACGTCTATAACGTTGTATATACTAACCTAACGCAACCTAACATCTGGGATGTAATATTCTACAACATTCCTGGCATGTCGGTCTCTACGTCTCCGTGGGTACATTATATACGTCTGTATCTTTGTATATCCTACCCTAACGCAACCTAACATCTGGGATGTCATATTTCACAACATTCCTGGCATGTCGGTCCCTACGTCTCCGTGGGTACATTATATACTTCTATAACGTTGTATATCCTAACCTAACGCAACCTAACATCTGGGATGTAATATTTTAAAACATTCCTGGCATGTCGGTCCCTACGTCTCGGTGGGAACATTATATACGTCTATAACGATATATATCCTAGCCTAAGGCAACCTATCATCTCGGATGTAATATTTTAAAACATTCCTGGCGCTTCGGCTGCTACTTTCCGGTGGGAACATTATATACGGCTATAACATTACATATCCTAACGTATGGCAACATAAAATCTCGGATGTTATATTTTACAACATACCTGGCGTGTCGTCGCCTGCTTCTCGATGGGGACTTTATATACGTCTATAACGTTGTATATCCTAACCTAACGCAACCTAACATCTGGGATGTAATATTTTACAACATTCCTGGCATGTCGGTCCCTACTTCTCGGTGGAAACAATGTATACGTCTATAACGATATATATCCTAGCCTAAGGCAACCCAAAATGTCGAATGTAATATTTTACAACATTCCTGCCGTGTCGCCGCCTACTTCACGAATGGGGACATTATATAAATCTATAACGTTATATATCTTACCCTAAGGCAACCTAACACCTCGGATGTAATATTTTACAACATTCCTGGCATGTCGGACCCTACTTCTCGGTGGGAACATTCTATATGTCTATAACGTTGTATATCCTAACCTAAGGGAACCTAACATCTCGGATGTAATATTTTAAAACTTTCCTGGCATGTCGGTCCCTACGTCTCGGTGGGAACATTATATACGTATATAACGATATATATCCTAACCTAAGGCAACCTAACATCTCGGATGTAATATTTTACAACATTACTGGCGCTTCGGCTGCTACTTTTCGGTGGGAACGTTATATACGTCTATAACGTTACATATCCTAACTTACGGCATCATAACATCTCGGATGTTACATTTTACAACATTCCTGGCGTGTCGTCGCCTGCTCCTCGATGGAGACATTATATACGTGTATAACGTTGTATATCCTAACGTAACGCAACCTAACATCTGGAATGTAATACATTACAACATTCCTGGCGTGTCGTCGCCTGCTTCTCGATGGGGACATTATATACGTCTATAACGTTGTATATTCTAACCTAACGCAACCTAACATCTGGGATGTAATATTTTACAACATTCCTGGCATGTCGGTCCCTACGTCTCCGTCGGTACATTATATACGTCTATAACGTTGTATATCCTAACCTAACGGAACCTAACATCTGGGATGTAATATTTTAAAACATTCCTGGCATGTCGGTCCCTACGTCTCGGTGGGAAGATTATATAAGTCTATAACGATATATATCCTAACCTAAGGCAATCTAACATCTCGGATGTAATATTTTAAAACATTCCTGGCGCTTCGGCTGCTACCTTTCGGTGGGAAAATTATATACGGCTATAACGTTACATATCCTAACGTATGGCAACATAAAATCTCGGATGTTATATTTTACAACATTCCTGGCGTGTCGTCGCCTGCTTCTCGATGGGGACTTTATATACGTCTATAACGTTGTATATCCTAACCTAACGCAACCTAACATCTGGGATGTAATATTTTACAACATTCCTGGCATGTCGGTCCCTACTTCTCGGTGGAAACAATGTATACGTCTATAACGATATATATCCTAGCCTAAATCAACCCAAAATGTCGAATGTAATATTTTACAACATTCCTGCCGTGTCGCCGCCTACTTCACGAATGGGGACATTATACAAATCTATAACGTTATATATCTTACCCTAAGGCAACCTAACACCTCGGATGTAATATTTTACAACATTCCTGGCATGTCGGTCCCTACTTCTCGGTGGGAACATTCTATATGTCTATAACGTTGTATATCCTAACCTAAGGGAACCTAACATCTCGGATGTAATATTTTAAAACTTTCCTGGCATGTCGGTCCCTACGTCTCGGTGGGAACATTATATACGTATATAACGATATATATCCTAACCTAAGGCAACCTAACATCTCGGATGTAATATTTTACAACATTACTGGCGCTTCGGCTGCTACTTTTCGGTGGGAACGTTATATACGTCTATAACGTTACATATCCTAACTTATGGCATCATAACATCTCGGATGTTACATTTTACAACATTCCTGGCGTGTCGTCGCCTGCTCCTCGATGGAGACATTATATACGTGTATAACGTTGTATATCCTAACGTAACGCAACCTAACATCTGGAATGTAATACATTACAACATTCCTGGCGTGTCGTCGTCTGCTTCTCGATGGGGACATTATATACGTCTATAACGTTGTATATTCTAACCTAACGCAACCTAACATCTGGGATGTAATATTTTACAACATTCCTGGCATGTCGGTCCCTATGTCTCCGTCGGTTCATTATATACGTCTATAACGTTGTATATCCTAACCTAACGCAACCTAACATCTGGGATGTAATATTTTAAAACATTCCTGGCATGTCGGTCCCTACGTCTCGGTGGGAAGATTATATACGTCTATAACGATATATATCCTAACCTAAGGCAATCTAACATCTCGGATGTAATATTTTAAAACATTCCTGGCGCTTCGGCTGCTACCTTTCGGTGGGAACATTATATACGGCTATAACGTTACATATCCTAACGTATGGCAACATAAAATCTCGGATGTTATATTTTACAACATTCCTGGCGTGTCGTCGCCTGCTTCTCGATGGGGACTTTATATACGTCTATAACGTTGTATATCCTAACCTAACGCAACCTAACATCTGGGATGTAATATTTTACAACATTCCTGGCATGTCGGTCCCTACGTCTCGGTGGGAACATTCTATATGTCTATAACGTTGTTTATCCTAACCTAAGGCAATCTAACATCTCGGATGTAATATTTTAAAACATTCCTGGCGCTTCGGCTGCTACCTTTCGGTGGGAACATTATATGCGGCTATAACGTTACATATCCTAACGTATGGCAACATAAAATCTCGGATGTTATATTTTACAACATTCCTGGCGTGTCGTCGCCTGCTTCTCGATGGGGACTTTATATACGTCTATAACGTTGTATATCCTAACCTAACGCAACCTAACATCTGGGACGTAATATTTTACAACAATCCTGGCATGTCGGTCCCTACGTCTCGGTGGGAACGTTATATACGTCTATAACGATATATATCCTAACCTAAGGGAACCTTACATCTCGGATGTAATATTTTACACCATTCCTGGCATGTCGGTCCCTACGTCTCGGTGGGAAGATTATATAAGTCTATAACGATATATATCCTAACCTAAGGCAATCTAACATCTCGGATGTAATATTTTAAAACATTCCTGGCGCTTCGGCTGCTACCTTTCGGTGGGAAAATTATATACGGCTATAACGTTACATATCCTAACGTATGGCAACATAAAATCTCGGATGTTATATTTTACAACATTCCTGGCGTGTCGTCGCCTGCTTCTCGATGGGGACTTTATATACGTCTATAACGTTGTATATCCTAACCTAACGCAACCTAACATCTGGGATGTAATATTTTACAACATTCCTGGCATGTCGGTCCCTACTTCTCGGTGGAAACAATGTATACGTCTATAACGATATATATCCTAGCCTAAATCAACCCAAAATGTCGAATGTAATATTTTACAACATTCCTGCCGTGTCGCCGCCTACTTCACGAATGGGGACATTATACAAATCTATAACGTTATATATCTTACCCTAAGGCAACCTAACACCTCGGATGTAATATTTTACAACATTCCTGGCATGTCGGTCCCTACTTCTCGGTGGGAACATTCTATATGTCTATAACGTTGTATATCCTAACCTAAGGGAACCTAACATCTCGGATGTAATATTTTAAAACTTTCCTGGCATGTCGGTCCCTACGTCTCGGTGGGAACATTATATACGTATATAACGATATATATCCTAACCTAAGGCAACCTAACATCTCGGATGTAATATTTTACAACATTACTGGCGCTTCGGCTGCTACTTTTCGGTGGGAACGTTATATACGTCTATAACGTTACATATCCTAACTTATGGCATCATAACATCTCGGATGTTACATTTTACAACATTCCTGGCGTGTCGTCGCCTGCTCCTCGATGGAGACATTATATACGTGTATAACGTTGTATATCCTAACGTAACGCAACCTAACATCTGGAATGTAATACATTACAACATTCCTGGCGTGTCGTCGTCTGCTTCTCGATGGGGACATTATATACGTCTATAACGTTGTATATTCTAACCTAACGCAACCTAACATCTGGGATGTAATATTTTACAACATTCCTGGCATGTCGGTCCCTATGTCTCCGTCGGTTCATTATATACGTCTATAACGTTGTATATCCTAACCTAACGCAACCTAACATCTGGGATGTAATATTTTAAAACATTCCTGGCATGTCGGTCCCTACGTCTCGGTGGGAAGATTATATACGTCTATAACGATATATATCCTAACCTAAGGCAATCTAACATCTCGGATGTAATATTTTAAAACATTCCTGGCGCTTCGGCTGCTACCTTTCGGTGGGAACATTATATACGGCTATAACGTTACATATCCTAACGTATGGCAACATAAAATCTCGGATGTTATATTTTACAACATTCCTGGCGTGTCGTCGCCTGCTTCTCGATGGGGACTTTATATACGTCTATAACGTTGTATATCCTAACCTAACGCAACCTAACATCTGGGATGTAATATTTTACAACATTCCTGGCATGTCGGTCCCTACGTCTCGGTGGGAACATTCTATATGTCTATAACGTTGTTTATCCTAACCTAAGGCAATCTAACATCTCGGATGTAATATTTTAAAACATTCCTGGCGCTTCGGCTGCTACCTTTCGGTGGGAACATTATATGCGGCTATAACGTTACATATCCTAACGTATGGCAACATAAAATCTCGGATGTTATATTTTACAACATTCCTGGCGTGTCGTCGCCTGCTTCTCGATGGGGACTTTATATACGTCTATAACGTTGTATATCCTAACCTAACGCAACCTAACATCTGGGACGTAATATTTTACAACAATCCTGGCATGTCGGTCCCTACGTCTCGGTGGGAACGTTATATACGTCTATAACGATATATATCCTAACCTAAGGGAACCTTACATCTCGGATGTAATATTTTACACCATTCCTGGCATGTCGGTCCCTACGTCTCGGTGGGAAGATTATATAAGTCTATAACGATATATATCCTAACCTAAGGCAATCTAACATCTCGGATGTAATATTTTAAAACATTCCTGGCGCTTCGGCTGCTACCTTTCGGTGGGAAAATTATATACGGCTATAACGTTACATATCCTAACGTATGGCAACATAAAATCTCGGATGTTATATTTTACAACATTCCTGGCGTGTCGTCGCCTGCTTCTCGATGGGGACTTTATATACGTCTATAACGTTGTATATCCTAACCTAACGCAACCTAACATCTGGGATGTAATATTTTACAACATTCCTGGCATGTCGGTCCCTACTTCTCGGTGGAAACAATGTATACGTCTATAACGATATATATCCTAGCCTAAATCAACCCAAAATGTCGAATGTAATATTTTACAACATTCCTGCCGTGTCGCCGCCTACTTCACGAATGGGGACATTATACAAATCTATAACGTTATATATCTTACCCTAAGGCAACCTAACACCTCGGATGTAATATTTTACAACATTCCTGGCATGTCGGTCCCTACTTCTCGGTGGGAACATTCTATATGTCTATAACGTTGTATATCCTAACCTAAGGGAACCTAACATCTCGGATGTAATATTTTAAAACTTTCCTGGCATGTCGGTCCCTACGTCTCGGTGGGAACATTATATACGTATATAACGATATATATCCTAACCTAAGGCAACCTAACATCTCGGATGTAATATTTTACAACATTACTGGCGCTTCGGCTGCTACTTTTCGGTGGGAACGTTATATACGTCTATAACGTTACATATCCTAACTTATGGCATCATAACATCTCGGATGTTACATTTTACAACATTCCTGGCGTGTCGTCGCCTGCTCCTCGATGGAGACATTATATACGTGTATAACGTTGTATATCCTAACGTAACGCAACCTAACATCTGGAATGTAATACATTACAACATTCCTGGCGTGTCGTCGTCTGCTTCTCGATGGGGACATTATATACGTCTATAACGTTGTATATTCTAACCTAACGCAACCTAACATCTGGGATGTAATATTTTACAACATTCCTGGCATGTCGGTCCCTATGTCTCCGTCGGTTCATTATATACGTCTATAACGTTGTATATCCTAACCTAACGCAACCTAACATCTGGGATGTAATATTTTAAAACATTCCTGGCATGTCGGTCCCTACGTCTCGGTGGGAAGATTATATACGTCTATAACGATATATATCCTAACCTAAGGCAATCTAACATCTCGGATGTAATATTTTAAAACATTCCTGGCGCTTCGGCTGCTACCTTTCGGTGGGAACATTATATACGGCTATAACGTTACATATCCTAACGTATGGCAACATAAAATCTCGGATGTTATATTTTACAACATTCCTGGCGTGTCGTCGCCTGCTTCTCGATGGGGACTTTATATACGTCTATAACGTTGTATATCCTAACCTAACGCAACCTAACATCTGGGATGTAATATTTTACAACATTCCTGGCATGTCGGTCCCTACGTCTCGGTGGGAACATTCTATATGTCTATAACGTTGTTTATCCTAACCTAAGGCAATCTAACATCTCGGATGTAATATTTTAAAACATTCCTGGCGCTTCGGCTGCTACCTTTCGGTGGGAACATTATATGCGGCTATAACGTTACATATCCTAACGTATGGCAACATAAAATCTCGGATGTTATATTTTACAACATTCCTGGCGTGTCGTCGCCTGCTTCTCGATGGGGACTTTATATACGTCTATAACGTTGTATATCCTAACCTAACGCAACCTAACATCTGGGACGTAATATTTTACAACAATCCTGGCATGTCGGTCCCTACGTCTCGGTGGGAACGTTATATACGTCTATAACGATATATATCCTAACCTAAGGGAACCTTACATCTCGGATGTAATATTTTACACCATTCCTGGCATGTCGGGCCCTACTTCTCGGTGGGAACATTGTATACGTCTATAACGTTATATATCCTAGCCTACGGCAACCTAACTTGTCGAATGTAATATTTTACAACATTCCTGGCGTGTCGTCGCCTACTTCTCGATGGGGACATTATATACATCTATAACGTTGTATATTCTAACCTAACACAACCTAACATCTGGGATGTAACATTTTACAACATTCTGGCTTGTCGTCGCCTGCTTCTCGATGGGGACATTATATACGTCTATAACGTTGTATATACTAACCTAACGCAACCTAACATCTGGGATGTAATATTCTACAACATTCCTGGCATGTCGGTCCCTACGTCTCCGTGGGTACATTATATACGTCTGTATCTTTGTATATCCTACCCTAACGCAACCTAACATCTGGGATGTAATATTTCACAACATTCCTGGCATGTCGGTCCCTACGTCTCCGTGGGTACATTATATACATCTATAACGTTGTATATCCTAACCTAACGCAACCTAACATCTGGGATGTAATATTTTAAAACATTCCTGGCATGTCGGTCCCTACGTCTCGGTGGGAACATTATATACGTCTATAACGATATATATCCTAGCCTAAGGCAACCTATCATCTCGGATGTAATATTTTAAAACATTCCTGGCGCTTCGGCTGCTACTTTTCGGTGGGAACATTATATACGGCTATAACATTACATATCCTAACGTATGGCAACATAAAATCTCGGTTGTTATATTTTACAACATTCCTGGCGTGTCGTCGCCTGCTTCTCGATGGGGACTTTATATATGTCTATAACGTTGTATATCCTAACCTAACGCAACCTAACATCTGGGATGTAATATTTTACAACATTCCTGGCATGTCGGTCCCTACGTCTCGGTGGGAACGTTATATACGTCTATAACTATATATATCCTAACCTAAGGGAACCTTACATCTCGGATGTAATATTTTACAACATTCCTGCCATGTCGGGCCCTACTTCTCGGAGGGAACATTGTATACGTCTATAACGATATATATCCTAGCCTAAGGCAACCTAACATGTCGAATGTAATATTTTACAACATTCCTGTCGTGTCGTCGCCTGCTTCGCGATGGGGACATTATATACGTCTATAACGTTGTATATTCTAACCTAACGCAACCTAACATCTGGTATGTAACATATTACTACATTCCTGGCGTGTCGTCGCCTACTTCTGGATGGGGACATTATATACATCTATAACGTTATATATTCTAACAGAAGGGAACCTAACATCTCGGATGTAATATTTTACAACATTCCTGGCATGTCGGTCCCTACTTCTTGGTGAAAACATTGTATACGTCTATAACGATATATATACTACTCTAAGGCAACCTAACATCTCGGATGTAATATTTTAAAACATTCCTGGCGCTTCGGCTGCTACTTTTCGGTGGGAACATTATATACGGCTATAACGTTACATATCCTAACGTATGGCATCATAAAATCTCGGATGTTATATTTTACAACATTCCTGGCGTGTCGTCGCCTACTTCTCGATGGGGACATTATATACATCTATAACGTTGTATATCCATACCTAAGGCAACCTAACATCTCGGATGTAATATTTTACAACATTCTGGCGTGTCGTCCCCTGCTTCTCGATGGGGACATTATATACATCTATAACGTTATATATCCTAACGTATGGCAACATAAAATCTCGGATGTTATATTTTACAACATTCCTGGCGTGTCGTCGCCTGCTTCTCGATGGGGACTTTATATACGTCTACAACGTTGTATATCCTAACCTAAGGCAACCTAACATCTCGGATGTAATATTTTACAACATTCTGGCGTGTCGTCGCCTGCTTCTCGATGGGGACATTACATACGTCTATAACGTTGTATATACTAACCTAACGCAACCTAACATCTGGGATGTAATATTTTACAACATTCGTGGTATGTCGGTCCCTACGTCTCCGTCGGTACATTATATACGTCTATAACGTTGTACATCCTAACCTAACGGAACCTAACATCTGGGATGTAATATTTTGAAACATTCCTGGCATGTCGGTCCCTACGTCTCGGTGGGAAGATTATATAAGTCTATAACGATATATATCCTAACCTAAGGCAATCTAACATCTCGGATGTAATATTTTAAAACATTCCTGGCGCTTCGGCTGCTACCTTTCGGTAGGAACATTATATACGGCTATTACGTTACATATCCTAACGTATGGCAACATAAAATCTCGGATGTTATATTTTACAACATTCCTGGCGTGTCGTCGCCTGCTTCTCGATGGGGACTTTATATACGTCTATAACGTTGTATATCCTAACCTAACGCAACCTAACATCTGGGATGTAATATTTTACAACATTCCTGGCATGCCGGTCCCTACTTCTCGGTGGAAACAATGTATACGTCTATAACGATATATATCCTAACCTAAGGCAACCTAACATCTCGGATGTAATATTTTACAACATTACTGGCGCTTCGGCTGCTACTTTTCGGTGGGAACGTTATATACGTCTATAACGTTACATATCCTAACTTATGGCATCATAACATCTCGGATGTTACATTTTACAACATTCCTGGCGTGTCGTCGCCTGCTCCTCGATGGAGACATTATATACGTGTATAACGTTGTATATCCTAACGTAACGCAACCTAACATCTGGAATGTAATGCATTACAACATTCCTGGCGTGTCGTCGCCTGCTTCTCGATGGGGACATTATATACGTCTATAACGTTGTATATTCTAACCTAACGCAACCTAACATCTGGGATGTAATATTTTACAACATTCCTGGCATGTCGGTCCCTATGTCTCCGTCGGTACATTATATACGTCTATAACGTTGTATATCCTAACCTAACGCAACCTAACATCTGGGATGTAATATTTTAAAACATTCCTGGCATGTCGGTCCCTACGTCTCGGTGGGATGATTATATACGTCTATAACGATATATATCCTAACCTAAGGCAATCTAACATCTCGGATGTAATATTTTAAAACATTCCTGGCGCTTCGGCTGCTACCTTTCGGTGGGAACATTATATACGGCTATAACGTTACATATCCTAACGTATGGCAACATAAAATCTCGGATGTTATATTTTACAACATTCCTGGCGTGTCGTCGCCTGCTTCTCGATGGGGACTTTATATAAGTCTATAACGTTGTATATCCTAACCTAACGCAACCTAACATCTGGGACGTAATATTTTACAACATTCCTGGCATGTCGGTCCCTACGTCTCGGTGGGATGATTATATACGTCTATAACGATATATATCCTAACCTAAGGCAATCTAACATCTCGGATGTAATATTTTAAAACATTCCTGGCGCTTCGGCTGCTACCTTTCGGTGGGAACATTATATACGGCTATAACGTTACATATCCTAACGTATGGCAACATAAAATCTCGGATGTTATATTTTACAACATTCCTGGCGTGTCGTCGCCTGCTTCTCGATGGGGACTTTATATAAGTCTATAACGTTGTATATCCTAACCTAACGCAACCTAACATCTGGGACGTAATATTTTACAACAATCCTGGCATGTCGGTCCCTACGTCTCGGTGGGAACGTTATATACGTCTATAACGATATATATCCTAACCTAAGGGAACCTTACATCTCGGATGTAATATTTTACACCATTCCTGGCATGTCGGGCCCTACTTCTCGGTGGGAACATTGTATACGTCTATAACGTTATATATCCTAGCCTACGGCAACCTAACTTGTCGAATGTAATATTTTACAACATTCCTGGCGTGTCGTCGCCTACTTCTCGATGGGGACATTATATACATCTATAACGTTGTATATTCTAACCTAACACAACCTAACATCTGGGATGTAACATTTTACTACATTCTGGCTTGTCGTCGCCTGCTTCTCGATGGGGACATTATATACGTCTATAACGTTGTATATACTAACCTAACGCAACCTAACATCTGGGATGTAATATTCTACAACATTCCTGGCATGTCGGTCCCTACGTCTCCGTGGGTACATTATATACGTCTGTAACTTTGTATATCCTACCCTAACGCAACCTAACATCTGGGATGTAATATTTCACAACATTCCTGGCATGTCGGTCCCTACGTCTCCGTGGGTACATTATATACTTCTATAACGTTGTATATCCTAACCTAACGCAACCTAACATCTGGGATGTAATATTTTAAAACATTCCTGGCATGTCGGTCCCTACGTCTCGGTGGGAACATTATATACGTCTATAACGATATATATCCTAGCCTAAGGCAACCTATCACCTCGGATGTAATATTTTAAAACATTCCTGGCGCTTCGGCTGCTACTTTTCGGTGGGAACATTATATACGGCTATAACATTACATATCCTAACCTAACGCAACCTAACATCTGGTATGTAACATATTACTACATTCCTGGCGTGTCGTCGCCTACTTCTGGATGGGGACATTATATACATCTATAACGTTATATATTCTAACAGAAGGGAACCTAACATCTCGGATGTAATATTTTACAACATTCCTGGCATGTCGGTCCCTACTTCTTGGTGAAAACATTGTATACGTCTATAACGATATATATACTACTCTAAGGCAACCTAACATCTCGGATGTAATATTTTACAACATTCCTGACGCGTCGGTCCCTATTTCTCGTTGGGAACATTATATACGTTTATAACGTTATATATCCTAGCCTACGGCAACCTAACTTGTCGAATGTAATATTTTACAACATTCCTGGCGTGTCGTCGCCTGCTTCTCGATGGGGACTTTATATACGTCTACAACGTTGTATATCCTAACCTAAGGCAACCTAACATCTCGGATGTAATATTTTACAACATTCTGGCGTGTCGTCGCCTGCTTCTCGATGGGGACATTATATACGTCTATAACGTTGTATATACTAACCTAACGCAACCTAACATCTGGGATGTAATATTTTACAGCATTCCTGGCATGTCGGTCCCTACGTCTCCGTGGGTACATTATATACGTCTGTAACTTTGTATATCCTACCCTAACGCCACCTAACATCTGGGATGTAATATTTTAAAACATTCCTGGCATGTCGGTCCCTACGTCTCGGTGGGAATATTATATACGTCTATGACGATATATAGCCTAACCTAAGGCAACCTCACATCTCGGATGTAATATTTTACAACATTCCTGGCGCTTCGGCTGCTACTTTTCGGTGGGAATATTATATACGTCTATAACGTTACATATCCTAACGTATGGCAACATAACATCTCGGATGTTATATTTTACAACATTCCTGGCGTGTCGTCGCCTGCTTCTCGATGGGGACTTTATATACGTCTACAACGTTGTATATCCTAACCTAACGCAACCTAACATCCGCGATGTAATATTTTACAACATTCCTGGCATGTCGGGCCCTACTTCTCGGTGGGAACATTGTATACGTCTATAACGATATATATCCTAGCCTAAGGCAACCTAACATGTCGAATGTAATATTTTACAACATTCCTGTCGTGTCGTCGCCTACTTCTGGATGGGGACATTATATACATCTATAACGTTATATATCCTAGCCTAAGGCAACCTAACATCTCGGATGTAATATTTTACAACATTCCTGACGCGTCGGTCCCTATTTCTCGGTGGGAACATTATATACGTCTATAACGTTATATATCCTAGCCTACGGCAACCGAACTTGTCGAATGTAATATTTTACAACATTCCTGGCGTGTCGTCGCCTACTTCTCGATGGGGACATTATATACATCGATAACGTTGTATATCCTTACCTAAGGCAACCTAACATCTCGGATGTAATATTTTACAACATTCTGGCGTGTCGTCCCCTGCTTCTCGATGGGGACATTATATACGTCTATAACCTTGTATATACTAACCTAACGCAACCTAACATCTGGGATATAATATTTTAAAACATTCCTGGCATGTCGGTCCCTACGTCTCGGTGGGAACATTATATACGTCTATAACGATATATATCCTAACCTAAGGCAACCTAACATCTCGGATGTAATATTTTACAACATTCCTGGCGCTTCGGCTGCTACTTTTCGGTGGGAACATTATATACGGCTATAACGTTACATATCCTAACGTATGGCAACATAAAATCTCGGATGTTATATTTTACAACATTCCTGGCGTGTCGTCGCCTGCTTCTCGATGGGGACTTTATATACGTCTACAACGTTGTATATCCTAACCTAAGGCAACCTAACATCTCGGATGTAATATTTTACAACATTCTGGCGTGTCGTCGCCTGCTTCTCGATGGGGACATTATACACGTCTATAACGTTGTATATACTAACCTAACGCAACCTAACATCTGGGATGTAATATTTTACAGCATTCCTGGCATGTCGGTCCCTACGTCTCCGTGGGTACATTATATACGTCTGTAACTTTGTATATCCTACCCTAACGCCACCTAACATCTGGGATGTAATATTTTAAAACATTCCTGGCATGTCGGTCCCCACGTCTCGGTGGGAACATTATATACGTCTATGACGATATATAGCCTAACCTAAGGCAACCTAACATCTCGGATGTAATATTTTACAACATTCCTGGCGCTTCGGCTGCTACTTTTCGGTGGGAATATTATATACGTCTATAACGTTACATATCCTAACGTATGGCAACATAACATCTCGGATGTTATATTTTACAACATTCCTGGCGTGTCGTCGCCTGCTTCTCGATGGGGACTTTATAAACGTCTATAAGTTTGTATATCCTACCCTAACGCAACCTAACGTGTGGGATGTAATATTTTAAAACATTCTTGGCATGTCGGTCCCTACGTCTGGGTGGGAACATTATATACGTCTATGACGATTTATAGCCTAACCTAAGGCAACCTAACATATCGGATGTAATATTTTACAACATTCCTGGCGCTTCGGCTGCTACTTTTCGGTGGGAACATTATATACGTCTATAACGTTACATATCCTAGCCTAAGGCAACCTAACATCTCGGATGTAATATTTTACAACATTCCTGTCGTGTCGTCGCCTGCTTCTCGATGGGGACTTTATATACGTCTACAACGTTGTATATCCTAACCTAACGCAACTTAACATCCGGGATGTAATATTTTACAACATTCCTGGCATGTCGGGCCCTACTTCTCGGTGGGAACATTGTATACGTCTATAACGATATATATCCTAGCCTAAGGCAACCTAACATGTCGAATGTAATATTTTACAACATTCCTGTCGTGTCGTCGCCTGCTTCTCGATGGGGACATTATACACGTCTATAACGTTGTATATTCTAACCTAACGCAACCTAATATCTGGGATGTAACATTCTACTACATTCCTGGCGTATCGTCGCCTACTTCTGGATGGGGACATTATATACATCTATAACGTTATATATCCTAACCTAAGGGAACCTAACATCTTAGGTGTAATATTTTACAACATTCCTGACGCGTCGGCCGCTATTTCTCGGTGGGAATATTGTATACGTCTATAACGTTATATATCCTAGCCTAAGGCAACCTAACATCTCGGATGTAATATTTTACAACATTCCTGACGCGTCGGTCCCTATTTCTCGGTGGGAACATTATATACGTCTATAGCGTTATATATCCTAGCCTACGGCATCCTAACTTGTCGAATGTAATATTTTACAACATTCCTGGCGTGTCGTCGCCTACTTCTCGATGGGGACATTATATACATCTATAACGTTGTATATCCTTACCTAAGGCAACCTAACATCTCGGATGTAATATTTTACAACATTCTGGCGTGTCGTCCCCTGCTTCTCGATGGGGACATTATATACGTCTATAACCTTGTATATACTAACCTAACGCAACCTAACTTCTGGGATGTAATATTTTACAACATTTCTGGCATGTCGGTCCCTACGTCTCCGTGGGTACATTATATACGTCTGTAACTTTGTATATCCTACCCTAAAGCAACCTAACATCTGGGATGTAATATTTTAAAACATTCCTGGCATGTCGGTCCCTACGTCTCGGTGGGAACATTATATACGTCTATAACGATATATATCCTAACCTAAGGCAACCTAACATCTCGGATGTAATATTTTAAAACATTCCTGGCGCTTCGGCTGCTACTTTTCGGTGGGAACATTATATACGGCTATAACGTTACATATCCTAACGTATGGCAACATAAAATCTCGGATGTTATATTTTACAACATTCCTGGCGTGTCGTCGCCTGCTTCTCGATGGGGACTTTATATACGTCTACAACGTTGTATATCCTAACCTAAGGCAACCTAACATCTCGGATGTAATATTTTACAACATTCCTGGCGTGTCGTCGCCTGCTTCTCGATGGGGACATTATATACGTCTATAACGTTGTATATACTAACCTAACGCAACCTAACATCTGGGATGTAATATTTTACAGCATTCCTGGCATGTCGGTCCCTACGTCTCCGTGGGTACATTATATACGTCTGTGACTTTGTATATCCTACCCTAACGCAAGCTAACATCTGGGATGTAATATTTTAAAACATTCCTGGCATGTCGGTCCCTACGTCTCGGTGGGAACATTATATACGTCTATGACGATATATAGCCTAATATAAGGCAACCTAACACCTCTGATGTAATATTTTACAACATTCCTGGCGCTTCGGCTGCTACTCTTCGGTGGGAATATTATATACGTCTATAACGTTACATATCCTAACGTATGGCAACATAACATCTCGGATGATATATTTTACAACATTCCTGGCGTGTCGTCGCCTGCTTCTCGATGGGGACTTTATAAACGTCTATAACGTTGTATATCCTACCCTAACGCAACCTAACATCTGGGATGTAATATTTTAAAACATTCCTGGCATGTCGGTCCCTACGTCTGGGTGAGAACATTATATACGCCTATGACGATTAATAGCCTAACCTAAGGCAACCTAACATCTCGGATGTAATATTTTACAACATTCCTGGCGCTTCGGCTGCTACTTTTCGGTGGGAACATTATATACGTCTATAACGTTACATATCCTAGCCTAAGGCAACCTAACATCTCGGATGTAATATTTTACAACATTCCTGACGCGTCGGTCCCTAATTCTCGGTGGGAACATTATATACGTCTATAACGTTATATATCCTAGCCTACGGCAACCTAACTTGTCGAATGTAATATTTTACAACATTCCTGGCGTGTCGTCGCCTACTTCTCGATGGGGACATTATATACATCTATAACGTTGTATATCCTTACCTAAGGCAACCTAACATCTCGGATGTAATATTTTACAACATTCTGGCGTGTCGTCCCCTGCTTCTAGATGGGGACATTATATACGTCTATAACCTTGTATATACTAACCTAACGCAACCTAACATCTGGGATGTAATATTTTACAACATTTCTGGCATGTCGGTCCCTACGTCTCCGTGGGTACATTATATACGTCTGTAACTTTGTATATCCTACCCTAAAGCAACCTAACATCTGGGATGTAATATTTTAAAACATTCCTGGCATGTCGGTCCCTACGTCTCGGTGGGAACATTATATAGGTCTATAACGATATATATCCTAACCTAAGGCAACCTAACATCTCGGATGTAATATTTTAAAACATTCCTGGCGCTTCGGCTGCTACTTTTCGGTGGGAACATTATATACGGCTATAACGTTACATATCCTAACGTATGGCAACATAAAATCTCGGATGTTATATTTTACAACATTCCTGGCGTGTCGTCGCCTGCTTCTCGATGGGGACTTTATATACGTCTACAACGTTGTATATCCTAACCTAAGGCAACCTAACATCTCGGATGTAATATTTTACAACATTCTGGCGTGTCGTCGCCTGCTTCTCGATGGGGACATTATATACGTCTATAACGTTGTATATCCTAACCTAACGCAACCTAATATCTGGGATGTAATATTTTACAACATTCCTGGCATGTCGGTCCCTACTTCTCGGTGGAAACAATGTATACGTCTATAACGATATATATCCTAGCCTAAGGCAACCCAAAATGTCGAATGTAATATTTTACAACATTCCTGCCGTGTCGCCGCCTACTTCACGAATGGGGACATTATATAAATCTATAACGTTATATATCTCACCCTAAGGCAACCTTACACCTCGGATGTAATATTTTACAACATTCCTGGCATGTCGGTCCCTACTTCTCGGTGGGAACATTCTATATGTCTATAACGTTGTATATCCTAACCTAAGGGAACCTAACATCTCGGATGTAATATTTTAAAACTTTCCTGGCATGTCGGTCCCTACGTCTCGGTGGGAACATTATATACGTATATAACGATATATATCCTAACCTAAGGCAACCTAACATCTCGGATGTAATATTTTACAACATTACTGGCGCTTCGGCTGCTACTTTTCGGTGGGAACGTTATATACGTCTATAACGTTACATATCCTAACTTATGGCATCATAACATCTCGGATGTTACATTTTACAACATTCCTGGCGTGTCGTCGCCTGCTCCTCGATGGAGACATTATATACGTGTATAACGTTGTATATCCTAACGTAACGCAACCTAACATCTGGAATGTAATACATTACAACATTCCTGGCGTGTCGTCGCCTGCTTCTCGATGGGGACATTATATACGTCTATAACGTTGTATATTCTAACCTAACGCAACCTAACATCTGGGATGTAATATTTTACAACATTCCTGGCATGTCGGTCCCTACGTCTCCGTCGGTACATTATATACGTCTATAACGTTGTATATCCTAACCTAACGGAACCTAACATCTGGGATGTAATATTTTAAAACATTCCTGGCATGTCGGTCCCTACGTCTCGGTGGGAAGATTATATACGTCTATAACGATATATATCCTAACCTAAGGCAATCTAACATCTCGGATGTAATATTTTAAAACATTCCTGGCGCTTCGGCTGCTACCTTTCGGTGGGAACATTATATACGGCTATAACGTTACATATCCTAACGTATGGCAACATAAAATCTCGGATGTTATATTTTACAACATTCCTGGCGTGTCGTCGCCTGCTTCTCGATGGGGACTTTATATACGTCTATAACGTTGTATATCCTAACCTAACGCAACCTAATATCTGGGATGTAATATTTTACAACATTCCTGGCATGTCGGTCCCTACTTCTCGGAGGAAACAATGTATACGTCTATAACGATATATATCCTAGCCCAAGGCAACCCAAAATGTCGAATGTAATATTTTACAACATTCCTGCCGTGTCGCCGCCTACTTCACGAATGGGGACATTATATAAATCTATAACGTTATATATCTTACCCTAAGGCAACCTAACACCTCGGATGTAATATTTTACAACATTCCTGGCATGTCGGTCCCTACTTCTCGGTGGGAACATTCTATATGTCTATAACGTTGTATATCCTAACCTAAGGGAACCTAACATCTCGGATGTAATATTTTAAAACTTTCCTGGCATTTCGGTCCCTACGTCTCGGTGGGAACATTATATACGTATATAACGATATATATCCTAACCTAAGGCAACCTAACATCTCGGATGTAATATTTTACAACATTACTGGCGCTTCGGCTGCTACTTTTCGGTGGGAACGTTATATACGTCTATAACGTTACATATCCTAACTTATGGCATCATAACATCTCGGATGTTACATTTTACAACATTCCTGGCGTGTCGTCGCCTGCTCCTCGATGGAGACATTATATACGTGTATAACGTTGTATATCCTAACGTAACGCAACCTAACATCTGGAATGTAATACATTACAACATTCCTGGCGTGTCGTCGCCTGCTTCTCGATGGGGACATTATATACGTCTATAACGTTGTATATTCTAACCTAACGCAACCTAACATCTGGGATGTAATATTTTACAACATTCCTGGCATGTCGGTCCCTATGTCTCCGTCGGTACATTATATACGTCTATAACGTTGTATATCCTAACCTAACGCAACCTAACATCTGGGATGTAATATTTTAAAACATTCCTGGCATGTCGGTCCCTACGTCTCGGTGGGAAGGTTATATACGTCTATAACGATATATATCCTAACCTAAGGCAATCTAACATCTCGGATGTAATATTTTAAAACATTCCTGGCGCTTCGGCTGCTACCTTTCGGTGGGAACATTATATACGGCTATAACGTTACATATCCTAACGTATGGCAACATAAAATCTCGGATGTTATATTTTACAACATTCCTGGCGTGTCGTCGCCTGCTTCTCGATGGGGACTTTATATACGTCTATAACGTTGTATATCCTAACCTAACGCAACCTAACATCTGGGACGTAATATTTTACAACAATCCGGGCATGTCGGTCCCTACGTCTCGGTGGGAACGTTATATACGTCTATAACGATATATATCCTAACCTAAGGGAACCTTACATCTCGGATGTAATATTTTACACCATTCCTGGCATGTCGGGCCCTACTTCTCGGTGGGAACATTGTATACGTCTATAACGTTATATATCCTAGCCTACGGCAACCTAACTTGTCGAATGTAATATTTTACAACATTCCTGGCGTGTCGTCGCCTACTTCTCGATGGGGACATTATATACATCTATAACGTTGTATATTCTAACCTAACACAACCTAACATCTGGGATGTAACATTTTACTACATTCTGGCTTGTCGTCGCCTGCTTCTCGATGGGGACATTATATACGTCTATAACGTTGTATATACTAACCTAACGCAACGTAACATCTGGGATGTAATATTCTACAACATTCCTGGCATGTCGGTCCCTACGTCTCCGTGGGTACATTATATACGTCTTTAACTTTGTATATCCTACCCTAACGCAACCTAACATCTGGGATGTAATATTTCACAACATTCCTGGCATGTCGGTCCCTACGTCTCCGTGGGTACATTATATACTTCTATAACGTTGTATATCCTAACCTAACGCAACCTAACATCTGGGATGTAATATTTTAAAACATTCCTGGCATGTCGGTCCCTACGTCTCGGTGGGAACATTATATACGTCTATAACGATATATATCCTAGCCTAAGGCAACCTATCATCTCGGATGTAATATTTTAAAACATTCCTGGCGCTTCGGCTGCTACTTTCCGGTGGGAACATTATATACGGCTATAACATTACATATCCTAACGTATGGCAACATAAAATCTCGGATGTTATATTTTACAACATTCCTGGCGTGTCGTCGCCTGCTTCTCGATGGGGACTTTATATACGTCTATAACGTTGTATATCCTAACCTAACGCAACCTAACATCTGGGATGTAATATTTTACAACACTCCTGGCATGTCGGTCCCTACGTCTCGGTGGGAACATTCTATATGTCTATAACGTTGTATATCCTAACCTAAGGCAATTTAACATCTCGGATGTAATATTTTAAAACATTCCTGGCGCTTCGGCTGCTACCTTTCGGTGGGAACATTATATACGGCTATAACGTTACATATCCTAACGTATGGCAACATAAAATCTCGGATGTTATATTTTACAACATTCCTGGCGTGTCGTCGCCTGCTTCTCGATGGGGACTTTATATACGTCTATAACGTTGTATATCCTAACCTAACGCAACCTAACATCTGGGATGTAATATTTTACAACATTCCTGGCATGTCGGTCCCTACTTCTCGGTGGAAACAATGTATACGTCTATAACGATATATATCCTAGCCTAAGGCAACCCAAAATGTCGAATGTAATATTTTACAACATTCCTGCCGTGTCGCCGCCTACTTCACGAATGGGGACATTATATAAATCAATAACGTTATATATCTTACCCTAAGGCAACCTAACACCTCGGATGTAATATTTTACAACATTCCTGGCATGTCGGTCCCTACTTCTCGGTGGGAACATTCTATATGTCTATAACGTTGTATATCCTAACCTAAGGGAACCTAACATCTCGGATGTAATATTTTAAAACTTTCCTGGCATGTCGGTCCCTACGTCTCGGTGGGAACATTATATACGTATATAACGATATATATCCTAACCTAAGGCAACCTAACATCTCGGATGTAATATTTTACAACATTACTGGCGCTTCGGCTGCTACTTTTCGGTGGGAACGTTATATACGTCTATAACGTTACATATCCTAACTTATGGCATCATAACATCTCGGATGTTACATTTTACAATATTCCTGGCGTGTCGTCGCCTGCTCCTCGATGGAGACATTATATACGCGTATAACGTTGTATATCCTAACGTAACGCAACCTAACATCTGGAATGTAATACATTACAACATTCCTGGCGTGTCGTCGCCTGCTTCTCGATGGGGACATTATATACGTCTATAACGTTGTATATTCTAATCTAACGCAACCTAACATCTGGGATGTAATATTTTACAACATTCCTGGCATGTCGGTCCCTACGTCTCCGTCGGTACATTATATACGTCTATAACGTTGTATATCCTAACCTAACGCAACCTAACATCTGGGATGTAATATTTTAAAACATTCCTGGCATGTCGGTCCCTACGTCTCGGTGGGAAGATTATATAAGTCTATAACGATATATATCCTAACCTAAGGCAATCTAACATCTCGGATATAATATTTTAAAACATTCCTGGCGCTTCGGCTGCTACTTTTCGGTGGGAACATTATATACGGCTATAACATTACATATCCTAACGTATGGCAACATAAAATCTCGGTTGTTATATTTTACAACATTCCTGGCGTGTCGTCGCCTGCTTCTCGATGGGGACTTTATATACGTCTATAACGTTGTATATCCTAACCTAACGCAACCTAACATCTGGGATGTAATATCTTACAACATTCCTGGCATGTCGGTCCCTACGTCTCGGTGGGAACGTTATATACGTCTATAACTATATATATCCTAACCTAAGGGAACCTTACATCTCGGATGTAATATTTTACAACATTCCTGGCATGTCGGGCCCTACTTCTCGGAGGGAACATTGTATACGTCTATAACGATATATATCCTAACCTAACGCAACCTAACATCTGGAATGTAATACATTACAACATTCCTGGCGTGTCGTCGCCTACTTCTCGATGGGGACATTATATACATCTATAACGTTGTATATCCATACCTAAGGCAACCTAACATCTCGGATGTAATATTTTACAACATTCTGGCGTGTCGTCCCCTGCTTCTCGATGGGGACATTATATACATCTATAACGTTATATATCCTAACGTATGGCAACATAAAATCTCGGATGTTATATTTTACAACATTCCTGGCGTGTCGTCGCCTGCTTCTCGATGGGGACTTTATATACGTCTACAACGTTGTATATCCTAACCTAAGGCAACCTAACATCTCGGATGTAATATTTTACAACATTCTGGCGTGTCGTCGCCTGCTTCTCGATGGGGACATTACATACGTCTATAACGTTGTATATACTAACCTAACGCAACCTAACATCTGGGATGTAATATTTTACAACATTCCTGGCATGTCGGTCCCTACGTCTCCGTCGGTACATTATATACGTCTATAACGTTGTACATCCTAACCTAACGGAACCTAACATCTGGGATGTAATATTTTGAAACATTCCTGGCATGTCGGTCCCTACGTCTCGGTGGGAAGATTATATAAGTCTATAACGATATATATCCTAACCTAAGGCAATCTAACATCTCGGATGTAATATTTTAAAACATTCCTGGCGCTTCGGCTGCTACCTTTCGGTGGGAACATTATATACGGCTATAACGTTACATATCCTAACGTATGGCAACATAAAATCTCGGATGTTATATTTTACAACATTCCTGGCGTGTCGTCGCCTGCTTCTCGATGGGGACTTTATATACGTCTATAACGTTGTATATCCTAACCTAACGCAACCTAACATCTGGGACGTAATATTTTACAACAATCCTGGCATGTCGGTCCCTACGTCTCGGTGGGAACGTTATATACGTCTATAACGATATATATCCTAACCTAAGGGAACCTTACATCTCGGATGTAATATTTTACACCATTCCTGGCATGTCGGGCCCTACTTCTCGGTGGGAACATTGTATACGTCTATACCGTTATATATCCTAGCCTACGGCAACCTAACTTGTCGAATGTAATATTTTACAACATTCCTGGCGTGTCGTCGCCTACTTCTCAATGGGGACATTATATACATCTATAACGTTGTATATTCTAACCTAACACAACCTAACATCTGGGATGTAACATTTTACTACATTCTGGCTTGTCGTCGCCTGCTTCTCGATGGGGACTTTATATACGTCTATAACGTTGTATATACTAACCTAACGCAACCTAACATCTGGGATGTAATATTTTAAAACATTCCTGGCATGTCGGTCCCTACGTCTCGGTGGGAACATTATATACGTCTATAACGATATATATCCTAGCCTAAGGCAACCTATCATCTCGGATGTAATATTTTAAAACATTCCTGGCGCTTCGGCTGCTACTTTTCGGTGGGAACATTATATACGGCTATAACATTACATATCCTAACGTATGGCAACATAAAATCTCGGTTGTTATATTTTACAACATTCCTGGCGTGTCGTCGCCTGCTTCTCGATGGGGACTTTATATACGTCTATAACGTTGTATATCCTAACCTAACGCAACCTAACATCTGGGATGTAATATCTTAGAACATTCCTGGCATGTCGGTCCGTACGTCTCGGTGAAAACATTGTATACGTCTATAACGATATATATACTACTCTAAGGCAACCTAACATCTCGGATGTAATATTTTACAACATTCCTGACGCGTCGGTCCCTATTTCTCGTTGGGAACATTATATACGTCTATAACGTTATATATCCTAGCCTACGGTAACCTAACTTGTCGAATGTAATATTTTACAACATTCCTGGCGTGTCGTCGCCTGCTTCTCGATGGGGACTTTATATACGTCTACAACGTTGTATATCCTAACCTAAGGCAACCTAACATCTCGGATGTACTATTTTACAACATTCTGGCGTGTCGTCGCCTGCTTCTCGATGGGGACATTATATACGTCTATAACGTTGTATATACTAACCTAACGCAACCTAACATCTGGGATGTAATATTTTACAGCATTCCTGGCATGTCGGTCCCTACGTCTCCGTGGGTACATTATATACGTCTGTAACTTTGTATATCCTACCCTAACGCCACCTAACATCTGGGATGTAATATTTTAAAACATTCCTGGCATGTCGGTCCCTACGTCTCGGTGGGAACATTATATACGTCTATGACGATATATAGCCTAACCTAAGGCAACCTAACATCTCGGATGTAATATTTTACAACATTCCTGGTGCTTCGGCTGCTACTTTTCGGTGGGAATATTATATACGTCTATAACGTTACATATCCTAACGTATGGCAACATAACATCTCGGATGTTATATTTTACAACATTCCTGGCGTGTCGTCGCCTGCTGCTCGATGGGGACTTTATATACGTCTACAACGTTGTATAGCCTAACCTAACGCAACCTAACATCCGCGATGTAATATTTTACAACATTCCTGGCATGTCGGGCCCTACTTCTCGGTGGGAACATTGTATACGTCTATAACGATATATATCCTAGCCTAAGGCAACCTAACATGTCGAATGTAATATTTTACAACATTCCTGTCGTGTCGTCGCCTACTTCTGGATGGGGACATTATATACATCTATAACGTTATATATCCTAGCCTAAGGCAACCTAACATCTCGGATGTAATATTTTACAACATTCCTGACGCGTCGGTCCCTATTTCTCGGTGGGAACATTATATACGTCTATAACGTTATATATCCTAGCCTACGGCAACCGAACTTGTCGAATGTAATATTTTACAACATTCCTGGCGTGTCGTCGCCTACTTCTCGATGGGGACATTATATACATCTATAACGTTGTATATCCTTACCTAAGGCAACCTAACATCTCGGATGTAATATTTTACAACATTCTGGCGTGTCGTCCCCTGCTTCTCGATGGGGACATTATATACGTCTATAACCTTGTATATACTAACCTAACGCAACCTAACATCTGGGATATAATATTTTAAAACATTCCTGGCATGTCGGTCCCTACGTCTCCGTGGGTACATTATATACATCTATAACGTTGTATATCCTAACCTAACGCAACCTAACATCTGGGATGTAATATTTTAAAACATTCCTGGCATGTCGGTCCCTACGTCTCGGTGGGAACATTATATACGTCTATAACGATATATATCCTAGCCTAAGGCAACCTATCATCTCGGATGTAATATTTTAAAACATTCCTGGCGCTTCGGCTGCTACTTTTCGGTGGGAACATTATATACGGCTATAACATTACATATCCTAACGTATGGCAACATAAAATCTCGGTTGTTATATTTTACAACATTCCTGGCGTGTCGTCGCCTGCTTCTCGATGGGGACTTTATATACGTCTATAACGTTGTATATCCTAACCTAACGCAACCTAACATCTGGGATGTAATATCTTAGAACATTCCTGGCATGTCGGTCCGTACGTCTCGGTGAAAACATTGTATACGTCTATAACGATATATATACTACTCTAAGGCAACCTAACATCTCGGATGTAATATTTTACAACATTCCTGACGCGTCGGTCCCTATTTCTCGTTGGGAACATTATATACGTCTATAACGTTATATATCCTAGCCTACGGCAACCTAACTTGTCGAATGTAATATTTTACAACATTCCTGGCGTGTCGTCGCCTGCTTCTCGATGGGGACTTTATATACGTCTACAACGTTGTATATCCTAACCTAAGGCAACCTAACATCTCGGATGTACTATTTTACAACATTCCTGGCGTGTCGTCGCCTGCTTCTCGATGGGGACATTATATACGTCTATAACGTTGTATATACTAACCTAACGCAACCTAACATCTGGGATGTAATATTTTACAGCATTCCTGGCATGTCGGTCCCTACGTCTCCGTGGGTACATTATATACGTCTGTGACTTTGTATATCCTACCCTAACGCAACCTAACATCTGGGATGTAATATTTTAAAACATTCCTGGCATGTCGGTCCCTACGTCTCGGTGGGAACATTATATACGTCTATGACGATATATAGCCTAACATAAGGCAACCTAACACCTCTGATGTAATATTTTACAACATTCCTGGCGCTTCGGCTGCTACTCTTCGGTGGGAATATTATATACGTCTATAACGTTACATATCCTAACGTATGGCAACATAACATCTCGGATGATATATTTTACAACATTCCTGGCGTGTCGTCGCCTGCTTCTCGATGGGGACTTTATAAACGTCTATAACGTTGTATATCCTACCCTAACGCAACCTAACATCTGGGATGTAATATTTTAAAACATTCCTGGCATGTCGGTCCCTACGTCTGGGTGAGAACATTATATACGACTATGACGATTAATAGCCTAACCTAAGGCAACCTAACATCTCGGATGTAATATTTTACAACATTCCTGGCGCTTCGGCTGCTACTTTTCGGTGGGAACATTATATACGTCTATAACGTTACATATCCTAGCCTAAGGCAACCTAACATCTCGGATGTAATATTTTACAACATTCCTGACGCGTCGGTCCCTAATTCTCGGTGGGAACATTATATACGTCTATAACGTTATATATCCTAGCCTACGGCAACCTAACTTGTCGAATGTAATATTTTACAACATTCCTGGCGTGTCGTCGCCTACTTCTCGATGGGGACATTATATACATCTATAACGTTGTATATCCTTACCTAAGGCAACCTAACATCTCGGATGTAATATTTTACAACATTCTGGCGTGTCGTCCCCTGCTTCTAGATGGGTACATTATATACGTCTATAACCTTGTATATACTAACCTAACGCAACCTAACATCTGGGATGTAATATTTTACAACATTTCTGGCATGTCGGTCCCTACGTCTCCGTGGGTACATTATATACGTCTGTAACTTTGTATATCCTACCCTAAAGCAACCTAACATCTGGGATGTAATATTTTAAAACATTCCTGGCATGTCGGTCCCTACGTCTCGGTGGGAACATTATATAGGTCTATAACGATATATATCCTAACCTAAGGCAACCTAACATCTCGGATGTAATATTTTACAACATTCCTGGCGCTTCGGCTGCTACTTCTCGGTGGGAACATTATATACGGCTATAACGTTACATATCCTAACGTATGGCAACATAAAATCTCGGATGTTATATTTTACAACATTCCTGGCGTGTCGTCGCCTGCTTCTCGATGGGGACTTTATATACGTCTACAACGTTGTATATCCTAACCTATGGCAACCTAACATCTCGGATGTAATATTTTACAACATTCTGGCGTGTCGTCGCCTGCTTCTCGATGGGGACATTATACACGTCTATAACGTTGTATATACTAACCTAACGCAACCTAACATCTGGGATGTAATATTTTACAGCATTCCTGGCATGTCGGTCCCTACGTCTCCGTGGGTACATTATATACGTCTGTAACTTTGTATATCCTACCCTAACGCCACCTAACATCTGGGATGTAATATTTTAAAACATTCCTGGCATGTTGGTCCCTACGTCTCGGTGGGAACATTATATACGTCTATGACGATATATAGCCTAACCTAAGGCAACCTAACATCTCGGATGTAATATTTTAAAACATTCCTGGCGCTTCGGCTGCTACTTTTCGGTGGGAACATTATATACGGCTATAACGTTACATATCCTAACGTATGGCAACATAAAATCTCGGATGTTATATTTTACAACATTCCTGGCGTGTCGTCGCCTGCTTCTCGATGGGGACTTTATATACGTCTACAACGTTGTATATCCTAACCTAAGGCAACCTAACATCTCGGATGTAATATTTTACAACATTCCTGGCGTGTCGTCGCCTGCTTCTCGATGGGGACATTATATACGTCTATAACGTTGTATATACTAACCTAACGCAACCTAACATCTGGGATGTAATATTTTACAGCATTCCTGGCATGTCGGTCCCTACGTCTCCGTGGGTACATTATATACGTCTGTGACTTTGTATATCCTACCCTAACGCAACCTAACATCTGGGATGTAATATTTTAAAACATTCCTGGCATGTCGGTCCCTACGTCTCGGTGGGAACATTATATACGTCTATGACGATATATAGCCTAACATAAGGCAACCTAACACCTCTGATGTAATATTTTACAACATTCCTGGCGCTTCGGCTGCTACTCTTCGGTGGGAATATTATATACGTCTATAACGTTACATATCCTAACGTATGGCAACATAACATCTCGGATGATATATTTTACAACATTCCTGGCGTGTCGTCGCCTGCTTCTCGATGGGGACTTTATAAACGTCTATAACGTTGTATATCCTACCCTAACGCAACCTAACATCTGGGATGTAATATTTTAAAACATTCCTGGCATGTCGGTCCCTACGTCTGGGTGAGAACATTATATACGACTATGACGATTAATAGCCTAACCTAAGGCAACCTAACATCTCGGATGTAATATTTTACAACATTCCTGGCGCTTCGGCTGCTACTTTTCGGTGTAAACATTATATACGTCTATAACGTTACATATCCTAGCCTAAGGCAACCTAACATCTCGGATGTAATATTTTACAACATTCCTGACGCGTCGGTCCCTAATTCTCGGTGGGAACATTATATACGTCTATAACGTTATATATCCTAGCCTACGGCAACCTAACTTGTCGAATGTAATATTTTACAACATTCCTGGCGTGTCGTCGCCTACTTCTCGATGGGGACATTATATACATCTATAACGTTGTATATCCTTACCTAAGGCAACCTAACATCTCGGATGTAATATTTTACAACATTCTGGCGTGTCGTCCCCTGCTTCTAGATGGGGACATTATATACGTCTATAACCTTGTATATACTAACCTAACGCAACCTAACGTCTGGGATGTAATATTTTACAACATTTCTGGCATGTCGGTCCCTACGTCTCCGTGGGTACATTATATACGTCTGTAACTTTGTATATCCTACCCTAAAGCAACCTAACATCTGGGATGTAATATTTTAAAACATTCCTGGCATGTCGGTCCCTACGTCTCGGTGGGAACATTATATAGGTCTATAACGATATATATCCTAACCTAAGGCAACCTAACATCTCGGATGTAATATTTTAAAACATTCCTGGCGCTTCGGCTGCTACTTTTCGGTGGGAACATTATATACGGCTATAACGTTACATATCCTAACGTATGGCAACATAAAATCTCGGATGTTATATTTTACAACATTCCTGGCGTGTCGTCGCCTGCTTCTCGATGGGGACTTTATATACGTCTACAACGTTGTATATCCTAACCTAAGGCAACCTAACATCTCGGATGTAATATTTTACAACATTCTGGCGTGTCGTCGCCTGCTTCTCGATGGGGACATTATATACGTCTATAACGTTGTATATACTAACCTAACGCAACCTAACATCTGGGATGTAATATTTTACAGCATTCCTGGCATGTCGGTCCCTACGTCTCCGTGGGTACATTATATACGTCTGTAACTTTGTATATCCTACCCTAACGCCACCTAACATCTGGGATGTAATATTTTAAAACATTCCTGGCATGTCGGTCCCTACGTCTCGGTGGGAACATTATATACGTCTATGACGATATGTAGCCTAACCTAAGGCAACCTAACATCTCGGATGTAATATTTTACAACATTCCTGGCGCTTCGGCTGCTACTTTTCGGTGGGAATATTATATACGTCTATAACGTTACATATCCTAACGTATGGCAACATAACATCTCGGATGTTATATTTTACAACATTCCTGGCGTGTCGTCGCCTGCTTCTCGATGGGGACTTTATAAACGTCTATAAGTTTGTATATCCTACCCTAACGCAACCTAACGTGTGGGATGTAATATTTTAAAACATTTTTGGCATGTCGGTCCCTACGTCTGGGTGGGAACATTATATACGTCTATGACGATTTATAGCCTAACCTAAGGCAACCTAACATCTCGGATGTAATATTTTACAACATTCCTGGCGCTTCGGCTGCTACTTTTCGGTGGGAACATTATATACGTCTATAACGTTACATATCCTAGCCTAAGGCAACCTAACATCTCGGATGTAATATTTTACAACATTCCTGTCGTGTCGTTGCCTGCTTCTCGATGGGGACTTTATATACGTCTACAACGTTGTATATCCTAACCTAACGCAACTTAACATCCGGGATGTAATATTTTACAACATTCCTGGCATGTCGGGCCCTACTTCTCGGTGGGAACATTGTATACGTCTATAACGATATATATCCTAGTCTAAGGCAACCTAACATGTCGAATGTAATATTTTACGACATTCCTGTCGTGTCGTCGCCTGCTTCTCGATGGGGACATTATACACGTCTATAACGTTGTATATTCTAACCTAACGCAACCTAATATCTGGGATGTAACATTCTACTACATTCCTGGCGTATCGTCGCCTACTTCTGGATGGGGACATTATATACATCTATAACGTTATATATCCTAACCTAAGGGAACCTAACATCTTAGGTGTAATATTTTACAACATTCCTGGCGTGTCGTCGCCTACTTCTCGATGGGGACATTATATACATCTATAACGTTGTATATCCTTACCTAAGGCAACCTAACATCTCGGATGTAATATTTTACAACATTCTGGCGTGTCGTCCCCTGCTTCTCGATGGGGACATTATATACGTCTATAACCTTGTATATACTAACCTAACGCAACCTAACTTCTGGGATGTAATATTTTACAACATTTCTGGCATGTCGGTCCCTACGTCTCCGTGGGTACATTATATACGTCTGTAACTTTGTATATCCTACCCTAAAGCAACCTAACATCTGGGATGTAATATTTTAAAACATTCCTGGCATGTCGGTCCCTACGTCTCGGTGGGAACATTATATACGTCTATAACGATATATATCCTAACCTAAGGCAACCTAACATCTCGGATGTAATATTTTACAACATTACTGGCGCTTCGGCTGCTACTTTTCGGTGGGAACGTTATATACGTCTATAACGTTACATATCCTAACTTACGGCATCATAACATCTCGGATGTTACATTTTACAACATTCCTGGCGTGTCGTCGCCTGCTCCTCGATGGAGACATTATATACGTGTATAACGTTGTATATCCTAACGTAACGCAACCTAACATCTGGAATGTAATACATTACAACATTCCTGGCGTGTCGTCGCCTGCTTCTCGATGGGGACATTATATACATCTATAACGTTGTATATTCTAACCTAACACAACCTAACATCTGGGATGTAACATTTTACAACATTCTGGCTTGTCGTCGCCTGCTTCTCGATGGGGACATTATATACGTCTATAACGTTGTATATACTAACCTAACGCAACCTAACATCTGGGATGTAATATTCTACAACATTCCTGGCATGTCGGTCCCTACGTCTCCGTGGGTACATTATATACGTCTGTATCTTTGTATATCCTACCCTAACGCAACCTAACATCTGGGATGTAGTATTTCACAACATTCCTGGCATGTCGGTCCCTACGTCTCCGTGGGTACATTATATACATCTATAACGTTGTATATCCTAACCTAACGCAACCTAACATCTGGGATGTAATATTTTAAAACATTCCTGGCATGTCGGTCCTTACGTCTCGGTGGGAACATTATATACGTCTATAACGATATATATCCTAGCCTAAGGCAACCTATCATCTCGGATGTAATATTTTAAAACATTCCTGGCGCTTCGGCTGCTACTTTTCGGTGGGAACATTATATACGGCTATAACATTACATATCCTAACGTATGGCAACATAAAATCTCGGTTGTTATATTTTACAACATTCCTGGCGTGTCGTCGCCTGCTTCTCGATGGGGACTTTATATACGTCTATAACGTTGTATATCCTAACCTAACGCAACCTAACATCTGGGATGTAATATTTTACAACATTCCTGGCATGTCGGTCCCTACGTCTCGGTGGGAACGTTATATACGTCTATAACTATATATATCCTAACCTAAGGGAACCTTACATCTCGGATGTAATATTTTACAACATTCCTGCCATGTCGGGCCCTACTTCTCGGAGGGAACATTGTATACGTCTATAACGATATATATCCTAGCCTAAGGCAACCTAACATGTCGAATGTAATATTTTACAACATTCCTGTCGTGTCGTCGCCTGCTTCTCGATGGGGACATTATATACGTCTATAACGTTGTATATTCTAACCTAACGCAACCTAACATCTGGTATGTAACATATTACTACATTCCTGGCGTGTCGTCGCCTACTTCTGGATGGGGACATTATATACATCTATAACGTTATATATTCTAACAGAAGGGAACCTAACATCTCGGATGTAATATTTTACAACATTCCTGGCATGTCGGTCCCTACTTCTTGGTGAAAACATTGTATACGTCTATAACGATATATATACTACTCTAAGGCAACCTAACATCTCGGATGTAATATTTTAAAACATTCCTGGCGCTTCGGCTGCTACTTTTCGGTGGGAACATCATATACGGCTATAACGTTACATATCCTAACGTATGGCATCATAAAATCTCGGATGTTATATTTTACAACATTCCTGGCGTGTCGTCGCCTACTTCTCGATGGGGACATTATATACATCTATAACGTTGTATATCCATACCTAAGGCAACCTAACATCTCGGATGTAATATTTTACAACATTCTGGCGTGTCGTCCCCTGCTTCTCGATGGGGACATTATATACATCTATAACGTTATATATCCTAACGTATGGCAACATAAAATCTCGGATGTTATATTTTACAACATTCCTGGCGTGTCGTCGCCTGCTTCTCGATGGGGACTTTATATACGTCTACAACGTTGTATATCCTAACCTAAGGCAACCTAACATCTCGGAGGTAATATTTTACAACATTCTGGCGTGTCGTCGCCTGCTTCTCGATGGGGACATTACATACGTCTATAACGTTGTATATACTAACCTAACGCAACCTAACATCTGGGATGTAATATTTTACAACATTCCTGGCATGTCGGTCCCTACGTCTCCGTCGGTACATTATATACGTCTATAACGTTGTACATCCTAACCTAACGGAACCTAACATCTGGGATGTAATATTTTGAAACATTCCTGGCATGTCGGTCCCTACGTCTCGGTGGGAAGATTATATAAGTCTATAACGATATATATCTTAACCTAAGGCAATCTAACATCTCGGATGTAATATTTTAAAACATTCCTGGCGCTTCGGCTGCTACCTTTCGGTGGGAACATTATATACGGCTATAACGTTACATATCCTAACGTATGGCAACATAAAATCTCGGATGTTATATTTTACAACATTCCTGGCGTGTCGTCGCCTGCTTCTCGATGGGGACTTTATATACGTCTATAACGTTGTATATCCTAACCTAACGCAACATAACATCTGGGATGTAATATTTTACAACATTCCTGGCATGTCGGTCCCTACTTCTCGGTGGAAACAATGTATACGTCTATAACGATATATATCCTAGCCTAAGGCAACCCAAAATGTCGAATGTAATATTTTACAACATTCCTGCCGTGTCGCCGCCTACTTCACGAATGGGGACATTATATAAATCTATAACGTTATATATCTTACCCTAAGGCAACCTAACACCTCGGATGTAATATTTTACAACATTCCTGGCATGTCGGTCCCTACTTCTCGGTGGGAACATTCTATATGTCTATAACGTTGTATATCCTAACCTAAGGGAACCTAACATCTCGGATGTAATATTTTACAACATTCCTGGCATGTCGGTCCCTACTTCTTGGTGAAAACATTGTATACGTCTATAACGATATATATACTACTCTAAGGCAACCTAACATCTCGGATGTAATATTTTAAAACATTCCTGGCGCTTCGGCTGCTACTTTTCGGTGGGAACATTATATACGGCTATAACGTTACATATCCTAACGTATGGCATCATAAAATCTCGGATGTTATATTTTACAACATTCCTGGCGTGTCGTCGCCTACTTCTCGATGGGGACATTATATACATCTATAACGTTGTATATCCATACCTAAGGCAACCTAACATCTCGGATGTAATATTTTACAACATTCTGGCGTGTCGTCCCCTGCTTCTCGATGGGGACATTATATACATCTATAACGTTATATATCCTAACGTATGGCAACATAAAATCTCGGATGTTATATTTTACAACATTCCTGGCGTGTCGTCGCCTGCTTCTCGATGGGGACTTTATATACGTCTACAACGTTGTATATCCTAACCTAAGGCAACCTAACATCTCGGAGGTAATATTTTACAACATTCTGGCGTGTCGTCGCCTGCTTCTCGATGGGGACATTACATACGTCTATAACGTTGTATATACTAACCTAACGCAACCTAACATCTGGGATGTAATATTTTACAACATTCCTGGCATGTCGGTCCCTACGTCTCCGTCGGTACATTATATACGTCTATAACGTTGTACATCCTAACCTAACGGAACCTAACATCTGGGATGTAATATTTTGAAACATTCCTGGCATGTCGGTCCCTACGTCTCGGTGGGAAGATTATATAAGTCTATAACGATATATATCTTAACCTAAGGCAATCTAACATCTCGGATGTAATATTTTAAAACATTCCTGGCGCTTCGGCTGCTACCTTTCGGTGGGAACATTATATACGGCTATAACGTTACATATCCTAACGTATGGCAACATAAAATCTCGGATGTTATATTTTACAACATTCCTGGCGTGTCGTCGCCTGCTTCTCGATGGGGACTTTATATACGTCTATAACGTTGTATATCCTAACCTAACGCAACATAACATCTGGGATGTAATATTTTACAACATTCCTGGCATGTCGGTCCCTACTTCTCGGTGGAAACAATGTATACGTCTATAACGATATATATCCTAGCCTAAGGCAACCCAAAATGTCGAATGTAATATTTTACAACATTCCTGCCGTGTCGCCGCCTACTTCACGAATGGGGACATTATATAAATCTATAACGTTATATATCTTACCCTAAGGCAACCTAACACCTCGGATGTAATATTTTACAACATTCCTGGCATGTCGGTCCCTACTTCTCGGTGGGAACATTCTATATGTCTATAACGTTGTATATCCTAACCTAAGGGAACCTAACATCTCGGATGTAATATTTTAAAACTTTCCTGGCATGTCGGTCCCTACGTCTCGGTGGGAACATTATATACGTATATAACGATATATATCCTAACCTAAGGCAACCTAACATCTCGGATGTAATATTTTACAACATTACTGGCGCTTCGGCTGCTACTTTTCGGTGGGAACGTTATATACGTCTATAACGTTACATATCCTAACTTATGGCATCATAACATCTCGGATGTTACATTTTACAACATTCCTGGCGTGTCGTCGCCTGCTCCTCGATGGAGACATTATATACGTGTATAACGTTGTATATCCTAACGTAACGCAACCTAACATCTGGAATGTAATGCATTACAACATTCCTGGCGTGTCGTCGCCTGCTTCTCGATGGGGACATTATATACGTCTATAACGTTGTATATTCTAACCTAACGCAACCTAACATCTGGGATGTAATATTTTACAACATTCCTGGCATGTCGGTCCCTATGTCTCCGTCGGTACATTATATACGTCTATAACGTTGTATATCCTAACCTAACGCAACCTAACATCTGGGATGTAATATTTTAAAACATTCCTGGCATGTCGGTCCCTACGTCTCGGTGGGATGATTATATACGTCTATAACGATATATATCCTAACCTAAGGCAATCTAACATCTCGGATGTAATATTTTAAAACATTCCTGGCGCTTCGGCTGCTAACTTTCGGTGGGAACATTATATACGGCTATAACGTTACATATCCTAACGTATGGCAACATAAAATCTTGGATGTTATATTTTACAACATTCCTGGCGTGTCGTCGCCTGCTTCTCGATGGGGACTTTATATACGTCTATAACGTTGTATATCCTAACCTAACGGAACCTAACATCTGGGACGTAATATTTTACAACAATCCTGGCATGTCGGTCCCTACGTCTCGGTGGGAACGTTATATACGTCTATAACGATATATATCCTAACCTAAGGGAACCTTACATCTCGGATGTAATATTTTACACCATTCCTGGCATGTCGGGCCCTACTTCTCGGTGGGAACATTGTATACGTCTATAACGTTATATATCCTAGCCTACGGCAACCTAACTTGTCGAATGTAATATTTTACAACATTCCTGGCGTGTCGTCGCCTGCTTCTCGATGGGGACATTATATACGTCTATAACGTTGTATATACTAACCTAACGCAACCTAACATCTGGGATGTAATATTCTACAACATTCCTGGCATGTCGGTCCCTACGTCTCCATGGGTACATTATATACGTCTGTAACTTTGTATATCCTACCCTAACGCAACCTAACATCTGGGATGTAATATTTCACAACATTCCTGGCATGTCGGTCCCTACGTCTCCGTGGGTACATTATATACTTCTATAACGTTGTATATCCTACCCTAACGCAACCTAACATCTGGGATGTAATATTTCACAACATTCCTGGCATGTCGGTCCCTACGTCTCCGTGGGTACATTATATACTTCTATAACGTTGTATATCCTAACCTAACGCAACCTAACATCTGGGATGTAATATTTTAAAACATTCCTGGCATGTCGGTCCCTACGTCTCGGTGGGAACATTATATACGTCTATAACGATATATATCCTAGCCTAAGGCAACCTATCACCTCGGATGTAATATTTTAAAACATTCCTGGCGCTTCGGCTGCTACTTTTCGGTGGGAACATTATATACGGCTATAACATTACATATCCTAACGTATGGCAACATAAAATCTCGGATGTTATATTTTACAACATTCCTGGCGTGTCGTCGCCTGCTTCTCGATGGGGACTTTATATACGTCTATAACGTTGTATATCCTAACCTAACGCAACCTAACATCTGGGATGTAATATTTTACAACATTCCTGGCATGTCGGTCCCTACGTCTCGGTGGGAACATTCTATATGTCTATAACGTTGTTTATCCTAACCTAAGGCAATCTAACATCTCGGATGTAATATTTTAAAACATTCCTGGCGCTTCGGCTGCTACCTTTCGGTGGGAACATTATATACGGCTATAACGTTACATATCCTAACGTATGGCAACATAAAATCTCGGATGTTATATTTTACAACATTCCTGGCGTGTCGTCGCCTGCTTCTCGATGGGGACTTTATATACGTCTATAACGTTGTATATCCTAACCTAACGCAACCTAACATCTGGGACGTAATATTTTACAACAATCCTGGCATGTCGGTCCCTACGTCTCGGTGGGAACGTTATATACGTCTATAACGATATATATCCTAACCTAAGGGAACCTTACATCTCGGATGTAATATTTTACACCATTCCTGGCATGTCGGGCCCTACTTCTCGGTGGGAACATTGTATACGTCTATAACGTTATATATCCTAGCCTACGGCAACCTAACTTGTCGAATGTAATATTTTACAACATTCCTGGCGTGTCGTCGCCTACTTCTCGATGGGGGCATTATATACATCTATAACGTTGTATATTCTAACCTAACACAACCTAACATCTGGGATGTAACATTTTACATCATTCTGGCTTGTCGTCGCCTGCTTCTCGATGGGGACATTATATACGTCTATAACGTTGTATATACTAACCTAACGCAACCTAACATCTGGGATGTAATATTCTACAACATTCCTGGCATGTCGGTCTCTACGTCTCCGTGGGTACATTATATACGTCTGTATCTTTGTATATCCTACCCTAACGCAACCTAACATCTGGGATGTAATATTTCACAACATTCCTGGCATGTCGGTCCCTACGTCTCCGTGGGTACATTATATACATCTATAACGTTGTATATCCTAACCTAACGCAACCTAACATCTGGGATGTAATATTTTAAAACATTCCTGGCATGTCGGTCCCTACGTCTCGGTGGGAACATTATATACATCTATAACGATATATATCCTAGCCTAAGGCAACCTATCATCTCGGATGTAATATTTTAAAACATTCCTGGCGCTTCGGCTGCTACTTTTCGGTGGGAACATTATATACGGCTATAACATTACATATCCTAACGTATGGCAACATAAAATCTCGGTTGTTATATTTTACAACATTCCTGGCGTGTCGTCGCCTGCTTCTCGATGGGGACTTTATATACGTCTATAACGTTGTATATCCTAACCTAACGCAACCTAACATCTGGGATGTAATATCTTACAACATTCCAGGCATGTCGGTCCCTACGTCTCGGTGGGAACGTTATATACGTCTATAACTATATATATCCTAACCTAAGGGAACCTTACATCTCGGATGTAATATTTTACAACATTCCTGGCATGTCGGGCCCTACTTCTCGGAGGGAACATTGTATACGTCTATAACGATATATATCCTAGCCTAAGGCAACCTAACATGTCGAATGTAATATTTTACAACATTCCTGTCGTGTCGTCGCCTGCTTCTCGATGGGGACATTATATACGTCTATAACGTTGTATATTCTAACCTAACGCAACCTAACATCTGGTATGTAACATATTACTACATTCCTGGCGTGTCGTCGCCTACTTCTGGATGGGGACATTATATACATCTATAACGTTATATATTCTAACAGAAGGGAACCTAACATCTGGGATATAATATTTTAAAACATTCCTGGCATGTCGGTCCCTACGTCTCCGTGGGTACATTATATACATCTATAACGTTGTATATCCTAACCTAACGCAACCTAACATCTGGGATGTAATATTTTAAAACATTCCTGGCATGTCGGTCCCTACGTCTCGGTGGGAACATTATATACATCTATAACGATATATATCCTAGCCTAAGGCAACCTATCATCTCGGATGTAATATTTTAAAACATTCCTGGCGCTTCGGCTGCTACTTTTCGGTGGGAACATTATATACGGCTATAACATTACATATCCTAACGTATGGCAACATAAAATCTCGGTTGTTATATTTTACAACATTCCTGGCGTGTCGTCGCCTGCTTCTCGATGGGGACTTTATATACGTCTATAACGTTGTATATCCTAACCTAACGCAACCTAACATCTGGGATGTAATATCTTACAACATTCCTGGCATGTCGGTCCCTACGTCTCGGTGGGAACGTTATATACGTCTATAACTATATATATCCTAACCTAAGGGAACCTTACATCTCGGATGTAATATTTTACAACATTCCTGGCATGTCGGGCCCTACTTCTCGGAGGGAACATTGTATACGTCTATAACGATATATATCCTAGCCTAAGGCAACCTAACATGTCGAATGTAATATTTTACAACATTCCTGTCGTGTCGTCGCCTGCTTCTCGATGGGGACATTATATACGTCTATAACGTTATATATCCTAACGTATGGCAACATAAAATCTCGGATGTTATATTTTACAACATTCCTGGCGTGTCGTCGCCTGCTTCTCGATGGGGACTTTATATACGTCTACAACGTTGTATATCCTAACCTAAGGCAACCTAACATCTCGGAGGTAATATTTTACAACATTCTGGCGTGTCGTCGCCTGCTTCTCGATGGGGACATTACATACGTCTATAACGTTGTATATACTAACCTAACGCAACCTAACATCTGGGATGTAATATTTTACAACATTCCTGGCATGTCGGTCCCTACGTCTCCGTCGGTACATTATATACGTCTATAACGTTGTACATCCTAACCTAACGGAACCTAACATCTGGGATGTAATATTTTGAAACATTCCTGGCATGTCGGTCCCTACGTCTCGGTGGGAAGATTATATAAGTCTATAACGATATATATCTTAACCTAAGGCAATCTAACATCTCGGATGTAATATTTTAAAACATTCCTGGCGCTTCGGCTGCTACCTTTCGGTGGGAACATTATATACGGCTATAACGTTACATATCCTAACGTATGGCAACATAAAATCTCGGATGTTATATTTTACAACATTCCTGGCGTGTCGTCGCCTGCTTCTCGATGGGGACTTTATATACGTCTATAACGTTGTATATCCTAACCTAACGCAACATAACATCTGGGATGTAATATTTTACAACATTCCTGGCATGTCGGTCCCTACTTCTCGGTGGAAACAATGTATACGTCTATAACGATATATATCCTAGCCTAAGGCAACCCAAAATGTCGAATGTAATATTTTACAACATTCCTGCCGTGTCGCCGCCTACTTCACGAATGGGGACATTATATAAATCTATAACGTTATATATCTTACCCTAAGGCAACCTAACACCTCGGATGTAATATTTTACAACATTCCTGGCATGTCGGTCCCTACTTCTCGGTGGGAACATTCTATATGTCTATAACGTTGTATATCCTAACCTAAGGGAACCTAACATCTCGGATGTAATATTTTAAAACTTTCCTGGCATGTCGGTCCCTACGTCTCGGTGGGAACATTATATACGTATATAACGATATATATCCTAACCTAAGGCAACCTAACATCTCGGATGTAATATTTTACAACATTACTGGCGCTTCGGCTGCTACTTTTCGGTGGGAACGTTATATACGTCTATAACGTTACATATCCTAACTTATGGCATCATAACATCTCGGATGTTACATTTTACAACATTCCTGGCGTGTCGTCGCCTGCTCCTCGATGGAGACATTATATACGTGTATAACGTTGTATATCCTAACGTAACGCAACCTAACATCTGGAATGTAATGCATTACAACATTCCTGGCGTGTCGTCGCCTGCTTCTCGATGGGGACATTATATACGTCTATAACGTTGTATATTCTAACCTAACGCAACCTAACATCTGGGATGTAATATTTTACAACATTCCTGGCATGTCGGTCCCTATGTCTCCGTCGGTACATTATATACGTCTATAACGTTGTATATCCTAACCTAACGCAACCTAACATCTGGGATGTAATATTTTAAAACATTCCTGGCATGTCGGTCCCTACGTCTCGGTGGGATGATTATATACGTCTATAACGATATATATCCTAACCTAAGGCAATCTAACATCTCGGATGTAATATTTTAAAACATTCCTGGCGCTTCGGCTGCTAACTTTCGGTGGGAACATTATATACGGCTATAACGTTACATATCCTAACGTATGGCAACATAAAATCTCGGATGTTATATTTTACAACATTCCTGGCGTGTCGTCGCCTGCTTCTCGATGGGGACTTTATATACGTCTATAACGTTGTATATCCTAACCTAACGGAACCTAACATCTGGGACGTAATATTTTACAACAATCCTGGCATGTCGGTCCCTACGTCTCGGTGGGAACGTTATATACGTCTATAACGATATATATCCTAACCTAAGGGAACCTTACATCTCGGATGTAATATTTTACACCATTCCTGGCATGTCGGGCCCTACTTCTCGGTGGGAACATTGTATACGTCTATAACGTTATATATCCTAGCCTACGGCAACCTAACTTGTCGAATGTAATATTTTACAACATTCCTGGCGTGTCGTCGCCTGCTTCTCGATGGGGACATTATATACGTCTATAACGTTGTATATACTAACCTAACGCAACCTAACATCTGGGATGTAATATTCTACAACATTCCTGGCATGTCGGTCCCTACGTCTCCGTGGGTACATTATATACGTCTGTAACTTTGTATATCCTACCCTAACGCAACCTAACATCTGGGATGTAATATTTCACAACATTCCTGGCATGTCGGTCCCTACGTCTCCGTGGGTACATTATATACTTCTATAACGTTGTATATCCTACCCTAACGCAACCTAACATCTGGGATGTAATATTTCACAACATTCCTGGCATGTCGGTCCCTACGTCTCCGTGGGTACATTATATACTTCTATAACGTTGTATATCCTAACCTAACGCAACCTAACATCTGGGATGTAATATTTTAAAACATTCCTGGCATGTCGGTCCCTACGTCTCGGTGGGAACATTATATACGTCTATAACGATATATATCCTAGCCTAAGGCAACCTATCACCTCGGATGTAATATTTTAAAACATTCCTGGCGCTTCGGCTGCTACTTTTCGGTGGGAACATTATATACGGCTATAACATTACATATCCTAACGTATGGCAACATAAAATCTCGGATGTTATATTTTACAACATTCCTGGCGTGTCGTCGCCTGCTTCTCGATGGGGACTTTATATACGTCTATAACGTTGTATATCCTAACCTAACGCAACCTAACATCTGGGATGTAATATTTTACAACATTCCTGGCATGTCGGTCCCTACGTCTCGGTGGGAACATTCTATATGTCTATAACGTTGTTTATCCTAACCTAAGGCAATCTAACATCTCGGATGTAATATTTTAAAACATTCCTGGCGCTTCGGCTGCTACCTTTCGGTGGGAACATTATATACGGCTATAACGTTACATATCCTAACGTATGGCAACATAAAATCTCGGATGTTATATTTTACAACATTCCTGGCGTGTCGTCGCCTGCTTCTCGATGGGGACTTTATATACGTCTATAACGTTGTATATCCTAACCTAACGCAACCTAACATCTGGGACGTAATATTTTACAACAATCCTGGCATGTCGGTCCCTACGTCTCGGTGGGAACGTTATATACGTCTATAACGATATATATCCTAACCTAAGGGAACCTTACATCTCGGATGTAATATTTTACACCATTCCTGGCATGTCGGGCCCTACTTCTCGGTGGGAACATTGTATACGTCTATAACGTTATATATCCTAGCCTACGGCAACCTAACTTGTCGAATGTAATATTTTACAACATTCCTGGCGTGTCGTCGCCTACTTCTCGATGGGGGCATTATATACATCTATAACGTTGTATATTCTAACCTAACACAACCTAACATCTGGGATGTAACATTTTACATCATTCTGGCTTGTCGTCGCCTGCTTCTCGATGGGGACATTATATACGTCTATAACGTTGTATATACTAACCTAACGCAACCTAACATCTGGGATGTAATATTCTACAACATTCCTGGCATGTCGGTCTCTACGTCTCCGTGGGTACATTATATACGTCTGTATCTTTGTATATCCTACTCTAACGCAACCTAACATCTGGGATGTAATATTTCACAACATTCCTGGCATGTCGGTCCCTACGTCTCCGTGGGTACATTATATACATCTATAACGTTGTATATCCTAACCTAACGCAACCTAACATCTGGGATGTAATATTTTAAAACATTCCTGGCATGTCGGTCCCTACGTCTCGGTGGGAACATTATATACATCTATAACGATATATATCCTAGCCTAAGGCAACCTATCATCTCGGATGTAATATTTTAAAACATTCCTGGCGCTTCGGCTGCTACTTTTCGGTGGGAACATTATATACGGCTATAACATTACATATCCTAACGTATGGCAACATAAAATCTCGGTTGTTATATTTTACAACATTCCTGGCGTGTCGTCGCCTGCTTCTCGATGGGGACTTTATATACGTCTATAACGTTGTATATCCTAACCTAACGCAACCTAACATCTGGGATGTAATATCTTACAACATTCCAGGCATGTCGGTCCCTACGTCTCGGTGGAAACGTTATATACGTCTATAACTATATATATCCTAACCTAAGGGAACCTTACATCTCGGATGTAATATTTTACAACATTCCTGGCATGTCGGGCCCTACTTCTCGGAGGGAACATTGTATACGTCTATAACGATATATATCCTAGCCTAAGGCAACCTAACATGTCGAATGTAATATTTTACAACATTCCTGTCGTGTCGTCGCCTGCTTCTCGATGGGGACATTATATACGTCTATAACGTTGTATATTCTAACCTAACGCAACCTAACATCTGGTATGTAACATATTACTACATTCCTGGCGTGTCGTCGCCTACTTCTGGATGGGGACATTATATACATCTATAACGTTATATATTCTAACAGAAGGGAACCTAACATCTGGGATATAATATTTTAAAACATTCCTGGCATGTCGGTCCCTACGTCTCCGTGGGTACATTATATACATCTATAACGTTGTATATCCTAACCTAACGCAACCTAACATCTGGGATGTAATATTTTAAAACATTCCTGGCATGTCGGTCCCTACGTCTCGGTGGGAACATTATATACATCTATAACGATATATATCCTAGCCTAAGGCAACCTATCATCTCGGATGTAATATTTTAAAACATTCCTGGCGCTTCGGCTGCTACTTTTCGGTGGGAACATTATATACGGCTATAACATTACATATCCTAACGTATGGCAACATAAAATCTCGGTTGTTATATTTTACAACATTCCTGGCGTGTCGTCGCCTGCTTCTCGATGGGGACTTTATATACGTCTATAACGTTGTATATCCTAACCTAACGCAACCTAACATCTGGGATGTAATATCTTACAACATTCCTGGCATGTCGGTCCCTACGTCTCGGTGGGAACGTTATATACGTCTATAACTATATATATCCTAACCTAAGGGAACCTTACATCTCGGATGTAATATTTTACAACATTCCTGGCATGTCGGGCCCTACTTCTCGGAGGGAACATTGTATACGTCTATAACGATATATATCCTAGCCTAAGGCAACCTAACATGTCGAATGTAATATTTTACAACATTCCTGTCGTGTCGTCGCCTGCTTCTCGATGGGGACATTATATACGTCTATAACGTTGTATATTCTAACCTAACGCAACCTAACATCTGGTATGTAACATATTACTACATTCCTGGCGTGTCGTCGCCTACTTCTGGATGGGGACATTATATACATCTATAACGTTATATATTCTAACAGAAGGGAACCTAACATCTGGGATATAATATTTTAAAACATTCCTGGCATGTCGGTCCCTACGTCTCGGTGGGAACATTATATACGTCTATAACGATATATATCCTAACCTAAGGCAACCTAACATCTCGGATGTAATATTTTAAAACATTCCTGGCGCTTCGGCTGCTACTTTTCGGTGGGAACATTATATACGGCTATAACGTTACATATCCTAACGTATGGCAACATAAAATCTCGGATGTTATATTTTACAACATTCCTGGCGTGTCGTCGCCTGCTTCTCGATGGGGACTTTATATACGTCTACAACGTTGTATATCCTAACCTAAGGCAACCTAACATCTCGGATGTAATATTTTACAACATTCCTGGCGTGTCGTCGCCTGCTTCTCGATGGGGACATTATATACGTCTATAACGTTGTATATACTAACCTAACGCAACCTAACATCTGGGATGTAATATTTTACAGCATTCCTGGCATGTCGGTCCCTACGTCTCCGTGGGTACATTATATACGTCTGTGACTTTGTATATCCTACCCTAACGCAACCTAACATCTGGGATGTAATATTTTAAAACATTCCTGGCATGTCGGTCCCTACGTCTCGGTGGGAACATTATATACGTCTATGACGATATATAGCCTAACATAAGGCAACCTAACACCTCTGATGTAATATTTTACAACATTCCTGGCGCTTCGGCTGCTACTCTTCGGTGGGAATATTATATACGTCTATAACGTTACATATCCTAACGTATGGCAACATAACATCTCGGATGATATATTTTACAACATTCCTGGCGTGTCGTCGCCTGCTTCTCGATGGGGACTTTATAAACGTCTATAACGTTGTATATCCTACCCTAACGCAACCTAACATCTGGGATGTAATATTTTAAAACATTCCTGGCATGTCGGTCCCTACGTCTGGGTGAGAACATTATATACGCCTATGACGATTAATAGCCTAACCTAAGGCAACCTAACATCTCGGATGTAATATTTTACAACATTCCTGGCGCTTCGGCTGCTACTTTTCGGTGGGAACATTATATACGTCTATAACGTTACATATCCTAGCCTAAGGCAACCTAACACCTCGGATGTAATATTTTACAACATTCCTGACGCGTCGGTCCCTAATTCTCGGTGGGAACATTATATACGTCTATAACGTTATATATCCTAGCCTACGGCAACCTAACTTGTCGAATGTAATATTTTACAACATTCCTGGCGTGTCGTCGCCTACTTCTCGATGGGGACATTATATACATCTATAACGTTGTATATCCTTACCTAAGGCAACCTAACATCTCGGATGTAATATTTTACAACATTCTGGCGTGTCGTCCCCTGCTTCTAGATGGGGACATTATATACGTCTATAACCTTGTATATACTAACGTAACGCAACCTAACATCTGGGATGTAATATTTTACAACATTTCTGGCATGTCGGTCCCTACGTCTCCGTGGGTACATTATATACGTCTGTAACTTTGTATATCCTACCCTAAAGCAACCTAACATCTGGGATGTAATATTTTAAAACATTCCTGGCATGTCGGTCCCTACGTCTCGGTGGGAACATTATATAGGTCTATAACGATATATATCCTAACCTAAGGCAACCTAACATCTCGGATGTAATATTTTAAAACATTCCTGGCGCTTCGGCTGCTACTTTTCGGGGGGAACATTATATACGGCTATAACGTTACATATCCTAACGTATGGCAGCATAAAATCTCGGATGTTATATTTTACAACATTCCTGGCGTGTCGTCGCCTGCTTCTCGATGGGGACTTTATATACGTCTACAACGTTGTATATCCTAACCTAAGGCAACCTAACATCTCGGATGTAATATTTTACAACATTCTGGCGTGTCGTCGCCTGCTTCTCGATGGGGACATTATATACGTCTATAACGTTGTATATACTAACCTAACGCAACCTAACATCTGGGATGTAATATTTTACAGCATTCCTGGCATGTCGGTCCCTACGTCTCCGTGGGTACATTATATACGTCTGTAACTTTGTATATCCTACCCTAACGCCACCTAACATCTGGGATGTAATATTTTAAAACATTCCTGGCATGTCGGTCCCTACGTCTCGGTGGGAACATTATATACGTCTATGACGATATATAGCCTAACCTAAGGCAACCTAACATCTCGGATGTAATATTTTACAACATTCCTGGCGCTTCGGCTGCTACTTTTCGGTGGGAATATTATATACGTCTATAACGTTACATATCCTAACGTATGGCAACATAACATCTCGGATGTTATATTTTACAACATTCCTGGCGTGTCGTCGCCTGCTTCTCGATGGGGACTTTATATACGTCTACAACGTTGTATATCCTAACCTAACGCAACCTAACATCCGCGATGTAATATTTTACAACATTCCTGGCATGTCGGGCCCTACTTCTCGGTGGGAACATTGTATACGTCTATAACGATATATATCCTAGCCTAAGGCAACCTAACATGTCGAATGTAATATTTTACAACATTCCTGTCGTGTCGTCGCCTACTTCTGGATGGGGACATTATATACATCTATAACGTTATATATCCTAGCCTAAGGCAACCTAACATCTCGGATGTAATATTTTACAACATTCCTGACGCGTCGGTCCCTATTTCTCGGTGGGAACATTATATACGTCTATAACGTTATATATCCTAGCCTACGGCAACCGAACTTGTCGAATGTAATATTTTACAACATTCCTGGCGTGTCGTCGCCTACTTCTCGATGGGGACATTATATACATCTATAACGTTGTATATCCTTACCTAAGGCAACCTAACATCTCGGATGTAATATTTTACAACATTCTGGCGTGTCGTCCCCTGCTTCTCGATGGGGACATTATATACGTCTATAACCTTGTATATACTAACCTAACGCAACCTAACATCTGGGATATAATATTTTAAAACATTCCTGGCATGTCGGTCCCTACGTCTCGGTGGGAACATTATATACGTCTATAACGATATATATCCTAACCTAAGGCAACCTAACATCTCGGATGTAATATTTTACAACATTCCTGGCGCTTCGGCTGCTACTTTTCGGTGGGAACATTATATACGGCTATAACGTTACATATCCTAACGTATGGCAACATAAAATCTCGGATGTTATATTTTACAACATTCCTGGCGTGTCGTCGCCTGCTTCTCGATGGGGACTTTATATACGTCTACAACGTTGTATATCCTAACCTAAGGTAACCTAACATCTCGGATGTAATATTTTACAACATTCTGGCGTGTCGTCGCCTGCTTCTCGATGGGGACATTATACACGTCTATAACGTTGTATATACTAACCTAACGCAACCTAACATCTGGGATGTAATATTTTACAGCATTCCTGGCATGTCGGTCCCTACGTCTCCGTGGGTACATTATATACGTCTGTAACTTTGTATATCCTACCCTAACGCCACCGAACATCTGGGATGTAATATTTTAAAACATTCCTGGCATGTCGGTCCCTACGTCTCGGTGGGAACATTATATACGTCTATGACGATATATAGCCTAACCTAAGGCAACCTAACATCTCGGATGTAATATTTTACAACATTCCTGGCGCTTCGGCTGCTACTTTTCGGTGGGAATATTATATACGTCTATAACGTTACATATCCTAACGTATGGCAACATAACATCTCGGATGTTATATTTTACAACATTCCTGGCGTGTCGTCGCCTGCTTCTCGATGGGGACTTTATAAACGTCTATAAGTTTGTATATCCTACCCTAACGCAACCTAACGTGTGGGATGTAATATTTTAAAACATTCTTGGCATGTCGGTCCCTACGTCTGGGTGGGAACATTATATACGTCTATGACGATTTATAGCCTAACCTAAGGCAACCTAACATCTCGGATGTAATATTTTACAACATTCCTGGCGCTTCGGCTGCTACTTTTCGGTGGGAACATTATATACGTCTATAACGTTACATATCCTAGCCTAAGGCAACCTAACATCTCGGATGTAATATTTTACAACATTCCTGTCGTGTCGTCGCCTGCTTCTCGATGGGGACTTTATATACGTCTACAACGTTGTATATCCTAACCTAACGCAACTTAACATCCGGGATGTAATATTTTACAACATTCCTGGCATGTCGGGCCCTACTTCTCGGTGGGAACATTGTATACGTCTATAACGATATATATCCTAGTCTAAGGCAACCTAACATGTCGAATGTAATATTTTACGACATTCCTGTCGTGTCGTCGCCTGCTTCTCGATGGGGACATTATACACGTCTATAACGTTGTATATTCTAACCTAACGCAACCTAATATCTGGGATGTAACATTCTACTACATTCCTGGCGTATCGTCGCCTACTTCTGGATGGGGACATTATATACATCTATAACGTTATATATCCTAACCTAAGGGAACCTAACATCTTAGGTGTAATATTTTACAACATTCCTGACGCGTCGGCCGCTATTTCTCGGTGGGAATATTGTATACGTCTATAACGTTATATATCCTAGCCTAAGGCAACCTAACATCTCGGATGTAATATTTTACAACATTCCTGACGCGTCGGTCCGTATTTCTCGGTGGGAACATTATATACGTCTATAGCGTTATATATCCTAGCCTACGGCATCCTAACTTGTCGAATGTAATATTTTACAACATTCCTGGCGTGTCGTCGCCTACTTCTCGATGGGGACATTATATACATCTATAACGTTGTATATCCTTACCTAAGGCAACCAAAACATCTCGGATGTAATATTTTACAACATTCTGGCGTGTCGTCCCCTGCTTCTCGATGGGGACATTATATACGTCTATAAACTTGTATATACTAACCTAACGCAACCTAACTTCTGGGATGTAATATTTTACAACATTTCTGGCATGTCGGTCCCTACGTCTCCGTGGGTACATTATATACGTCTGTAACTTTGTATATCCTACCCTAAAGCAACCTAACATCTGGGATGTAATATTTTAAAACATTCCTGGCATGTCGGTCCCTACGTCTCGGTGGGAACATTATATACGTCTATAACGATATATATCCTAACCTAAGGCAACCTAACATCTCGGATGTAATATTTTAAAACATTCCTGGCGCTTCGGCTGCTACTTTTCGGTGGGAACATTATATACGGCTATAACGTTACATATCCTAACGTATGGCAACATAAAATCTCGGATGTTATATTTTACAACATTCCTGGCGTGTCGTCGCCTGCTTCTCGATGGGGACTTTATATACGTCTACAACGTTGTATATCCTAACCTAAGGTAACCTAACATCTCGGATGTAATATTTTACAACATTCTGGCGTGTCGTCGCCTGCTTCTCGATGGGGACATTATACACGTCTATAACGTTGTATATACTAACCTAACGCAACCTAACATCTGGGATGTAATATTTTACAGCATTCCTGGCATGTCGGTCCCTACGTCTCCGTGGGTACATTATATACGTCTGTAACTTTGTATATCCTACCCTAACGCCACCGAACATCTGGGATGTAATATTTTAAAACATTCCTGGCATGTCGGTCCCTACGTCTCGGTGGGAACATTATATACGTCTATGACGATATATAGCCTAACCTAAGGCAACCTAACATCTCGGATGTAATATTTTACAACATTCCTGGCGCTTCGGCTGCTACTTTTCGGTGGGAATATTATATACGTCTATAACGTTACATATCCTAACGTATGGCAACATAACATCTCGGATGTTATATTTTACAACATTCCTGGCGTGTCGTCGCCTGCTTCTCGATGGGGACTTTATAAACGTCTATAAGTTTGTATATCCTACCCTAACGCAACCTAACGTGTGGGATGTAATATTTTAAAACATTCTTGGCATGTCGGTCCCTACGTCTGGGTGGGAACATTATATACGTCTATGACGATTTATAGCCTAACCTAAGGCAACCTAACATCTCGGATGTAATATTTTACAACATTCCTGGCGCTTCGGCTGCTACTTTTCGGTGGGAACATTATATACGTCTATAACGTTACATATCCTAGCCTAAGGCAACCTAACATCTCGGATGTAATTTTTTACAACATTCCTGTCGTGTCGTCGCCTGCTTCTCGATGGGGACTTTATATACGTCTACAACGTTGTATATCCTAACCTAACGCAACTTAACATCCGGGATGTAATATTTTACAACATTCCTGGCATGTCGGGCCCCACTTCTCGGTGGGAACATTGTATACGTCTATAACGATATATATCCTAGTCTAAGGCAACCTAACATGTCGAATGTAATATTTTACGACATTCCTGTCGTGTCGTCGCCTGCTTCTCGATGGGGACATTATACACGTCTATAACGTTGTATATTCTAACCTAACGCAACCTAATATCTGGGATGTAACATTCTACTACATTCCTGGCGTATCGTCGCCTACTTCTGGATGGGGACATCATATACATCTATAACGTTATATATCCTAACCTAAGGGAACCTAACATCTTAGGTGTAATATTTTACAACATTCCTGACGCGTCGGCCGCTATTTCTCGGTGGGAATATTGTATACGTCTATAACGTTATATATCCTAGCCTAAGGCAACCTAACATCTCGGATGTAATATTTTACAACATTCCTGACGCGTCGGTCCCTATTTCTCGGTGGGAACATTATATACGTCTATAGCGTTATATATCCTAGCCTACGGCATCCTAACTTGTCGAATGTAATATTTTACAACATTCCTGGCGTGTCGTCGCCTACTTCTCGATGGGGACATTATATACATCTATAACGTTGTATATCCTTACCTAAGGCAACCTAACATCTCGGATGTAATATTTTACAACATTCTGGCGTGTCGTCCCCTGCTTCTCGATGGGGACATTATATACGTCTATAAACTTGTATATACTAACCTAACGCAACCTAACTTCTGGGATGTAATATTTTACAACATTTCTGGCATGTCGGTCCCTACGTCTCCGTGGGTACATTATATACGTCTGTAACTTTGTATATCCTACCCTAAAGCAACCTAACATCTGGGATGTAATATTTTAAAACATTCCTGGCATGTCGGTCCCTACGTCTCGGTGGGAACATTATATACGTCTATAACGATATATATCCTAACCTAAGGCAACCTAACATCTCGGATGTAATATTTTAAAACATTCCTGGCGCTTCGGCTGCTACTTTTCGGTGGGAACATTATATACGGCTATAACGTTACATATCCTAACGTATGGCAACATAAAATCTCGGATGTTATATTTTACAACATTCCTGGCGTGTCGTCGCCTGCTTCTCGATGGGGACTTTATATACGTCTACAACGTTGTATATCCTAACCTAAGGCAACCTAACATCTCGGATGTAATATTTTACAACATTCCTGGCGTGTCGTCGCCTGCTTCTCGATGGGGACATTATATACGTCTATAACGTTGTATATACTAACCTAACGCAACCTAACATCTGGGATGTAATATTTTACAGCATTCCTGGCATGTCGGTCCCTACGTCTCCGTGCGTACATTATATACGTCTGTGACTTTGTATATCCTACCCTAACGCAACCTAACATCTGGGATGTAATATTTTAAAACATTCCTGGCATGTCGGTCCCTACGTCTCGGTGGGAACATTATATACGTCTATGACGATATATAGCCTAACCTAAGGCAACCTAACATCCCGGATGTAATATTTTACAACATTCCTGGCGCTTCGGCTGCTACTTTTCGGTGGGAATATTATATACGTCTATAACGTTACATATCCTAACGTATGGCAACATAACATCTCGGATGTTATATTTTACAACATTCCTGGCGTGTCGTCGCCTGCTTCTCGATGGGGACTTTATAAACGTCTATAAGTTTGTATATCCTACCCTAACGCAACCTAACATCTGGGATGTAATATTTTAAAACATTCCTGGCATGTCGGTCCCTACGTCTCGGTGGGAACATTATATACGTCTATAACGTTACATATCCTAGCCTAAGGCAACCTAACATCTCGGATGTAATATTTTACAACATTCCTGTCGTGTCGTCGCCTGCTTCTCGATGGGGACTTTATATACGTCTACAACGTTGTATATCCTAACCTAACGCAACTTAACATCCGGGATGTAATATTTTACAACATTCCTGGCATGTCGGGCCCTACTTCTCGGTGGGAACATTGTATACGTCTATAACGATACATATCCTAGCCTAAGGCAACCTAACATGTCGAATGTAATATTTTACAACATTCCTGTCGTGTCGTCGCCTGCTTCTCGATGGGGACATTATACACGTCTATAACGTTGTATATTCTAACCTAACGCAACCTAATATCTGGGATGTAACATTCTACTACATTCCTGGCGTATCGTCGCCTACTTCTGGATGGGGACATTATATACATCTATAACGTTATATATCCTAACCTAAGGGAACCTAACATCTTAGGTGTAATATTTTACAACATTCCTGACGCGTCGGCCGCTATTTCTCGGTGGGAATATTGTATACGTCTATAACGTTATATATCCTAGCCTAAGGCAACCTAACATCTCGGATGTAATATTTTACAACATTCCTGACGCGTCGGTCCCTATTTCTCGGTGGGAACATTATATACGTCTATAGCGTTATATATCCTAGCCTACGGCATCCTAACTTGTCGAATGTAATATTTTACAACATTCCTGGCGTGTCGTCGCCTACTTCTCGATGGGGACATTATATACATCTATAACGTTGTATATCCTTACCTAAGGCAACCTAACATCTCGGATGTAATATTTTACAACATTCCTGGCGCTTCGGCTGCTACTTTTCGGTGGGAATATTATATACGTCTATAACGTTACATATCCTAACGTATGGCAACATAACATCTCGGATGTTATATTTTACAACATTCCTGGCGTGTCGTCGCCTGCTTCTCGATGGGGACTTTATAAACGTCTATAAGTTTGTATATCCTACCCTAACGCAACCTAACGTGTGGGATGTAATATTTTAAAACATTCTTGGCATATCGGTCCCTACGTCTGGGTGGGAACATTATATACGTCTATGACGATTTATAGCCTAACCTAAGGCAACCTAACATCTCGGATGTAATATTTTACAACATTCCTGGCGCTTCGGCTGCTACTTTTCGGTGGGAACATTATATACGGCTATAACGTTACATATCCTAACGTATGGCAACATAAAATCTCGGATGTTATATTTTACAACATTCCTGGCGTGTCGTCGCCTGCTTCTCGATGGGGACTTTATATACGTCTACAACGTTGTATATCCTAACCTAAGGCAACCTAACATCTCGGATGTAATATTTTACAACATTCCTGGCGTGTCGTCGCCTGCTTCTCGATGGGGACATTATATACGTCTATAACGTTGTATATACTAACCTAACGCAACCTAACATCTGGGATGTAATATTTTACAGCATTCCTGGCATGTCGGTCCCTACGTCTCCGTGGGTACATTATATACGTCTGTGACTTTGTATATCCTACCCTAACGCAACCTAACATCTGGGATGTAATATTTTAAAACATTCCTGGCATGTCGGTCCCTACGTCTCGGTGGGAACATTATATACGTCTATGACGATATATAGCCTAACATAAGGCAACCTAACACCTCTGATGTAATATTTTACAACATTCCTGGCGCTTCGGCTGCTACTCTTCGGTGGGAATATTATATACGTCTATAACGTTACATATCCTAACGTATGGCAACATAACATCTCGGATGATATATTTTACAACATTCCTGGCGTGTCGTCGCCTGCTTCTCGATGGGGACTTTATAAACGTCTATAACGTTGTATATCCTACCCTAACGCAACCTAACATCTGGGATGTAATATTTTAAAACATTCCTGGCATGTCGGTCCCTACGTCTGCGTGAGAACATTATATACGCCTATGACGATTAATAGCCTAACCTAGGGCAACCTAACATCTCGGATGTAATATTTTACAACATTCCTGGCGCTTCGGCTGCTACTTTTCGGTGGGAACATTATATACGTCTATAACGTTACATATCCTAGCCTAAGGCAACCTAACATCTCGGATGTAATATTTTACAACATTCCTGACGCGTCGGTCCCTAATTCTCGGTGGGAACATTATATACGTCTATAACGTTATATATCCTAGCCTACGGCAACCTAACTTGTCGAATGTAATATTTTACAACATTCCTGGCGTGTCGTCGCCTACTTCTCGATGGGGACATTATATACATCTATAAGGTTGTATATCCTTACCTAAGGCAACCTAACATCTCGGATGTAATATTTTACAACATTCTGGCGTGTCGTCCCCTGCTTCTAGATGGGGACATTATATACGTCTATAACCTTGTATATACTAACCTAACGCAACCTAACATCTGGGATGTAATATTTTACAACATTTCTGGCATGTCGGTCCCTACGTCTCCGTGGGTACATTATATACGTCTGTAACTTTGTATATCCTACCCTAAAGCAACCTAACATCTGGGATGTAATATTTTAAAACATTCCTGGCATGTCGGTCCCTACGTCTCGGTGGGAACATTATATAGGTCTATAACGATATATATCCTAACCTAAGGCAACCTAACATCTCGGATGTAATATTTTAAAACATTCCTGGCGCTTCGGCTGCTACTTTTCGGTGGGAACATTATATACGGCTATAACGTTACATATCCTAACGTATGGCAACATAAAATCTCGGATGTTATATTTTACAACATTCCTGGCGTGTCGTCGCCTGCTTCTCGATGGGGACTTTATATACGTCTACAACGTTGTATATCCTAACCTAAGGCAACCTAACATCTCGGATGTAATATTTTACAACATTCTGGCGTGTCGTCGCCTGCTTCTCGATGGGGACATTATATACGTCTATAACGTTGTATATACTAACCTAACGCAACCTAACATCTGGGATGTAATATTTTACAGCATTCCTGGCATGTCGGTCCCTACGTCTCCGTGGGGACATTATATACGTCTGTAACTTTGTATATCCTACCCTAACGCCACCTAACATCTGGGATGTAATATTTTAAAACATTCCTGGCATGTCGGTCCCTACGTCTCGGTGGGAACATTATATACGTCTATGACGATATATAGCCTAACCTAAGGCAACCTAACATCTCGGATGTAATATTTTACAACATTCTTGGCGCTTCGGCTGCTACTTTTCGGTGGGAATATTATATACGTCTATAACGTTACATATCCTAACGTATGGCAACATAACATCTCGGATGTTATATTTTACAACATTCCTGGCGTGTCGTCGCCTGCTTCTCGATGGGGACTTTATATACGTCTACAACGTTGTATATCCTAACCTAACGCAACCTAACATCCGCGATGTAATATTTTACAACATTCCTGGCATGTCGGGCCCTACTTCTCGGTGGGAACATTGTATACGTCTATAACGATATATATCCTAGCCTAAGGCAACCTAACATGTCGAATGTAATATTTTACAACATTCCTGTCGTGTCGTCGCCTACTTCTGGATGGGGACATTATATACATCTATAACGTTATATATCCTAGCCTAAGGCAACCTAACATCTCGGATGTAATATTTTACAACATTCTGGCGTGTCGTCCCCTGCTTCTCGATGGGGACATTATATACGTCTATAACCTTGTATATACTAACCTACCGCAACCTAACATCTGGGATATAATATTTTAAAACATTCCTGGCATGTCGGTCCCTACGTCTCGGTGGGAACATTATATACGTCTATAACGATATATATCCTAACCTAAGGCAACCTAACATCTCGGATGTAATATTTTACAATATTCCTGGCGCTTCGGCTGCTACTTTTCGGTGGGAACATTATATACGGCTATAACGTTACATATCCTAACGTATGGCAACATAAAATCTCGGATGTTATATTTTACAACATTCCTGGCGTGTCGTCGCCTGCTTCTCGATGGGGACTTTATATACGTCTACAACGTTGTATATCCTAACCTAAGGTAACCTAACATCTCGGATGTAATATTTTACAACATTCTGGCGTGTCGTCGCCTGCTTCTCGATGGGGACATTATACACGTCTATAACGTTGTATATACTAACCTAACGCAACCTAACATCTGGGATGTAATATTTTACAGCATTCCTGGCATGTCGGTCCCTACGTCTCCGTGGGTACATTATATACGTCTGTAACTTTGTATATCCTACCCTAACGCCACCTAACAACTGGGATGTAATATTTTAAAACATTCCTGGCATGTCGGTCCCTACGTCTCGGTGGGAACATTATATACGTCTATGACGATATATAGCCTAACCTAAGGCAACCTAACATCTCGGATGTAATATTTTACAACATTCCTGGCGCTTCGGCTGCTACTTTTCGGTGGGAATATTATATACGTCTATAACGTTACATATCCTAACGTATGGCAACATAACATCTCGGATGTTATATTTTACAACATTCCTGGCGTGTCGTCGCCTGCTTCTCGATGGGGACTTTATAAACGTCTATAAGTTTGTATATCCTACCCTAACGCAACCTAACGTGTGGGATGTAATATTTTAAAACATTCTTGGCATGTCGGTCCCTACGTCTGGGTGGGAACATTATATACGTCTATGACGATTTATAGCCTAACCTAAGGCAACCTAACATCTCGGATGTAATATTTTACAACATTCCTGGCGCTTCGGCTGCTACTTTTCGGTGGGAACATTACATACGTCTATAACGTTACATATCCTAGCCTAAGGCAACCTAACATCTCGGATGTAATATTTTACAACATTCCTGTCGTGTCGTCGCCTGCTTCTCGATGGGGACTTTATATACGTCTACAACGTTGTATATCCTAACCTAACGCAACTTAACATCCGGGATGTAATATTTTACAACATTCCTGGCGTATCGTCGCCTACTTCTGGATGGGGACATTATATACATCTATAACGTTATATATCCTAACCTAAGGGAACCTAACATCTTAGGTGTAATATTTTACAACATTCCTGACGCGTCGGCCGCTATTTCTCGGTAGGAATATTGTATACGTCTATAACGTTATATATCCTAGCCTAAGGCAACCTAACATCTCGGATGTAATATTTTACAACATTCCTGGCGCTTCGGCTGCTACTTTTCGGTGGGAATATTATATACGTCTATAACGTTACATATCCTAACGTATGGCAACATAACATCTCGGATGTTATATTTTACAACATTCCTGGCGTGTCGTCGCCTGCTTCTCGATGGGGACTTTATAAACGTCTATAAGTTTGTATATCCTACCCTAACGCAACCTAACGTGTGGGATGTAATATTTTAAAACATTCTTGGCATGTCGGTCCCTACGTCTGGGTGGGAACATTATATACGTCTATGACGATTTATAGCCTAACCTAAGGCAACCTAACATCTCGGATGTAATATTTTACAACATTCCTGGCGCTTCGGCTGCTACTTTTCGGTGGGAACATTATATACGGCTATAACGTTACATATCCTAACGTATGGCAACATAAAATCTCGGATGTTATATTTTACAACATTCCTGGCGTGTCGTCGCCTGCTTCTCGATGGGGACTTTATATACGTCTACAACGTTGTATATCCTAACCTAAGGCAACCTAACATCTCGGATGTAATATTTTACAACATTCCTGGCGTGTCGTCGCCTGCTTCTCGATGGGGACATTATATACGTCTATAACGTTGTATATACTAACCTAACGCAACCTAACATCTGGGATGTAATATTTTACAGCATTCCTGGCATGTCGGTCCCTACGTCTCCGTGGGTACATTATATACGTCTGTGACTTTGTATATCCTACCCTAACGCAACCTAACATCTGGGATGTAATATTTTAAAACATTCCTGGCATGTCGGTCCCTACGTCTCGGTGGGAACATTATATACGTCTATGACGATATATAGCCTAACATAAGGCAACCTAACACCTCTGATGTAATATTTTACAACATTCCTGGCGCTTCGGCTGCTACTCTTCGGTGGGAATATTATATACGTCTATAACGTTACATATCCTAACGTATGGCAACATAACATCTCGGATGATATATTTTACAACATTCCTGGCGTGTCGTCGCCTGCTTCTCGATGGGGACTTTATAAACGTCTATAACGTTGTATATCCTACCCTAACGCAACCTAACATCTGGGATGTAATATTTTAAAACATTCCTGGCATGTCGGTCCCTACGTCTGGGTGAGAACATTATATACGCCTATGACGATTAATAGCCTAACCTAGGGCAACCTAACATCTCGGATGTAATATTTTACAACATTCCTGGCGCTTCGGCTGCTACTTTTCGGTGGGAACATTATATACGTCTATAACGTTACATATCCTAGCCTAAGGCAACCTAACATCTCGGATGTAATATTTTACAACATTCCTGACGCGTCGGTCCCTAATTCTCGGTGGGAACATTATATACGTCTATAACGTTATATATCCTAGCCTACGGCAACCTAACTTGTCGAATGTAATATTTTACAACATTCCTGGCGTGTCGTCGCCTACTTCTCGATGGGGACATTATATACATCTATAAGGTTGTATATCCTTACCTAAGGCAACCTAACATCTCGGATGTAATATTTTACAACATTCTGGCGTGTCGTCCCCTGCTTCTAGATGGGGACATTATATACGTCTATAACCTTGTATATACTAACCTAACGCAACCTAACATCTGGGATGTAATATTTTACAACATTTCTGGCATGTCGGTCCCTACGTCTCCGTGGGTACATTATATACGTCTGTAACTTTGTATATCCTACCCTAAAGCAACCTAACATCTGGGATGTAATATTTTAAAACATTCCTGGCATGTCGGTCCCTACGTCTCGGTGGGAACATTATATAGGTCTATAACGATATATATCCTAACCTAAGGCAACCTAACATCTCGGATGTAATATTTTAAAACATTCCTGGCGCTTCGGCTGCTACTTTTCGGTGGGAACATTATATACGGCTATAACGTTACATATCCTAACGTATGGCAACATAAAATCTCGGATGTTATATTTTACAACATTCCTGGCGTGTCGTCGCCTGCTTCTCGATGGGGACTTTATATACGTCTACAACGTTGTATATCCTAACCTAAGGCAACCTAACATCTCGGATGTAATATTTTACAACATTCTGGCGTGTCGTCGCCTGCTTCTCGATGGGGACATTATATACGTCTATAACGTTGTATATACTAACCTAACGCAACCTAACATCTGGGATGTAATATTTTACAGCATTCCTGGCATGTCGGTCCCTACGTCTCCGTGGGTACATTATATACGTCTGTAACTTTGTATATCCTACCCTAACGCCACCTAACATCTGGGATGTAATATTTTAAAACATTCCTGGCATGTCGGTCCCTACGTCTCGGTGGGAACATTATATACGTCTATGACGATATATAGCCTAACCTAAGGCAACCTAACATCTCGGATGTAATATTTTACAACATTCCTGGCGCTTCGGCCGCTATTTCTCGGTAGGAATATTGTATACGTCTATAACGTTATATATCCTAGCCTAAGGCAACCTAACATCTCGGATGTAATATTTTACAACATTCCTGGCGCTTCGGCTGCTACTTTTCGGTGGGAATATTATATACGTCTATAACGTTACATATCCTAACGTATGGCAACATAACATCTCGGATGTTATATTTTACAACATTCCTGGCGTGTCGTCGCCTGCTTCTCGATGGGGACTTTATAAACGTCTATAAGTTTGTATATCCTACCCTAACGCAACCTAACGTGTGGGATGTAATATTTTAAAACATTCTTGGCATGTCGGTCCCTACGTCTGGGTGGGAACATTATATACGTCTATGACGATTTATAGCCTAACCTAAGGCAACCTAACATCTCGGATGTAATATTTTACAACATTCCTGGCGCTTCGGCTGCTACTTTTCGGTGGGAACATTATATACGGCTATAACGTTACATATCCTAACGTATGGCAACATAAAATCTCGGATGTTATATTTTACAACATTCCTGGCGTGTCGTCGCCTGCTTCTCGATGGGGACTTTATATACGTCTACAACGTTGTATATCCTAACCTAAGGCAACCTAACATCTCGGATGTAATATTTTACAACATTCCTGGCGTGTCGTCGCCTGCTTCTCGATGGGGACATTATATACGTCTATAACGTTGTATATACTAACCTAACGCAACCTAACATCTGGGATGTAATATTTTACAGCATTCCTGGCATGTCGGTCCCTACGTCTCCGTGGGTACATTATATACGTCTGTGACTTTGTATATCCTACCCTAACGCAACCTAACATCTGGGATGTAATATTTTAAAACATTCCTGGCATGTCGGTCCCTACGTCTCGGTGGGAACATTATATACGTCTATGACGATATATAGCCTAACATAAGGCAACCTAACACCTCTGATGTAATATTTTACAACATTCCTGGCGCTTCGGCTGCTACTCTTCGGTGGGAATATTATATACGTCTATAACGTTACATATCCTAACGTATGGCAACATAACATCTCGGATGATATATTTTACAACATTCCTGGCGTGTCGTCGCCTGCTTCTCGATGGGGACTTTATAAACGTCTATAACGTTGTATATCCTACCCTAACGCAACCTAACATCTGGGATGTAATATTTTAAAACATTCCTGGCATGTCGGTCCCTACGTCTGGGTGAGAACATTATATACGCCTATGACGATTAATAGCCTAACCTAGGGCAACCTAACATCTCGGATGTAATATTTTACAACATTCCTGGCGCTTCGGCTGCTACTTTTCGGTGGGAACATTATATACGTCTATAACGTTACATATCCTAGCCTAAGGCAACCTAACATCTCGGATGTAATATTTTACAACATTCCTGACGCGTCGGTCCCTAATTCTCGGTGGGAACATTATATACGTCTATAACGTTATATATCCTAGCCTACGGCAACCTAACTTGTCGAATGTAATATTTTACAACATTCCTGGCGTGTCGTCGCCTACTTCTCGATGGGGACATTATATACATCTATAAGGTTGTATATCCTTACCTAAGGCAACCTAACATCTCGGATGTAATATTTTACAACATTCTGGCGTGTCGTCCCCTGCTTCTAGATGGGGACATTATATACGTCTATAACCTTGTATATACTAACCTAACGCAACCTAACATCTGGGATGTAATATTTTACAACATTTCTGGCATGTCGGTCCCTACGTCTCCGTGGGTACATTATATACGTCTGTAACTTTGTATATCCTACCCTAAAGCAACCTAACATCTGGGATGTAATATTTTAAAACATTCCTGGCATGTCGGTCCCTACGTCTCGGTGGGAACATTATATAGGTCTATAACGATATATATCCTAACCTAAGGCAACCTAACATCTCGGATGTAATATTTTAAAACATTCCTGGCGCTTCGGCTGCTACTTTTCGGTGGGAACATTATATACGGCTATAACGTTACATATCCTAACGTATGGCAACATAAAATCTCGGATGTTATATTTTACAACATTCCTGGCGTGTCGTCGCCTGCTTCTCGATGGGGACTTTATATACGTCTACAACGTTGTATATCCTAACCTAAGGCAACCTAACATCTCGGATGTAATATTTTACAACATTCTGGCGTGTCGTCGCCTGCTTCTCGATGGGGACATTATATACGTCTATAACGTTGTATATACTAACCTAACGCAACCTAACATCTGGGATGTAATATTTTACAGCATTCCTGGCATGTCGGTCCCTACGTCTCCGTGGGTACATTATATACGTCTGTAACTTTGTATATCCTACCCTAACGCCACCTAACATCTGGGATGTAATATTTTAAAACATTCCTGGCATGTCGGTCCCTACGTCTCGGTGGGAACATTATATACGTCTATGACGATATATAGCCTAACCTAAGGCAACCTAACATCTCGGATGTAATATTTTACAACATTCCTGGCGCTTCGGCTGCTACTTTTCGGTGGGAATATTATATACGTCTATAACGTTACATATCCTAACGTATGGCAACATAACATCTCGGATGTTATATTTTACAACATTCCTGGCGTGTCGTCGCCTGCTTCTCGATGGGGACTTTATATACGTCTACAACGTTGTATATCCTAACCTAACGCAACCTAACATCCGCGATGTAATATTTTACAACATTCCTGGCATGTCGGGCCCTACTTCTCGGTGGGAACATTGTATACGTCTATAACGATATATATCCTAGCCTAAGGCAACCTAACATGTCGAATGTAATATTTTACAACATTCCTGTCGTGTCGTCGCCTACTTCTGGATGGGGACATTATATACATCTATAACGTTATATATCCTAGCCTAAGGCAACCTAACATCTCGGATGTAATATTTTACAACATTCTGGCGTGTCGTCCCCTGCTTCTCGATGGGGACATTATATACGTCTATAACCTTGTATATACTAACCTAACGCAACCTAACATCTGGGATATAATATTTTAAAACATTCCTGGCATGTCGGTCCCTACGTCTCGGTGGGAACATTATATACGTCTATAACGATATATATCCTAACCTAAGGCAACCTAACATCTCGGATGTAATATTTTAAAACATTCCTGGCGCTTCGGCTGCTACTTTTCGGTGGGAACATTATATACGGCTATAACGTTACATATCCTAACGTATGGCAACATAAAATCTCGGATGTTATATTTTACAACATTCCTGGCGTGTCGTCGCCTGCTTCTCGATGGGGACTTTATATACGTCTACAACGTTATATATCCTAACCTAAGGTAACCTAACATCTCGGATGTAATATTTTACAACATTCTGGCGTGTCGTCGCCTGCTTCTCGATGGGGACATTATACACGTCTATAACGTTGTATATACTAACCTAATGCAACCTAACATCTGGGATGTAATATTTTACAGCATTCCTGGCATGTCGGTCCCTACGTCTCCGTGGGTACATTATATACGTCTGTAACTTTGTATATCCTACCCTAACGCCACCGAACATCTGGGATGTAATATTTTAAAACATTCCTGGCATGTCGGTCCCTACGTCTCGGTGGGAACATTATATACGTCTATGACGATATATAGCCTAACCTAAGGCAACCTAACATCTCGGATGTAATATTTTACAACATTCCTGGCGCTTCGGCTGCTACTTTTCGGTGGGAATATTATATACGTCTATAACGTTACATATCCTAACGTATGGCAACATAACATCTCGGATGTTATATTTTACAACATTCCTGGCGTGTCGTCGCCTGCTTCTCGATGGGGACTTTATAAACGTCTATAAGTTTGTATATCCTACCCTAACGCAACCTAACGTGTGGGATGTAATATTTTAAAACATTCTTGGCATGTCGGTCCCTACGTCTGGGTGGGAACATTATATACGTCTATGACGATTTATAGCCTAACCTAAGGCAACCTAACATCTCGGATGTAATATTTTACAACATTCCTGGCGCTTCGGCTGCTACTTTTCGGTGGGAACATTATATACGTCTATAACGTTACATATCCTAGCCTAAGGCAACCTAACATCTCGGATGTAATATTTTACAACATTCCTGTCGTGTCGTCGCCTGCTTCTCGATGGGGACTTTATATACGTCTACAACGTTGTATATCCTAACCTAACGCAACTTAACATCCGGGATGTAATATTTTACAACATTCCTGGCATGTCGGGCCCTACTTCTCGGTGGGAACATTGTATACGTCTATAACGATATATATCCTAGTCTAAGGCAACCTAACATGTCGAATGTAATATTTTACGACATTCCTGTCGTGTCGTCGCCTGCTTCTCGATGGGGACATTATACACGTCTATAACGTTGTATATTCTAACCTAACGCAACCTAATATCTGGGATGTAACATTCTACTACATTCCTGGCGTATCGTCGCCTACTTCTGGATGGGGACATTATATACATCTATAACGTTATATATCCTAACCTAAGGGAACCTAACATCTTAGGTGTAATATTTTACAACATTCCTGACGCGTCGGCCGCTATTTCTCGGTGGGAATATTGTATACGTCTATAACGTTATATATCCTAGCCTAAGGCAACCTAACATCTCGGATGTAATATTTTACAACATTCCTGACGCGTCGGTCCCTATTTCTCGGTGGGAACATTATATACGTCTATAGCGTTATATATCCTAGCCTACGGCATCCTAACTTGTCGAATGTAATATTTTACAACATTCCTGGCGTGTCGTCGCCTACTTCTCGATGGGGACATTATATACATCTATAACGTTGTATATCCTTACCTAAGGCAACCTAACATCTCGGATGTAATATTTTACAACATTCTGGCGTGTCGTCCCCTGCTTCTCGATGGGGACATTATATACGTCTATAAACTTGTATATACTAACCTAACGCAACCTAACTTCTGGGATGTAATATTTTACAACATTTCTGGCATGTCGGTCCCTACGTCTCCGTGGGTACATTATATACGTCTGTAACTTTGTATATCCTACCCTAAAGCAACCTAACATCTGGGATGTAATATTTTAAAACATTCCTGGCATGTCGGTCCCTACGTCTCGGTGGGAACATTATATACGTCTATAACGATATATATCCTAACCTAAGGCAACCTAACATCTCGGATGTAATATTTTAAAACATTCCTGGCGCTTCGGCTGCTACTTTTCGGTGGGAACATTATATACGGCTATAACGTTACATATCCTAACGTATGGCAACATAAAATCTCGGATGTTATATTTTACAACATTCCTGGCGTGTCGTCGCCTGCTTCTCGATGGGGACTTTATATACGTCTACAACGTTGTATATCCTAACCTAAGGCAACCTAACATCTCGGATGTAATATTTTACAACATTCCTGGCGTGTCGTCGCCTGCTTCTCGATGGGGACATTATATACGTCTATAACGTTGTATATACTAACCTAACGCAACCCAACATCTGGGATGTAATATTTTACAGCATTCCTGGCATGTCGGTCCCTACGTCTCCGTGGGTACATTATATACGTCTGTGACTTTGTATATCCTACCCTAACGCAACCTAACATCTGGGATGTAATATTTTAAAACATTCCTGGCATGTCGGTCCCTACGTCTCGGTGGGAACATTATATACGTCTATGACGATATATAGCCTAACCTAAGGCAACCTAACATCTCGGATGTAATATTTTACAACATTCCTGGCGCTTCGGCTGCTACTTTTCGGTGGGAATATTATATACGTCTATAACGTTACATATCCTAACGTATGGCAACATAACATCTCGGATGTTATATTTTACAACATTCCTGGCGTGTCGTCGCCTGCTTCTCGATTGGGACTTTATAAACGTCTATAAGTTTGTATATCCTACCCTAACGCAACCTAACGTGTGGGATGTAATATTTTAAAACATTCTTGGCATGTCGGTCCCTACGTCTGGGTGGGAACATTATATACGTCTATGACGATTTATAGCCTAACCTAAGGCAACCTAACATCTCGGATGTAATATTTTACAACATTCCTGGCGCTTCGGCTGCTACTTTTCGGTGGGAACATTATATACGTCTATAACGTTACATATCCTAGCCTAAGGCAACCTAACATCTCGGATGTAATATTTTACAACATTCCTGTCGTGTCGTCGCCTGCTTCTCGATGGGGACATTATATACGTCTATAACGTTGTATATACTAACCTAACGCAACCTAACATCTGGGATGTAATATTTTACAGCATTCCTGGCATGTCGGTCCCTACGTCTCCGTGGGTACATTATATACGTCTGTGACTTTGTATATCCTACCCTAACGCAACCTAACATCTGGGATGTAATATTTTAAAACATTCCTGGCATGTCGGTCCCTACGTCTCGGTGGGAACATTATATACGTCTATGACGATATATAGCCTAACATAAGGCAACCTAACACCTCTGATGTAATATTTTACAACATTCCTGGCGCTTCGGCTGCTACTCTTCGGTGGGAATATTATATACGTCTATAACGTTACATATCCTAACGTATGGCAACATAACATCTCGGATGATATATTTTACAACATTCCTGGCGTGTCGTCGCCTGCTTCTCGATGGGGACTTTATAAACGTCTATAACGTTGTATATCCTACCCTAACGCAACCTAACATCTGGGATGTAATATTTTAAAACATTCCTGGCATGTCGGTCCCTACGTCTGGGTGAGAACATTATATACGCCTATGACGATTAATAGCCTAACCTAGGGCAACCTAACATCTCGGATGTAATATTTTACAACATTCCTGGCGCTTCGGCTGCTACTTTTCGGTGGGAACATTATATACGTCTATAACGTTACATATCCTAGCCTAAGGCAACCTAACATCTCGGATGTAATATTTTACAACATTCCTGACGCGTCGGTCCCTAATTCTCGGTGGGAACATTATATACGTCTATAACGTTATATATCCTAGCCTACGGCAACCTAACTTGTCGAATGTAATATTTTACAACATTCCTGGCGTGTCGTCGCCTACTTCTCGATGGGGACATTATATACATCTATAAGGTTGTATATCCTTACCTAAGGCAACCTAACATCTCGGATGTAATATTTTACAACATTCTGGCGTGTCGTCCCCTGCTTCTAGATGGGGACATTATATACGTCTATAACCTTGTATATACTAACCTAACGCAACCTAACATCTGGGATGTAATATTTTACAACATTTCTGGCATGTCGGTCCCTACGTCTCCGTGGGTACATTATATACGTCTGTAACTTTGTATATCCTACCCTAAAGCAACCTAACATCTGGGATGTAATATTTTAAAACATTCCTGGCATGTCGGTCCCTACGTCTCGGTGGGAACATTATATAGGTCTATAACGATATATATCCTAACCTAAGGCAACCTAACATCTCGGATGTAATATTTTAAAACATTCCTGGCGCTTCGGCTGCTACTTTTCGGTGGGAACATTATATACGGCTATAACGTTACATATCCTAACGTATGGCAACATAAAATCTCGGATGTTATATTTTACAACATTCCTGGCGTGTCGTCGCCTGCTTCTCGATGGGGACTTTATATACGTCTACAACGTTGTATATCCTAACCTAAGGCAACCTAACATCTCGGATGTAATATTTTACAACATTCTGGCGTGTCGTCGCCTGCTTCTCGATGGGGACATTATATACGTCTATAACGTTGTATATACTAACCTAACGCAACCTAACATCTGGGATGTAATATTTTACAGCATTCCTGGCATGTCGGTCCCTACGTCTCCGTGGGTACATTATATACGTCTGTAACTTTGTATATCCTACCCTAACGCCACCTAACATCTGGGATGTAATATTTTAAAACATTCCTGGCATGTCGGTCCCTACGTCTCGGTGGGAACATTATATACGTCTATGACGATATATAGCCTAACCTAAGGCAACCTAACATCTCGGATGTAATATTTTACAACATTCCTGACGCTTCGGCTGCTACTTTTCGGTGGGAATATTATATACGTCTATAACGTTTCATATCCTAACGTATGGCAACAAAACATCTCGGATGTTATATTTTACAACATTCCTGGCGTGTCGTCGCCTGCTTCTCGATGGGGACTTTATATACGTCTACAACGTTGTATATCCTAACCTAACGCAACCTAACATCCGCGATGTAATATTTTACAACATTCCTGGCATGTCGGGCCCTACTTCTCGGTGGGAACATTGTATACGTCTATAACGATATATATCCTAGCCTAAGGCAACCTAACATGTCGAATGTAATATTTTACAACATTCCTGTCGTGTCGTCGCCTACTTCTGGATGGGGACATTATATACATCTATAACGTTATATATCCTAACCTAAGGGAACCTAACATCTTAGGTGTAATATTTTACAACATTCCTGACGCGTCGGCCGCTATTTCTCGGTGGGAATATTGTATACGTCTATAACGTTATATATCCTAGCCTAAGGCAACCTAACATCTCGGATGTAATATTTTACAACATTCCTGACGCGTCGGTCCCTATTTCTCGGTGGGAACATTATATACGTCTATAGCGTTATATATCCTAGCCTACGGCATCCTAAGTTGTCGAATGTAATATTTTACAACATTCCTGGCGTGTCGTCGCCTACTTCTCGATGGGGACATTATATACATCTATAACGTTGTATATCCTTACCTAAGGCAACCTAACATCTCGGATGTAATATTTTACAACATTCTGGCGTGTCGTCCCCTGCTTCTCGATGGGGACATTATATACGTCTATAAACTTGTATATACTAACCTAACGCAACCTAACTTCTGGGATGTAATATTTTACAACATTTCTGGCATGTCGGTCCCTACGTCTCCGTGGGTACATTATATACGTCTGTAACTTTGTATATCCTACCCTAAAGCAACCTAACATCTGGGATGTAATATTTTAAAACATTCCTGGCATGTCGGTCCCTACGTCTCGGTGGGAACATTATATACGTCTATAACGATATATATCCTAACCTAAGGCAACCTAACATCTCGGATGTAATATTTTAAAACATTCCTGGCGCTTCGGCTGCTACTTTTCGGTGGGAACATTATATACGGCTATAACGTTACATATCCTAACGTATGGCAACATAAAATCTCGGATGTTATATTTTACAACATTCCTGGCGTGTCGTCGCCTGCTTCTCGATGGGGACTTTATATACGTCTACAACGTTGTATATCCTAACCTAAGGCAACCTAACATCTCGGATGTAATATTTTACAACATTCCTGGCGTGTCGTCGCCTGCTTCTCGATGGGGACATTATATACGTCTATAACGTTGTATATACTAACCTAACGCAACCTAACATCTGGGATGTAATATTTTACAGCATTCCTGGCATGTCGGTCCCTACGTCTCCGTGGGTACATTATATACGTCTGTGACTTTGTATATCCTACCCTAACGCAACCTAACATCTGGGATGTAATATTTTAAAACATTCCTGGCATGTCGGTCCCTACGTCTCGGTGGGAACATTATATACGTCTATGACGATATATAGCCTAACCTAAGGCAACCTAACATCTCGGATGTAATATTTTACAACATTCCTGGCGCTTCGGCTGCTACTTTTCGGTGGGAATATTATATACGTCTATAACGTTACATATCCTAACGTATGGCAACATAACATCTCGGATGTTATATTTTACAACATTCCTGGCGTGTCGTCGCCTGCTTCTCGATTGGGACTTTATAAACGTCTATAAGTTTGTATATCCTACCCTAACGCAACCTAACGTGTGGGATGTAATATTTTAAAACATTCTTGGCATGTCGGTCCCTACGTCTGGGTGGGAACATTATATACGTCTATGACGATTTATAGCCTAACCTAAGGCAACCTAACATCTCGGATGTAATATTTTACAACATTCCTGGCGCTTCGGCTGCTACTTTTCGGTGGGAACATTATATACGTCTATAACGTTACATATCCTAGCCTAAGGCAACCTAACATCTCGGATGTAATATTTTACAACATTCCTGTCGTGTCGTCGCCTGCTTCTCGATGGGGACATTATATACGTCTATAACGTTGTATATACTAACCTAACGCAACCTAACATCTGGGATGTAATATTTTACAGCATTCCTGGCATGTCGGTCCCTACGTCTCCGTGGGTACATTATATACGTCTGTGACTTTGTATATCCTACCCTAACGCAACCTAACATCTGGGATGTAATATTTTAAAACATTCCTGGCATGTCGGTCCCTACGTCTCGGTGGGAACATTATATACGTCTATGACGATATATAGCCTAACATAAGGCAACCTAACACCTCTGATGTAATATTTTACAACATTCCTGGCGCTTCGGCTGCTACTCTTCGGTGGGAATATTATATACGTCTATAACGTTACATATCCTAACGTATGGCAACATAACATCTCGGATGATATATTTTACAACATTCCTGGCGTGTCGTCGCCTGCTTCTCGATGGGGACTTTATAAACGTCTATAACGTTGTATATCCTACCCTAACGCAACCTAACATCTGGGATGTAATATTTTAAAACATTCCTGGCATGTCGGTCCCTACGTCTGGGTGAGAACATTATATACGCCTATGACGATTAATAGCCTAACCTAGGGCAACCTAACATCTCGGATGTAATATTTTACAACATTCCTGGCGCTTCGGCTGCTACTTTTCGGTGGGAACATTATATACGTCTATAACGTTACATATCCTAGCCTAAGGCAACCTAACATCTCGGATGTAATATTTTACAACATTCCTGACGCGTCGGTCCCTAATTCTCGGTGGGAACATTATATACGTCTATAACGTTATATATCCTAGCCTACGGCAACCTAACTTGTCGAATGTAATATTTTACAACATTCCTGGCGTGTCGTCGCCTACTTCTCGATGGGGACATTATATACATCTATAAGGTTGTATATCCTTACCTAAGGCAACCTAACATCTCGGATGTAATATTTTACAACATTCTGGCGTGTCGTCCCCTGCTTCTAGATGGGGACATTATATACGTCTATAACCTTGTATATACTAACCTAACGCAACCTAACATCTGGGATGTAATATTTTACAACATTTCTGGCATGTCGGTCCCTACGTCTCCGTGGGTACATTATATACGTCTGTAACTTTGTATATCCTACCCTAAAGCAACCTAACATCTGGGATGTAATATTTTAAAACATTCCTGGCATGTCGGTCCCTACGTCTCGGTGGGAACATTATATAGGTCTATAACGATATATATCCTAACCTAAGGCAACCTAACATCTCGGATGTAATATTTTAAAACATTCCTGGCGCTTCGGCTGCTACTTTTCGGTGGGAACATTATATACGGCTATAACGTTACATATCCTAACGTATGGCAACATAAAATCTCGGATGTTATATTTTACAACATTCCTGGCGTGTCGTCGCCTGCTTCTCGATGGGGACTTTATATACGTCTACAACGTTGTATATCCTAACCTAAGGCAACCTAACATCTCGGATGTAATATTTTACAACATTCTGGCGTGTCGTCGCCTGCTTCTCGATGGGGACATTATATACGTCTATAACGTTGTATATACTAACCTAACGCAACCTAACATCTGGGATGTAATATTTTACAGCATTCCTGGCATGTCGGTCCCTACGTCTCCGTGGGTACATTATATACGTCTGTAACTTTGTATATCCTACCCTAACGCCACCTAACATCTGGGATGTAATATTTTAAAACATTCCTGGCATGTCGGTCCCTACGTCTCGGTGGGAACATTATATACGTCTATGACGATATATAGCCTAACCTAAGGCAACCTAACATCTCGGATGTAATATTTTACAACATTCCTGGCGCTTCGGCTGCTACTTTTCGGTGGGAATATTATATACGTCTATAACGTTTCATATCCTAACGTATGGCAACATAACATCTCGGATGTTATATTTTACAACATTCCTGGCGTGTCGTCGCCTGCTTCTCGATGGGGACTTTATATACGTCTACAACGTTGTATATCCTAACCTAACGCAACCTAACATCCGCGATGTAATATTTTACAACATTCCTGGCATGTCGGGCCCTACTTCTCGGTGGGAACATTGTATACGTCTATAACGATATATATCCTAGCCTAAGGCAACCTAACATGTCGAATGTAATATTTTACAACATCCCTGTCGTGTCGTCGCCTACTTCTGGATGGGGACATTATATACATCTATAACGTTATATATCCTAGCCTAAGGCAACCTAACATCTCGGATGTAATATTTTACAACATTCTGGCGTGTCGTCCCCTGCTTCTCGATGGGGACATTATATACGTCTATAACCTTGTATATACTAACCTAACGCAACCTAACATCTGGGATATAATATTTTAAAACATTCCTGGCATGTCGGTCCCTACGTCTCGGTGGGAACATTATATACGTCTATAACGATATATATCCTAACCTAAGGCAACCTAACATCTCGGATGTAATATTTTACAACATTCCTGGCGCTTCGGCTGCTACTTTTCGGTGGGAACATTATATACGGCTATAACGTTACATATCCTAACGTATGGCAACATAAAATCTCGGATGTTATATTTTACAACATTCCTGGCGTGTCGTCGCCTGCTTCTCGATGGGGACTTTATATACGTCTACAACGTTGTATATCCTAACCTAAGGTAACCTAACATCTCGGATGTAATATTTTACAACATTCTGGCGTGTCGTCGCCTGCTTCTCGATGGGGACATTATACACGTCTATAACGTTGTATATACTAACCTAACGCAACCTAACATCTGGGATGTAATATTTTACAGCATTCCTGGCATGTCGGTCCCTACGTCTCCGTGGGTACATTATATACGTCTGTAACTTTGTATATCCTACCCTAACGCCACCTAACATCTGGGATGTAATATTTTAAAACATTCCTGGCATGTCGGTCCCTACGTCTCGGTGGGAACATTATATACGTCTATGACGATATATAGCCTAACATAAGGCAACCTAACACCTCTGATGTAATATTTTACAACATTCCTGGCGCTTCGGCTGCTACTCTTCGGTGGGAATATTATATACGTCTATAACGTTACATATCCTAACGTATGGCAACATAACATCTCGGATGATATATTTTACAACATTCCTGGCGTGTCGTCGCCTGCTTCTCGATGGGGACTTTATAAACGTCTATAACGTTGTATATCCTACCCTAACGCAACCTAACATCTGGGATGTAATATTTTAAAACATTCCTGGCATGTCGGTCCCTACGTCTGGGTGAGAACATTATATACGCCTATGACGATTAATAGCCTAACCTAGGGCAACCTAACATCTCGGATGTAATATTTTACAACATTCCTGGCGCTTCGGCTGCTACTTTTCGGTGGGAACATTATATACGTCTATAACGTTACATATCCTAGCCTAAGGCAACCTAACATCTCGGATGTAATATTTTACAACATTCCTGACGCGTCGGTCCCTAATTCTCGGTGGGAACATTATATACGTCTATAACGTTATATATCCTAGCCTACGGCAACCTAACTTGTCGAATGTAATATTTTACAACATTCCTGGCGTGTCGTCGCCTACTTCTCGATGGGGACATTATATACATCTATAAGGTTGTATATCCTTACCTAAGGCAACCTAACATCTCGGATGTAATATTTTACAACATTCTGGCGTGTCGTCCCCTGCTTCTAGATGGGGACATTATATACGTCTATAACGTTGTATATACTAACATAACGCAACCTAACATCTGGGATGTAATATTTTACAGCATTCCTGGCATGTCGGTCCCTACGTCTCCGTGGGTACATTATATACGTCTGTAACTTTGTATATCCTACCCTAACGCCACCTAACATCTGGGATGTAATATTTTAAAACATTCCTGGCATGTCGGTCCCTACGTCTCGGTGGGAACATTATATACGTCTATGACGATATATAGCCTAACCTAAGGCAACCTAACATCTCGGATGTAATATTTTACAACATTCCTGGCGCTTCGGCTGCTACTTTTCGGTGGGAATATTATATACGTCTATAACGTTACATATCCTAACGTATGGCAACATAACATCTCGGATGTTATATTTTACAACATTCCTGGCGTGTCGTCGCCTGCTTCTCGATGGGGACTTTATATACGTCTACAACGTTGTATATCCTAACCTAACGCAACCTAACATCCGCGATGTAATATTTTACAACATTCCTGGCATGTCGGGCCCTACTTCTCGGTGGGAACATTGTATACGTCTATAACGATATATATCCTAGCCTAAGGCAACCTAACATGTCGAATGTAATATTTTACAACATTCCTGTCGTGTCGTCGCCTACTTCTGGATGGGGACATTATATACATCTATAACGTTATATATCCTAGCCTAAGGCAACCTAACATCTCGGATGTAATATTTTACAACATTCTGGCGTGTCGTCCCCTGCTTCTCGATGGGGACATTATATACGTCTATAACCTTGTATATACTAACCTAACGCAACCTAACATCTGGGATATAATATTTTAAAACATTCCTGGCATGTCGGTCCCTACGTCTCGGTGGGAACATTATATACGTCTATAACGATATATATCCTAACCTAAGGCAACCTAACATCTCGGATGTAATATTTTACAACATTCCTGGCGCTTCGGCTGCTACTTTTCGGTGGGAACATTATATACGGCTATAACGTTACATATCCTAACGTATGGCAACATAAAATCTCGGATGTTATATTTTACAACATTCCTGGCGTGTCGTCGCCTGCTGCTCGATGGGGACTTTATATACGTCTACAACGTTGTATATCCTAACCTAACGCAACCTAACATCCGCGATGTAATATTATACAACATTCCTGGCATGTCGGGCCCTACTTCTCGGTGGGAACATTGTATACGTCTATAACGTTATATATCCTAGCCTACGGCAACCGAACTTGTCGAATGTAATATTTTACAACATTCCTGGCGTGTCGTCGCCTACTTCTCGATGGGGACATTATATACATCTATAACGTTGTATATCCTTACCTAAGGCAACCTAACATCTCGGATGTAATATTTTACAACATTCTGGCGTGTCGTCCCCTGCTTCTCGATGGGGACATTATATACGTCTATAACCTTGTATATACTAACCTAACGCAACCTAACATCTGGGATATAATATTTTAAAACATTCCTGGCATGTCGGTCCCTACGTCTCGGTGGGAACATTATATACGTCTATAACGATATATATCCTAACATAAGGCAACCTAACATCTCGGATGTAATATTTTAAAACATTCCTGGCGCTTCGGCTGCTACTTTTCAGTGGGAACATTATATACGGCTATAACGTTACATATCCTAACGTATGGCAACATAAAATCTCGGATGTTATATTTTACAACATTCCTGGCGTGTCGTCGCCTGCTTCTCGATGGGGACTTTATAAACGTCTATAAGTTTGTATATCCTACCCTAACGCAAAATAACGTGTGGGATGTAATATTTTAAAACATTCTTGGCATGTCGGTCCCTACGTCTGGGTGGGAACATTATATACGTCTATGACGATTTATAGCCTAACCTAAGGCAACCTAACTTGTCGAATGTAATATTTTACAACATTCCTGGCGTGTCGTCGCCTACTTCTCGATGGGGACATTATATACATCTATAACGTTGTATATCCTTACCTAAGGCAACCTAACATCTCGGATGTAATATTTTACAACATTCTGGCGTGTCGTCCCCTGCTTCTAGATGGGGACATTATGTACGTCTATAACCTTGTATATACTAACCTAAAGCAACCTAACATCTGGGATGTAATATTTTAAAACATTCCTGGCATGTCGGTCCCTACGTCTCGGTGGGAACATTATATAGGTCTATAACGATATATATCCTAACCTAAGGCAACCTAACATCTCGGATGTAATATTTTAAAACATTCCTGGCGCTTCGGCTGCTACTTTTCGGTGGGAACATTATATACGGCTATAACGTTACATATCCTAACGTATGGCAACATAAAATCTCGGATGTTATATTTTACAACATTCCTGGCGTGTCGTCGCCTGCTTCTCGATGGGGACTTTATATACGTCTACAACGTTGTATATCCTAACCTAAGGCAACCTAACATCTCGGATGTAATATTTTACAACATTCTGGCGTGTCGTCGCCTGCTTCTCGATGGGGACATTATATACGTCTATAACGTTGTATATACTAACCTAACGCAACCTAACATCTGGGATGTAATATTTTACAGCATTCCTGGCATGTCGGTCCCTACGTCTCCGTGGGTACATTATATACGTCTGTAACTTTGTATATCCTACCCTAACGCCACCTAACATCTGGGATGTAATATTTTAAAACATTCCTGGCATGTCGGTCCCTACGTCTCGGTGGGAACATTATATACGTCTATGACGATATATAGCCTAACCTAAGGCAACCTAACATCTCGGATGTAATATTTTACAACATTCCTGGCGCTTCGGCTGCTACTTTTCGGTGGGAATATTATATACGTCTATAACGTTACATATCCTAACGTATGGCAACATAACATCTCGGATGTTATATTTTACAACATTCCTGGCGTGTCGTCGCCTGCTTCTCGATGGGGACTTTATATACGTCTACAACGTTGTATATCCTAACCTAACGCAACCTAACATCCGCGATGTAATATTTTACAACATTCCTGGCATGTCGGGCCCTACTTCTCGGTGGGAACATTGTATACGTCTATAACGATATATATCCTAGCCTAAGGCAACCTAACATGTCGAATGTAATATTTTACAACATTCCTGTCGTGTCGTCGCCTACTTCTGGATGGGGACATTATATACATCTATAACGTTATATATCCTAGCCTAAGGCAACCTAACATCTCGGATGTAATATTTTACAACATTCCTGACGCGTCGGTCCCTATTTCTCGGTGGGAACATTATATACGTCTATAACGTTATATATCCTAGCCTACGGCAACCGTACTTGTCGAATGTAATATTTTACAACATTCCTGGCGTGTCGTCGCCTACTTCTCGATGCGGACATTATATACATCTATAACGTTGTATATCCTTACCTAAGGCAACCTAACATCTCGGATGTAATATTTTACAACATTCTGGCGTGTCGTCCCCTGCTTCTCGATGGGGACATTATATACGTCTATAACCTTGTATATACTAACCTAACGCAACCTAACATCTGGGATATAATATTTTAAAACATTCCTGGCATGTCGGTCCCTACGTCTCGGTGGGAACATTATATACGTCTATAACGATATATATCCTAACCTAAGGCAACCTAACATCTCGGATGTAATATTTTACAACATTCCTGGCGCTTCGGCTGCTACTTTTCGGTGGGAACATTATATACGGCTATAACGTTACATATCCTAACGTATGGCAACATAAAATCTCGGATGTTATATTTTACAACATTCCTGGCGTGTCGTCGCCTGCTTCTCGATGGGGACATTATACACGTCTATAACGTTGTATATACTAACCTAACGCAACCTAACATCTGGGATGTAATATTTTACAGCATTCCTGGCATGTCGGTCCCTACGTCTCCGCGGGTACATTATATACGTCTGTAACTTTGTATATCCTACCCTAACGCCACCTAACATCTGGGATGTAATATTTTAAAACATTCCTTGCATGTCGGTCCCTACGTCTCCGTGGGTACATTATATACGTCTGTGACTTTGTATATCCTACCCTAACGCAACCTAACATCTCGGATGTAATATTTTAAAACATTCCTGGCATGTCGGTCCCTACGTCTCGGTGGGAACATTATATACGTCTATGACGATATATAGCCTAACATAAGGCAACCTAACACCTCTGATGTAATATTTTACAACATTCCTGGCGCTTCGGCTGCTACTCTTCGGTGGGAATATTATATACGTCTATAACGTTACGTATCCTAACGTATGGCAACATAACATCTCGGATGATATATTTTACAACATTCCTGGCGTGTCGTCGCCTGCTTCTCGATGGGGACTTTATAAACGTCTATAACGTTGTATATCCTACCCTAACGCAACCTAACATCTGGGATGTAATATTTTAAAACATTCCTGGCATGTCGGTCCCTACGTCTGGGTGAGAACATTATATACGTCTATGACGATTTATAGCCTAACCTAAGGCAACCTAACATCTCGGATGTAATATTTTACAACATTCCTGGCGCTTCGGCTGCTACTTTTCGGTGGGAACATTATATACGTCTATAACGTTACATATCCTAGCCTAAGGCAACCTAACATCTCGGATGTAATATTTTACAACATTCCTGACGCGTCGGTCCCTAATTCTCGGTGGGAACATTATATACGTCTATAACGTTATATATCCTAGCCTACGGCAACCTAACTTGTCGAATGTAATATTTTACAACATTCCTGGCGTGTCGTCGCCTACTTCTCGATGGGGACATTATATACATCTATAACGTTGTATATCCTTACCTAAGGCAACCTAACATCTCGGATGTAATATTTTACAACATTCTGGCGTGTCGTCCCCTGCTTCTAGATGGGGACATTATATACGTCTATAACCTTGTATATACTAACCTAACGCAACCTAACATCTGGGATGTAATATTTTACAACATTTCTGGCATGTCGGTCCCTACGTCTCCGTGGGTACATTATATACGTCTGTAACTTTGTATACCCTACCCTAAAGCAACCTAACATCTGGGATGTAATATTTTAAAACATTCCTGGCATGTCGGTCCCTACGTCTCGGTGGGAACATTATATAGGTCTATAACGATATATATCCTAACCTAAGGCAACCTAACATCTCGGATGTAATATTTTAAAATATTCCTGGCGCTTCGGCTGCTACTTTTCGGTGGGAACATTATATACGGCTATAACGTTACATATCCTAACGTATGGCAACATAAAATCGCGGATGTTATATTTTACAACATTCCTGGCGTGTCGTCGCCTGCTTCTCGATGGGGACTTTATATACGTCTACAACGTTGTATATCCTAACCTAAGGCAACCTAACATCTCGGATGTAATATTTTACAACATTCCTGACTCGTCGGTCTCTATTTCTCGGTGGGAAAATTATATACGTCTATAATGTTGTATATCCTAACCTAACGCAATCTAACTTCTGGGATGATATATTTTACAACATTCCTGGCATGTCTGTTCCCACATCTCGGTGGGAAAATTATATACGTCTATAACGTTATATATCCTAACCTAAGGCAAACTAACCTCAATACCGTAATATTTTACAACATTCCTGGCGTGACGGCGCCTACTTCCCGATGGGGACATTATATACGTCTATAACGTTGTATATCCTAACCTATGGGAACCTAACATCTCGGGTGTAATATTTTACAACATTCCTGACGCGTCGGCCCCCATTTCTCGGTGGGAACATTATATACGTCTATAACGTTGTATATCCTAACCTAACGCAACCTAACGTCTCGGATGTAATAGTTGACAACATTCCTGGCGTGTAGCCCCGTACTTCTCGGTGGGGACATTATATACGTCTATAACGTTATATATCCTAACCTAACCCATCTAGCCCCTCACTCGAAATGTTTTACAGAATCCCGTTCGGATCGGCACGTACTACTCGGTGGGAACATTATGTACGTCTATAACGTTATATATCCTAAACAAGGCAACCTATCATCTCTACCGTAATATTTTACAACATTCCTGGCATGCAAGTGCCTAGTTCTCTGTGGTAACATTATATACGTCTATAACGTTATATATCTTAACCTAAGGCAACCTAATATCTCGGATGATATATTTTACTACATTCCTGGAGCAGCGGCACCTACTTCTCGGTGGGAACAGTATATACGTCTAAAACCTTATATATCCTAACCTAAGGCAACCTAACATGCCGAATGTAATATTTTACAACATTCCCGGCGCTTCGGTCCCTACTTCTCTGTGGTAATATTATATACGTCTAAAACGTTATATGTCCTAACCTAAGGCAACCTAACATGCCGAATGTAATATTTTACAACATTCCCGGCGCTTCGGTCCCAACTTCTCTGTGGTAACATTATATCCGTCTATAAGGGTATATATCCTAGCCTAAGGCAATCTAACATCTCGGATGTAATATTTTACTACATTCCTGGAAGGTCGGCTCCTACTTCTCGGTGGGAACATTATATAAGTCAATGACGTTATATGTCCTAACCTAAGGCAACCTAACACCTCTACCGTAAAATTTTACAACATTCCTGGCACGCAAGTACCTATATCTCTGTGGTAACATTATGTACGTCTATAACGTTATATATCCTAGCCTATGGCAACCTAACGTCTCGGATGTAATATTTTACTACATTCCTGGCACGTCGGCCCCTACTTCTCGGTGGGAACATCATATACTTCTATAACGCTACATATCCTAGCCTAAGGCAACCTAATATGTCGAATGTAATATTTTACAACATGCCTGGCGCGTCGGCACCTACTTCTCGGTGGGAACATTATATATGTCAATAATGTTATATATCCTAACCTAAGGCAACCTAACATCGAGGATGTAATATTTTACTACATTCCTGGCACGTCGGCCCCTACTTCTTGGTGGGAACATTATATACGTTTATAACGCTATATATTCTAAGCTAAGGGCACCAAACATCTCGGATGTAATATTTGACAACATTCCTGGCTTGTCGGTCCGTACTTCTCGCTGGGAATATCATATACGTCTATAACGTTATATATCCTAGCCTAAGGCAATCCTGACATGTCGAATGTAATATTTTACAACATTCCTGCCGTGTCGGCCCGTAGTTCACGGTTGTAACATTATATACGCCTACAACGTTATATATGCTAGCGTAAGGCAACCTGACATCTCGGATGAAATATTTGACAACATTCCTGCGTGTTAGCGCGTACTTCTCGGTGGGAACATCATATACGTCTATAACGTTATATATCCTGTCGTAAGGCAACATAACATCTCGGATGTAATATTTTAAAAACATTCCTGGCGTGTCGTCGCCTACTTCTCGATGGGGACGTTATATACGTCTATAACGTTGTATATCCTAACCTAACTCAACCTAACATCTGTGATGTCATATTTTACAACATTCCTGGCATGTCGGTCCCTACGTCTCCGTGGGTACATTATATACGTCTATAACGTTGTATATACTAACCTAACGCAACCTAACATCTAGGATCTAATATTTTAAAACATTCCGGGCATGTCGGTCCCTGCGTCTCGGTGGGAACATAATATACGTCTATAACGATATATATCCTAACCTAAGGCAACCTAACATCTCGAATGTGGTATTTTACAACATTCCAGGCGGGTCGGCCGTTACTTCTGAGTGGGAGCATTATATACGTCTATATCGTAATATAACCTAACCTATCCCATTTTGCCTCTCGGTGATAATGTTTTACAGAATTCCGTTCGTGTCGTCCCGTACGTCCCGGTGCGGACATTATGTAAGTCTATAACGTTATATTTCGTAACCTTAGGCAACCAGCACTTCTGATGTAATGTTCTACAACATTCCTGGCGCTTCGGCCCCTATTTCTCGGTGGGAACATTATATACGTCCATAACAATATATATCATAGCCTAAGGCAACCTAACGTCTCTACCGTAATATTTTACAACATTCCTGGCTCGACGGCTGCTACTTCTCGGTGGGAACATTATATACGTCTATAACGTTGTATATACTAACCTAACGCAACCTAACATCTGGGATGTAATATTTTACAACATTCCTGGCATGTCGGTCCCTACTTCTCGGTGGAAACAATGTATACGTCTATAGCGATATATATCCTAGCCTAAGGCAACCCAACATGTCGAATGTAATATTTTACAACATTCCTGGCATGTCGGACCATACTTCTCGGTGGGAACATTCTATACGTCTATAACGTTTTATATCCTAACCTAAGGGAACCTAACATCTCGGGTGTAATATTTTACAACATTCCTGGCGCGCCGGCCCCTATTTCTCGGTAGGAACATTCTATACGTCTATAACGTTGTATATCCTAACCTAAGGGAACCTAACATCTCGGGTGTAATATTTTACAACATTCCTGACGCGTCGGTCCCTCTTTCTCGGTGGGAACATAATATACGTCTATAACAATATATATCCTAGCCTAAGGCAACCTACCTTGTAGAATGTAATATTTTACAACATTCCTGGCGTGTCGTCGCCTACTTCTCGGTGGGAACATTATATACGTCTATAACGTTACATATCCTAGCCTAAGGCAACCTAACATCTCGGATGTAATATTTTACTACATTCCTGGCGCGCCGGCCCCTACTTTTCGGTGGGAACATTATATACGTCTGTAACGCTATATATCCTAGCCTAAGGCAACCTAACTTGTCGAGCGTAAAATTTTACCACATTCCTGGCTCGTCGGCCTCTACCTATCGGTGGGAACATTATATACGTCTATAACGTTACATATCCTAACCTAAGGCAACCTAACATTTCGGATGTAATATTTTAATACATTCCTGGCGTCCCGGCCCCCACTTCTCGGTGGGAACATTATATACGTCTATATCGCTTTATAACATAGCCTAAGGGAACCTAACATGTCGATCGTAATATTTTACAACATCCCTGGCTCGTCGGCCTGTACCTCCGGTGGGAACATTATATACGTCTATAACGTTATATATCCTAACCTAAGGCAACTTAACATGTCGAATGTAATATTTTCCCACATTTCTGGCTCGTTGGCCCCTACTCCTCGGTGGGAACATTATATACGTCTATAACGTGATATATCCGAGCCTAAGGCAATCCTAACATCTCGGATGTAATATTTTACAACATTCCTGGCGTGCCGGCCCCTATTTCTCGGTGGGAACATTATATACGTCTTTAACTCTATATATCCTAGCCTATGGCAACCTAACATCTCGGATGTAATTTTTTACTACATTCCTGGCTCGTCGGACCCTACTTCTCAGTGGGAACAGTATATAAGTCTATAACGTTATATATCCTAACCTAAGGCAACCTAACATCTCGGATGTAATTTTTTACTACATTCCTGGCTCGTCAGCCCCTACTTCTCGGTGGGAACATTATATACGTCTATAACGTTACTTATTCTAGCCTAAGGCAACCTAACATCTCGGATGTTATATTTTACTACATTCCTGGCGCACCGGCCCCAACTTCTCGGTGGGAACATTATATACGTCTATATCGCTATATATCATAGCCTAAGGCAACCTAACATGTCGAGCGTAATATTTTACAACATTCCTGGCTCGACAGACCCTACTCCTCGGTGGGAACATTATATACGTCTATAACGTTATATATCCTAACCTAAGGGAACCTAACATCTCGGTAGTAATATTTGATAATATTCCTGGCGTGTAGGCCCGTAGATCTCGGTGGGAATATCATATACGTCTATAACGTTATATATCCTAGGCTAAGGCAATCCTAACATGTCGACTGTAATATTTTACAGCATTCCTGGCGCGTCGGCCCCTACTTCTCGGGTGGAACATTATATACGTCTATAACGTTATATATACTAACCTAAGGCAACCTAACATCTCGGATGTATTATTTTACAACATTCCTGTCACGTCGGCCCCTACTTCTCGGTGGGAACATTATATACGTCTATAACGCTATATATACTAGCCTAAGGCAAACTAACATATCGAATGTAATATTTTACAACATTCCCGTCACTTCGGCCCCTACTTCTCGGTGGGAACATTATATACGTCTATAACGTTATATATCCTCACCTAAGGCAACCTAACATCTCGGATGTAGTATTTTTCTACATTCCTGGCACGTCGGCCCCTACTTCTCGGTGGGAACATTATATACGTCTATAACGTTATATATCCTAACCTAAGGCAACCTCACACCTCGGGTGTAATATTTTACAACATTCCTGACGCGCCGGCCCCTATTTCTCGGTAGGAACATTCTATCCGTCTATAACGTTATATATTCTAACCTAAGGCAACTTAACATGTCGAATGTAATATTTCATCACATTCCTGTCTCGTTGGCCCCTACTTCTCGGTGGGAACATTATATACGTCTATAACGTTACATATCCTAGCCTAAGGCAACCTAACATCTCGGATGTAATATTTTACTACATTCCTGGCGCGCCGGCCCCTACTTTTCGGTGGGAACATTATATACGTCTGTAACGCTATATATCCTAGCCTAAGGCAACCTAACTTGTCGAGCGTAACATTTTACCACATTCCTGGCTCGTCGGCCTCTACCTATCGGTGGGAACATTATATACGTCTATAACGTTACATATCCTAACCTAAGGCAAGCTAACATCTCGGATGTAATATTTTAATACATTCCTGGCGCCCCGGCCCCCACTTCTCGGTGGAAACATTATATACGTCTATATCGCTTTATAACATAGCCTAAGGGAACCTAACATGTCGATCGTAATATTTTACAACATCCCTGGCTCGTCGGCCTCTGCCTCCGGTGGGAACATTACATACGTCTATAACGTTATATATCCTAACCTAAGGCAACCTAACATCTCGGATGTATTATTTTACAACATTCCTGTCACGTCGGCCCCTACTTCTCGGTGGGAACATTATATACGTCTATAACGCTATATATACTAGCCTAAGGCAAACTAACATATCGAATGTAATATTTTACAACATTCCCGTCACTTCGGCCCCTACTTCTCGGTGGGAACATTATATACGTCTATAACGTTATATATCCTCACCTAAGGCAACCTAACATCTCGGATGTAGTATTTTTCTACATTCCTGGCACGTCGGCCCCTACTTCTCGGTGGGAACATTATATACGTCTATAACGTTATATATCCTAACCTAAGGCAACCTCACACCTCGGGTGTAATATTTTACAACATTCCTGACGCGCCGGCCCCTATTTCTCGGTAGGAACATTCTATCCGTCTATAACGTTATATATTCTAACCTAAGGCAACTTAACATGTCGAATGTAATATTTCATCACATTCCTGTCTCGTTGGCCCCTACTTCTCGGTGGGAACATTATATACGTCTATAACGTTACATATCCTAGCCTAAGGCAACCTAACATCTCGGATGTAATATTTTACTACATTCCTGGCGCGCCGGCCCCTACTTTTCGGTGGGAACATTATATACGTCTGTAACGCTATATATCCTAGCCTAAGGCAACCTAACTTGTCGAGCGTAAAATTTTACCACATTCCTGGCTCGTCGGCCTCTACCTATCGGTGGGAACATTATATACGTCTATAACGTTACATATCCTAACCTAAGGCAAGCTAACATCTCGGATGTAATATTTTAATACATTCCTGGCGCCCCGGCCCCCACTTCTCGGTGGAAACATTATATACGTCTATATCGCTTTATAACATAGCCTAAGGGAACCTAACATGTCGATCGTAATATTTTACAACATCCCTGGCTCGTCGGCCTCTGCCTCCGGTGGGAACATTACATACGTCTATAACGTTATATATCCTAACCTAAGGCAACTTAACATGTCGAATGTAATATTTTCCCACATTTCTGGCTCGTTGGCCCCTACTCCTCGGTGGGAACATTATATACGTCTATAACGTGATATATCCTAGCCTAAGGCAATCCTAACATCTCGGATTTAATATTTTACAACATTCCTGGCGCGTCGGCCCCTACTTCTCGGTGGGAAAATTATAGAAGTCTATAACGGTATATATCCTAACCTAAGGCAACCTAACATCTCGGATGTAATATTTTAATACATTCCTGGCGTCCCGGCCCCCACTTCTCGGTGGGAACATTATATACGTCTATATCGCTTTATAACATAGCCTAAGGCAACCTAACATGTCGAGCGTAATATTTTACAACATTCCTGGCTCGTCGGCCCCTGCTTCTCGGTGGTAACGTTATGTACGTCTATAACGTTATATATCCCAGCCTAAGGCAATCTAACATCTGGCATGTAGTATTTTACAACATTCCTGGCGGGGCGGCCCCTATTTTTCGGTGGGAACATTATATACGTCTATAACGTAAGATAACCTAACCTAACCCATCTAGCCTCTCGATGGTAGTGTTTTACAAGATTCCAGGCGTGTCGGTTCCTTCATATCGTTGGGAACATAATCTCATGGTCTGAGATGCCATACCTATTACCTGCAGTGTTGGGTTGAAATAACCTCTTATTGGCTCTGGGGAATCTGTGCACAAATATATGGAGGAGGCCCGGCACTTAACATCGTTTGCATCAGCCCCACCACCCGCCCCCGCGCTGAGAGTCTCTGAATGTTTTCAGGAGACTCTCTTCTGGGCAGTGCACGCACTGGCATGTGGGAGATAGACGTGATCACCCGTTTATCTCCGCATCTCGCAATACGCGTGCAATGGCTCAAAGGTTGATCCCGAATCTTTTGAGTCTACATGTTTTGTACGAGCATGATAATCTAAGTCCATTTCTTTTTTTTTTTCTTTGAGTTACCCACCGTGGTTACAGTGTCTTCCGTCGTCGGTAACTTCTGTTCTTCCTCTGTCGTTTGGTTACATGAATCTTCTTGAGTTACCGACCTTGGTTATTAAACATTCAGGTGTCGGTAACTCTCCGTCTACTTTTATTTTTCCTCTTCTTCATTTGTGGTCGACCAGTTACCGACCATTATGTAGTCAGCAACTGTCTGCCACGCAATGTCTTCTTTCTTCATTTATTTATCCATTGCCAGTACCTTGCCTCGCTTTCGGTTGTCATTTTGCAAATGTTTGTCATGATGACTCCCGTACACGAAAACCTCGCGCATTCACACACACGAAATTCACGCGCCCTCACGCACACGAGATTGTTCGCGCCCGCACTATGACCTATACGCGCACTATACGCATTGTTCACCACTTTCCTCTTGGGGTTTTTCTTCTTTCTTCGGTCTGTGGTTTCCAACGATGCAACTCTTCTGTGTATATATCATTGTTTTTGTCTTCAGTGAAGCTTCTTCTTCGTCTTCGCATGATCCGCGAAGATCGCGTCTCCGTTGAGCTTGCCACTAGCGTCATGGTAGCAATGCAGGAGAAGACCAGCCTACCGAATGGAACTTTGAAGCTGAACTGTCGTGCCTTTTCAGGAAACAACAGCCCCCGCTCGCACGGTTGGACGCGGCAGACGTCTACGACGCCGACCACGCAGGACACGCCGAGCAGAGAGTTCGCGCTCTTCCTCCTCCTCCCTCCTCCTTCCTTCCGCTTCCTTCAAAGCTGTGACTTTATCACAAAACAAAGCCATTGCCTGCCAGGAACTCTGTTTTAGCATCATTTTATCAAAGATACTGCTCAGAGTTAAATCTGGCCCTACCTCGCTTACCAGAGCGCGTCGTGGCAGCTCCCGTGCTGGACAGCGCTGTAGCGTGTGACACCCGCTGTCGTCCTCCTTTTCGCAATGGGGGCACAATGACGTGTTTTCTTTGCCTATCCGCTTCAGAAATGACGCAAAATATCCCGGTGAATATCTGCGTCATTCTGTACGTGAGCACGCCGCTTTTTCTTTCCGTCCATCTCTTTAGATTTTGACGGAGCAAACTTATCGTCTAATGGTTCGTGTGACGGCTCATAGCTTGCTTTCACTTCGTCATCAAGATGCATCTTCCTAACATTCGAGGTTCCTTTCTGGTAACGTCGATTTCCTCTCGCATATTATTATATGCGAAGGTATTTTCTTCCGCGAGAAGTTCGATCGGCGCCAATCCCGCCAATGTCGTTGCTGCATCGTACGAGATCGTCCTGTATACTCTTATCGCAACCTCTCTCCACGGCCTACGCACCGTTTTCAAGTTCTTTTTACTCGCGACAAGAACTTCGCTCTATACCGGCGCACCCTATAGAGCGATACTTCGCTGTATACGATGCTGCCGTACAACCGTTTGACATTTGCGTTCGGACCACTGAGATTTGGCATAATGTGGCTAAAATGTAGTGTTGCACCATCCAATCTGGGCGCCAATCTGGCAAAATGCGACTCGAAATTCCACTTGCTATCGAGGTGAAGTCCAAGATATTTAATATCTTTTTTTACCTGAACAGTTGTATTCGCAATTTTTTTCATCTCTCGGCATTCATCTCTTCTTTTATTGTCACGCGGGTCAATCAAGAGTAAAACTTCTGTTTTTTCCGCGGCAATCTGAAAGCCAAGTTCACGGAACTTCATCGTTACCGATACCACTCCCCCTTCTGCACGACAGATGGTCCTGCTTTCGTTGCTTCTAGTGGCAAGTACTAGCGTGTCATCGGCATAACATGTAATATGTACTCCTATCGGAAGTGGCTGAAAGATAGCTATGTCATATCCGATGTTCCACAGTAACGGTTCAAGAACCGATCCCTGCGGCACTCCGCGATTGACCACCCTCTCAAAGTATCTGTCTTTTCCATTGTAAATAATGGTTCTATCGCTCAGGTAGTTATTTATTACCATACGTAGGTATTCCGGAAAATCATTGCTCCACGTATGGCCGCCCACGAGAGGGAATTGAAGGCATTCTTTATGTCAAAAGATACCGCAAAAGCAATCCCCCCGTTTTTTGTGGCTGTTTCTGCAATCGACTTTACATTTCTTATCGCATCGATTACGGATCGACCTTCCCTAAAACCGTACTGGCAATCCGCTAAATCTCGTCCTCTCGTCGTAAAATGCTGAACGAGTCTCCGGTGAATTACTCTTTCGAAGATTTTTCCTATTTCGTCCAGCAGAACGATCGGACGATAAGCAGACGGATCTTCTTCCGGCCTTCCGGGCTTTTTCAGCAAGAACATTCTGCCAGATTTCCACTTTCTTAGAAATTTTCCGGTCTGCAAGCATTCCGTGAAGATCCTCTGCAGCCGTCGGGCAAAGAAACCTAGAATTCCTAGCCAAGTTCAGCCAGGAACTTCATTCGGGCCTGGCGCAGTGCCCTTTCTCTTAAGTTTTTGCACTGCGCGGGCGATCTCTGGTTGCGCCATTTTCCGCTCGTGGAAATAGATTCTCAACAACCCGCTCCAGGAAGTTTGGTTGCATCGTTTCTGATATAGGAGGCGCCCATGGTCTTAGTTTGTCCATTACCATTTTGTATGGACGCCCCCACGGATCCTCTTGCAAGGTGGACATTAGTCGCTCCCGTGCCCGTGTCTTAGAGTCAGATATTGCGGACTGCAGCTTGTTTTTCTTATTTTTATAGCTTTCGTTGCACAGCAGGATGTTTTCTATGTTTCTCATGGACCGGCGACCCTTCTCTCTTTTGTACTGGTGGCGCGTTAGCGTACATTCTGCACAAATTCGCGATATTGTTTCGTTCCACCAATACACAGGTCGTCTTTGCACATTGGGTTTTAGCATGCAAGCGTTGTACACCGCTGTCACGGAATCCATTAATTCTGCTATTATCTCGTCCACATTCACTGGACCTTCTTTTTTTCGAGTCCATGTTGCGGATAAAGCAGCAACCCGCATATAATCGTCGTTCAGCTTCTTAACGGCTCATTTTCTTACGTGGTGCTGCTATCAAGAATTTCTGAGGCGTTTTGCTTGGGCTGTGGAAATCTGTATCCAAATACACTTATGGTCCGACAGATTGTCCATGTTGTCGACTTCTCAATTTTGCACTCTTTTCGCTGCGAGAGCATTTCCCACGGAGATATCTACTATGCTATCTCCTTGAAATCGCGAGCACGTTGCTTCCGCTCCACGATTTAGGATCTGTAAGTTTGCAGCATTCGCCCACTTCAGCATCGAGTGACCGCGATCTATTGTGCTTTTCGAATGTCACATGACTGCATGCGCATTGAAATCTCCAAGTACAAATACTGGGCGGTTCCAAATGTTTTTAATTGCGCTCCATATTTCGTCCAGTAAGCGCTCTTAATCACTCAACGGCTAATTCAGCGGTGCGTACACACCCACCACCACGTATTCCGCCCAGTTCACCGCGATGTAGCTGTTTCCATTTGCTATTTTGGTTATAGGCTTGTATCCTCGATCCAATATTGACTCAATGGTATCCGATACGGTTCTGCGATGACTATAAGTTCCACCATGCTGCGCTTCATTTCGCTTATTACTAAGTCCTGTGCTTTGGCAGCATGGTGCACATTCACTTGTAGAATTTGACACAGCGGGGTGAATTTTAAGCTTTGTCCATCGCCTCCTCCAGGCTAGATTCATTTTCATTTGAATCTCCTTCGATATCTAGGGCGGCAAACCTGTTTTCCACCGCCATTCCAACGATGGAGTGCTCTATTTTTTTGCCGCCACTCATTCCCTTGCTAGTTTTCGGGACGGCGTCGTCTTTAAGCAGCTCTTTTATTTCCTTTCTAAAATATTTGGTGATCCTGTTGTCACCGCTGCTCTTTTTACTGGTTTCCGTTTTATTACCAGCTTTGTTTTCCGTCTTATTGGCGGTTTTACCGGTGTAAAAACTGCCAGCTTTGCTCTAATTTGAAACTCTCGCATTGATGGTTTGCATTTTTATCTGTTTAGGTACGTATGGTATTGTTTGCATCCTTCCCACTACGCACTTGTTACAAATCTTCTCTTCTCTTCTCTCAGCTTTATGCACCGTTAATTATCTTAATACTTATTGCCTGTTTTAGGCACGCGTGGAGTGATTTATCCCCAACCCGCACGTAGGAACTGTATTCTAGACTCTCTATTTATAGAGGTATGATATGTTCGTTTTTTGACATGTAAACAGATTGTATTTTCTTCTTCTTCTAACTCTTGAAATTCTTCGTTTTAGGTGTGCAATGAGCTTTATTCACACCAGGAGCTCCTTATTATTCGTTTTTCTATAGTACGCGTGAATCAGATTTCGTTTTAAGTATGTATTAAACAGCCTTTAACCTATTTTTGTTATGTCTGCTAGACACTTAGTTCTTTCTCTTCAGTTATAGTTTCTCACTTCATAATATATATCTATATGTGCATTTTTAGTGAATGGTTCTTATAATTGTTTGTGTTACAGATATGGAGAGGATTACAAACACTCTACTCACGTCTTGGTCTTCTTAATATTACACACGTACTGCAGTTTGTTAAACAATATCTTTTATACCTTTCACTTTAACTTTTTGTAATGCATGTAATATTTTTATTCTGTCTTTCTTTGTTTGGAATTGATTCTGTCGTATCTTCACTATGTTTGTTTCACTTATCATACATTTGCATGTAGAAAGTGTTTATTCACTTCACTGCAAACTGCACAGGATGTAAAGCTTCCGTATTTAACGAGCTTTTTAACCTGTTTTGACTTGGCGACATGCGTGCGACGCCGACGAGTGTTTACCCCCTCTACACTGTCTATTTATTGCCTTCCTGTCCCCCTTTTTTGTAGGTAAACAGGTTGGCACTTGAGAGGTAGGTCAGTGACAGTCGACTTTTGAGAACACTTTCCGCGGTGGGTCAAGAGCTCCCCTGCCGTGAAACACTTATCTGCCCGACCCCCTTCTGTCAGCGTGGGCACAAGTCTTTTTTCTTTTAACTTTTCATGTTTATTTTCACCCATCCGGTAGTTTTAATTTATTTATAATCAAAACTACTTTTATTGCACTTGATGTACGATTGTTACTTACAATTCTGTGTCATTCTGTTTACAGTGTGTGCTCGCACTCACTGCGCTTATTTGTTGTCTTTCTTCGGTGCGTTACGAATTTATTAGAGTTTTTATTTACTTTTAAATTCGTGACGTATCACGAATTATAATCATTATTGAGATGCTGTCTCTCTCGCACTACGGGTCCTTTATCACCGTGACAGATTGATACTTGCGATCCATTGTCTACTCGCTTACACCTCTGCACCTTTGTCCCTCGCGAAAGGTAAAGTTTGCTGATAGTGAATGCACGTTGGCGCTCGGTCTACTATTTCAACTCTTTTTATCGTTGTTTTTGGCGATTAATATCCCGCTTTGTGAGTTATTATTACGCGCGCACGATAATTATCTTCACTCCCTACCGCACCACATCGCCTTCTTCCCGTTTTTTAATAGCTTTTAATCAGCACTTTCCGCACTTCTTACACTTCTTAAGGTGTTGACCGGTGCAGCTTCCGATATCCTCTTCCTCTTCAGTTCTCCCACGACGTCGTCAGCAGCCTCCACGACTCGAAATTAGATTTGGAAATGGCGAACGACCGCGCACGTGTCGTAACCGTGAAGGATTAATTCGAATCCGAGCACGAAATTCGCTATTATTCGACCCTAATACCGAAAGAATTCCAGATTTTTACGGCTGGATTTCACGCGATACTTACCAAATTCGATTAAGCCATAGCTTGTATTCGAAATCTCAAGATTTCCACTCGAAAACTCGAAAATGCACGGAGCGATGTGAAATGCGTCTATACTCTTCCCCCAAATTCAACACCTAAGGGCGGATATACCGTATCTGGAGCCGATAAAATTGGATTCATTTAATCACTTATTGACACTGTGTTGATATTAACGGCGCCAAGCGTAATGGGCAATAAAATTTGTCAAATCCAGTAAAATGAAATCACCATTCACGTTTGAAACGAGCTAAAATTTCAAAAAATCTTTCATAGAATTTTTATTAAATTTCCAGTTCAATTATTTTTCACGAATTCGAAAAGTATTACATTTTTTAAATTCTCCTCCTATAATACGAATTTTAATCAAATATCAGAGATAAACGATTTATTTATTTAACATTTTTACTGGGGTAACCAGTTGATAATTTCATAGGATCAGTGTTGGTGTTACATCCTCGTTCGTACCATGAATTTTGATCAGCGCTATTCGCGGAATAACGTTCGACGTAACAAAATCGTTCTAGATGTAGCAATCGGAATGAATTTTTTTTTAACCGGTCAGAGGCAATAAAGTAGGAGGGATATGCAAGGAAAACGCCAGAATGCGTCGCGTTACCGCGTTTCGAATTTTAATGGCCCGGTGGAATGATAAAGCGGTAATTAATCGTTGTCCATTGCTGCCGTCGTGAGATTTCAATGGATGCGACGCTTGGTGTCTTTCCAAATAATTATTCCTTCCTTTTTCGCCAATTAATGTTCATATATTTTTCCTTTCGAGATAGCGTTCTCCTTTTTTAAATTCCTTGTTCCTTCTTCCTTTTATGACAAATTATTCGTCGGCAGAGGAGAAATACAACTTTTACTTCAAATATCTATTGTTAGATTTGTATAATTTACTGCAGCGTGGAAAGGTATAGAAAGATAATTTGCTTCCTTTATATTCGATGTATTTTGACGAGCAACAAAAAAATCAATAATGTTTTTATCATTCATGAAGCATGGAGATATAGTTGATGCTTGTTACTTGATTTTTATCGGTTTTCAATACAGAAAGTATAAGAGGATTCGTTTTATGTATAACTTCGAACGAAATTCCTGATCGTTTAGACAAAACTTTATCGTATCGGGTCATTCTGGCTAATGGAAGCGGAATTCTCAATCCTTTTCACCGATGCGAAATATTTTAATCGCATTTCAGCGAATAGAGGGCTTTCTTAACATTTTCTCTTCAAATTAATTCCTTTACCAATTTTCTTTTATTAGCAATTACACATTCTGTCCTCTCTCTCTCCCTCTCTCTCTCTCTCTCTCTCTCTCTCTCTCTCTCGATGAGGCTTGTAAAATGTCCGAGAAATATCGACATGTAAAGCGATAGAAGAATTAAAAGTAAAGTAATAATATTCCTTAGGAGCGAGACGCCATTCATTATGAATTATGGGACGTATAATGGACGCTCTCCCTGACAAATGAGTTAATGCTCCCTCGATGGACCTGTTTAAATCGTTAAGCACCATTAGCGACTTGAAAGTCTGATTCGTAATGGAAAAGAGTGCTGGCGGCAAGCCGGGCGCGTATCGCGACGGATTTTCGCGAAAATTCAAGAACTTAAGGAATTTTAATGTAACCGCGGAGGCAGCTACCGCGCGCAAGCCTGTTTAAATATCCAACAGCAGCGAAGAAATAATTCAACAGCTCGGCCAAGACAAACACTGAGCGATGCGAGATATTTAGGTGAGGAACCGTGTTCATTTTTACGAGACGCATACCGAAAACGTTGCTGGCCGGGTAAAATTCAGTTGCGCCAGTCTCATTTAGGTTTCCCACTACACTCAGAAAATACGACTGGCACTGATCAAATTACGCCGGAGCGTGCTTCGACTACGAACGAAGTTTAAAGGCCTGTGGGCGCAGTGTATTAAATCCAAAGGGAGACACTGGCTGCTTCAAAATAGCGGCTGTTATTTGAGCGAACGAAGTAAGTTTACGAATGAAGATTCCGCATAAATTAGAAGTATATTTTTAATCGAAAATAAATGTGGAGTGTGATATCGAGTGAGAGAAATTGGGAATTTTTGGATAATTTTAACACGTGACAACAGTTTCATTAAATGAATTGAATAATTGGTTGATAGAGACCTAAATGCTTGTGAAGGCGCAAGGTAGAAAGGCGTAGCATGCTTTCAGTGGGGTGTGGGTTCCGTTGCAATTGGAGTCGAGTTACTAGGTAGTTTGAAATCGTAGTTGATCATTAAACGTCGGCGTATCCCATAATTAGTTAATTGTAACGTTACATTGGTTACTTAACCGCTTACGTCGTAAAATTACTGTATGTTCGTACGTTTCAAGGATCTCGTAAAAAATGGCCAAATACTAGCCTATTTAAGTGAAGTAATAAAGAATAGAGAGTAATTCTACATTCAGTAATAGCACGATCGTTGTTACACTCAATTTTGTTCGTCGATGATCTCATCCTGGTTTGCAACAAGAAATAATAAGAGAAGTAAAATTTGTAGAATTTGTGGGTCAGGAACAAGTATATACATATGTATATCATTCCCTGACGAATCGATGGATAAATAATTGTTCATTGTTTTACGCTGCTCAGTTTGACATCATTATTATCCCCGTCAGTTGGCGTCATAATAGCTGTGAACGAGGATGACGTGGTCAGAGACCTGGAAAAGTCTGTAAATAATTTATGTTGCGTCACATCTACGTGCAAGCGTGAGTACGTTACTATAAGCAATTCTTCCGTTTCTATTTACATCAGTCCTTTGTGCGGTTTAATCGAATCTCTGGTGTCTATTCAGTGCGACTTTTAATTGCTCCTGGTCATCCCATAATGAGATGCAGAAGGGATGCAGTCCTGAATCTGCGGTGTCAAATCCTCTCTAATTCGAACGACTTTTGATAACGACTTGCGATAATGAATGAACGTAATCTCTTTTTCGAAAGTTGGCGAACTATTGAGGAGGGTTGGTTAATTATTCGGTGCGCTATTGATCGCAGACGCTATGAAGATTAATCGAATGTTTTTTGCAAACGAATACCTTACGCGTGCTTTTCACTATTATTTTTAAACGTAATTGAGCGTTGTCTGAAATTTGTCTAGTTTCGTAATTCAGTCTTGACTCGATTCGATGGTGGTACACTAATTATTAGCTATAAGTGAAGGGATATGCTAATTGGGGAAAAGGGTTATGTCGCGAAAGTTCTCGATGGTTCTCCAGCTGTCACTTCTGAACTAAATCTAATGGAAAATTGTGCTAATTATAGCAATCTTCTGGCTACCTCTGTTGCGTCGTAAAAGCTTAAAAGTTGACGATATCCTTTACGCATCTGTTCTCCAGTGGCGTGGTTTACTACACCGTGGTTTCGCGAAACTTGGCCGTTTCTCGGGCTGGATATTCATTTTAATACCAGGATAACTTCAGTGTCTACTACACCTTTTTCCCGTGACAAATTCGCGATATTGAATTAATGGACCTTAGAAGTCCATTTCCTCATGCTTCGTACTTACAGTTTCGCGTTTAAGCTGTAACACTGAAACAATCTCATTGTTCGTTCTTTTCTGCCTTTTATTATACCTATGCATACCCATGCATACCCATGCATTATTTTTTCTTTCGTACGTTCTCCTTCTTTCCGTTCGTTCTCCCGTTAATTTCTGATTTTGTTCTCTAAATATTTCGTGAGCGCTGACTGCGAGGAACCAGAAAAACACAGAAAATAGAAATTCCAACAAACCCTTGTCGTTTCTCTTTCCCGTGATTCTGTTTATCAGTGAAATTTCGTACTTCGCAAACAGGAAGGTCGTAAACGGCGTTTGGTCGTGATAATTTCGAAGCGAGCGATGCGCTGCCAGCATGATTATCTTCCCGTCCCGGTTTCAGGGTTTATCGTCGCAACTGCAAGAAGCATCTAGACTAACGATTCAGGAAAATTGTTAGGTTGTTTTAATGTTGCGACTTTGCCGCGCGTCCCTCTCCATTAGCGCGCGAAGTAACACTCTGATTTATTAATATATTATGTTATAATATATTTGTTTAATTGCTCAGCGGCAAACTGCAGGATTGTTCGAAGGTTGCTTTGATTCTTTTATTCTAAATCAGCTTTAGTCGCTCGTATATCGGCTGAACAAACATTCGGAATGCATAGGATACAGTCCATAAATTTCAATGCTGTTTTACAATGTTTACGAATCTCACGATTGAACGTAGCTTCATATAACTCGAGATAAAAGTTTTTCCTTTCTATTTGATTTTCTGCAAAAAAATGTGCGAAACAACAAACATCCATTATCAATCTATTTCCGCGTTCAAAATTCGACGGTCTCTCAAGATTTTTAAAAATTACGACGAATTAATTCTCCAAATCGACGGAAATATACTCGAGTTTCTGAGGGTGAACCGTTTTACCTTCTGCGCAACGCGCAGATCGTTAGCATACGAAAAAACGGAGAAAACGTAAGCTTAGCGACCTCGTTATTCTCAGTTACTCACCTCTTATGAAATCCACCGCCATCTCCAGACCGTACGTGTCCTTATCACAATCGTCAAGGATGTGCGCCCCGATTTTCACACCCGGCAGAATGCCCTCGCCCTCATTGAGGTTATCCAGGGTGTAAAGCCTCGCCTCCAATGCTTGTACTCCGCCCTACGGCATAACAGGGCCGCACGTGATCGGGTCCTGCCTCTCGTGCAACAGCATAAACCCTCCGAGGAAGAGGTCGCCCTCGACGACCGCCTTCTTCTTCACTGGTCAGGCGACGAGAACCTGCGCGCTCGGGTCCATAGATCGGAACTATCTGCGGCCGTATCGAATCAGATGATGAGTTTCCGGGTTCTCGAACCGGAAGCCACGCTCATGTCGCGCCCTCAAACGAGCGCGATCCCTTTCCGCGTCGATGGACCAGCCCGGGGTGGAAAGTCTCGGCGAAGTTCCTGATAAATTTTTTCACGATCGATCGACTCGCTGTTGGAGTAATCGTCGCCGTCGTCGTCGAGTCGAACCTGCTCGGAGCTCAATAACCATCTATCGCCCGGCTCGCTGTTGGCCGAGCACATGTATATCAGCACGGCAGGTAACAGAAGCTTCATGACTTCATAATTGTGAATGGTTGAGCTTGCGAACGGCTTCACACGTTGTCCTGTGTTTGCGTCGGGTGGTGGGTTCGAGTGGAACTTGCAGTTCAGAGCGGCTATGGTCGCTCCTCAATGGGAGATCGGTGGTCCGCTTTCTCCAAGTCCATGGTTTCTAGTTACGTTGCGTTGCGGCGTTGGATGGTACATCGCGATGGTAGTCGATGGTGACAGGGCCTTTATGGGGCCACTGGAACCGGCTGTTTTGGAGCAAGAAAGTTCGATCCGTTTCACTTTCGCTGAGAGTTCCGCTGGTCTGGTACTAATTGCTGAAGTTCTGCGATCGGGTAAAGAAACGAAAAGTGGAGGTTGACACGGCGCTGCGGAAGTTTAGAGTGATGAATGGGTGATCGTGGATGGTGACTTGTTTGCGGGGTAACCGGTGTAATCGTTCGTTCCACGTGGAACTGTTGATTCGTTTGGTAGTCTCGCGATATTCTGGATTTACTCGAATGTCATGGGAAATATCTACCTAGCTTTGCTCCTCGCAAGAGAGCTCATCGAGAAGGAAAGTAAGCAACATTTGCTTTTGGCCACTGTTCGTTAGCAGTTACCCCTTTGTCGTCAGTGGTACGGTTCCTGTTTGCTTCTAAAACTTTTGTCACGATTACAAATGTTTCTCCTAGGCTTGGGATCCTTATTTTTCTTTCGCAAATATTCGCGAAATCGTCTATGTGTCGCGACTGCTTCTCGATAAAATTCCGAGTCGAACTTGAGGCAGGGCAATTTTCTTACGTTTACATGTCGACGAGATCGAAAGCCTATTTGAAAACGCCGCGCCAGCAGCCTCGGAACTATCGGGATTCTCTGATTGGATAATTTCGTCGGAGAATCTACAGGGCATGGACCAGTCGGTGCCAAGACAGCAAAAGTGTAAATTGCTTTTGATTTGCAACGAGCCACTCGCGTTCCGATAGCGACCCGATCGCTTCGCGAACTAATTAAAAACTTTGACACGTCGCGCCCTTCTTGGTTCTCGTGTCTTCGGTGGCTGGTGAAGCTTCCTTTCTCCGTTCGAATTACCGTTTATCGCGCCCGCGATAATTCGTTACGAGGCGTACCTGTTGCTCCGCGGTGGTGGCCACGAAAATCTATTTCCATTTCATTATGCCTCCCTCCCTTTCTCGTCGCTGTGATTTTTCGACCGCTCCCCGTGTTTTTTCAAACGCGACGAACTGTTACGCAGCGCATTGTAACGAGGGATGTGGTCGCGTTACCTGTTGCGTCCCTCGACGAGGAACCGTTACCTGGTCTAGCGTAGTTTTGTCCGACTCTATCTGGAATTGGATCACGGATTGTCTAGGAAGTAACTCGACGACGATCGATATTGAGAACGCGATGCCTTGCACCGTTGCCACTCGATGGTTCCAAGTGACGCTGACGGACGTCTGGATGGCTACTCTGTCGAACGCCTGACGGAGAACGGACGTTCGTTTTGTGGGCGTTCGAGGATCTTTTCTACGAGATCTATTCTATTGGTCATTACTGATTTAGTTCAGGGAAGACAATGATCAGAATTTCCAATTTCTACAGTTTTTAATTTGCATAATTATGATTAATAAAGTTTTTAATTCTCAAATTTTAACTCATAATTCATCGCGAAACACTTTTCAGGTTCGAACCGTGTACAATTTTGACAAAAGCTGTAGGTGTTGGCGAAACCTGTGTATAATAAATGTAAATGACGCATTGAGTAATTAAATCCCACGTTCTGTGGTAATTGAGAATCAAGCCAAGGATGGTGGTTAATAATGCGATGAGTTCATGCTGTATTCGAATGGCACAAATGGCACTGTCTATTGCTGATGAAACTGTATGGTGTACAGTGGTATTTACATATTTTTTTGGATCTATTCTATTGGTCATTACTGATTTAGTTCAGGGAAGTCAATGATCAGAATTTCCAATCTCTACAGTTTTTAATTTGCATAATTATGATTAATAAAGTTTTTAATTCTCAAATTTTAACTCATAATTCATCGCGAAATCACGATTGGAATCGAGCAAATTGGAATAAACGGGCGGATATTTTATTGTATCTGTTTGGTATTCGCTATTATTCTGTGGCTAAATGGAGATGGTGTATAATTAATGTAAAAAGTTCCCGAGAGAAAGTTTGCTGAAGCACTGTTAGTTTCTGTTTCAACCGCGATGAATAGAATATAATATTATATTACAATTTCGGAATCTCATTGAAAAACAAAGGAGCCTTTCCAGATAGCCATAGGCTTTTTTCTTTCATTCCATTTTGTCTGTCTGCCTAGTTTTTCCTTTTTCGTACAAAACTTCATCACGTTGAAAAAAAATTCGCATATACTGTGCAGCATTACGAAACTTTTGACATGAAAATTTATATGACTTTCTAAATGATTCGGTTAAACGGACGTGAAAGAGAATAGAACGTTGCAGTGTGCACGTATCAGTTTGTTTTTCCCTCGAAATTAATCTCAATTAAATTACAAATAAGTGAAGTCTTCTGTCAGTTAACAGCATTAATTGGTTGTGGGGAAACATTCGTATAATTTTTACTGGATTTCCTATTCCGATAGAATTGTCAAATAATACATTTTTATCGCCAGAAAATATCTTTTAAAATGTAAACATTTGTTATTCGCATGATGGAGTATATTATATATCTTTTTCTTTTTATAAAAATTAATTTATCAAGCTAATGTGTGTGGATTATTGGATACAGAATGGATTTGTTTCCTGAACCGACATAAACATTTTTCATCGTTACTTCCAGTAATTATCTTTGAGCATTGTGGAACGAGTGATTTATGAATGCGTTGAAAAATGTAAACCACAGGAATAACTGGTCCACGAGACACATCTGTTCATTTCTCTAAGTTTGGGGATTATTTTTTAATCTGATTTGCACGCTTTGTATAGTGTGGGCCCGGTTCGCGGTGTTCCGACTTTGAAATTTACTTTTTTTAAACGGCTTCCTGAAAATGTTAATTACAAAAGGCATCGACGATGATATGGAAGCTACGACTGGTTTCACCGCTTACTCGGTAATTAAATTTCTCATTAACAGATCTTACGCTCGAAGCCTCTAATCTGACCGATTACGGTCAACGACGGATAGCATTTACTTTCCTTCATTCATTACCAGAAAATTGTACCGACGCGTGCTTCTGGTAACGCTATCTCGAAAATGTTACTCGAACCTACGAAAAAAGTTTTCAAACAGTCTCTTTTCTTTTTCCTTCATTTTCATTGAGACAATTATTCACTAGTTTACGGCGCAATTACTCCGGCGATAACGTTCTTGCGTGCGCGACAAGCACAGGGTCGCGTAAATTGCTATAAAACCGCGGTAGCTGCCACTTAACGAACGTGGTATTTTTCAATCACCTGCGTCTCGTCAAGCTGTATTGCCAGAGAATTTCAGAAGTAATCTTCCAAACTGTTTCTCATGTTATATCATGCGCTAAGCGTAATCGCATGGGGATTAGTTTCTCCCTTTTGCCATTGTTTCATTTTTGTTTTAAACGGTTTTTGTTAAACTATGTGTTCATTCTTTACCCGCGAATGAATTTCCGTAGTTAATTTCTTTTTGCTCCTCGCTCGAATAATTTTGCCCCCCGTTTTATCCAGTGGATCGATCGATTACACCTGTGTCTTCAATGTACTCTGTTATCAGAGAGATATTTTAACGATGCTTACGATTTTCACATCGGTGACGGAACACCACTGTGACAATAGCAATTTCATGGAATCGTTCAATAAAACGCCGAAGAACCGCGGCAGGATTCGCGGGACACGAGCCGGTCGGTTTTTCGTCCACTTGTTTGACTCTTCGTACACATTTCTTCGGCCATAATAATCCAACGGCATCGTAGGACAGAGAGCCGTTGGAGTAGTTGGAGCACACGCGCGCGGCCCCGTGTCGTAGCAGATACTGACTGGCTCTGCGACTGTATCAACACTACCCTCCTGTGGAACGCATCAACCCTCCGTCACCCTCGAAGCCCTGCCTCGTTCCCTACTACCCTACCTTCCCTCTCCCTCCCGTTCATTCTCTTCCTCGTTTCCTCCAAACCGTCTTACCCTGTCCCACGTCACGCCTCGCGAATTCTGTTCCTTTCATTTTGCCGCGTGCGACTGTTTAAATCGTCGATCATAATTCTCTCGCGGGTAGGAATTAAAGAAAGCCAGAACGAAATGTAAAGAAGAGAGGAACGGAAGAAGTGGAAGTTTTTTTTATTCCACCGGTTGTCAGCATTGGCACTTTTAGTCTTGTAAGAAGTACTTTGATAAATTATTGTCGTCGTACGTAAGGAGCTAATCCCGTGATGGCGGGTATGCGCGTGTGCACGTGTCCCATGTAGATGGTCTGGGAGCGAAAGGCGATGAAAATAACGGGACCGGGGTTGTGTCTTTTGATTGCTGCGAAAGTTGGTTCACGGGGAGGCTGGAGGTAATAAAAGACAAATTTTAGAATATTACGATTCGGTTAAGCGGAGCAGGTTACTTCTCGCAGAATGAAGCTGCAGAATTTTCCCTTCTTCGGTTCATAACTTCGGTTCTGTCACCGAGATAGAAGAAAAAATTTGACGAGTAATTATAAATTTCCAAGCCGTCACGTCGCGAGTTGGGAGATTCATATCGAATCCACATTGCGCATTACTTACTACGCGTTTCAGCGTTGCTTTGTGTTTGCAACCAGCGCGGTTCTCTTTCGTTGTCCGAAAGTTTCGCGCATCGCGTTCTCATTAAATTCAGGCATCGAAGTTAATCGGGTTCGTAGCGATACCCGGAACAAGTTCTCGCAACAGGAACGAACAGTGAGGGAAAACTGATGCGAGCCATCCAATTATAGCGGCGGATCGTGTAGCTATGTCGGATAAGACGCGCGATTATCGGGTTTGTCAAATGGCGGACAGATTCATTTTCCGAAAAAGAATTGCCCTTTTGACGGGTGCGTGACAGTTATACAACACGTCGGATGCTTTTTCATGGAGCCAGCGCATCGATTCGGACCGCTTTTGGCGTTGTTTTACTTTGACGTTTCTCTTTTTTCGCTCGTTCCCCTTGTATTATTATTCCTTTCATTGCATCACGCCGGATCGCTCCTTCTATTGGAAACTTGTAATGGGTGCGGTAGGTTTGAAAGGATTCGAGACCAACATCGCAGGAAATGCCATAACGGTATTGCTCGGGCATTACGTCGCGTCGATGGTATCGGTCTGCAGCGACATAAAAAAAATTCCCATGTTGCAAAAGGACGGAAATTACTTCAAAAGCGAGTTCAAGCTCCTCCTTCTTTGACCTCTCCGTCGAGACTTTAATTTCGTTTTCCTTTTGGCTCGAGTAAAACGGCGATGTTTGGAATGGAACTTGGAACGAGATGGATACACTGGAATAAAAGTAAATGATGTGTAGTAAGCATCTGTGCGGATAAAGTATGCGATGCCGAAAAACATCATCGGCGACGTGAATTTCATTGGTTCCTCTAGACTCGATGAATCTCCATATCCCTTCCAGTCGATGGTGAAAAATAGGATGACACGTGCAAGCGTTAAACGTTCCTTCACTAAGTTCCGAGAACTGCGTGCCCAGAACTCGTTGCGGAGTATCTTATTAACGAAAGCGTTCGCTTTTTGCCTACGATATCCTAACTGAATATTATCCCTCGCAACAAGCAGAGAGGCGTTATATTTACACGATAAGGAAAGTTTATGAGGCAATTTTCTTCACCAACAAGCCACAAACTTCTGCGCAATTTCAGTCCTTTCCTTTCAGTGGTTTCGTTCCTTCTTTTCCCCTAACTTTCCCGCCCCATTTTTTGATATTTATCGTCTAGTGGTAAAAAACCAGAAAATAAGTATCTACACCTGAGACATCTCTCTGGAAAAAGAAGAAATTTCGCGCAATCATTGTATCCCATTGAACGTTACCCTAAATAATTCGTGGATTGATGGTTAATTGAACGTTTAATCGACCGTTTCCTTCAGTGGACAAGGTTGCTTGTATCTTATCTAGTCGGATTATCACAATTAAAACGAAATCCGATACGGGCGATTCGATATTTCAGGATAATTGATTCGATGCGAATAATTGCGCAGAGGCTTTGCCCGCAATGCGGGAGGGCTTTCTAGACCGTTGAAAATTCCAGGTTCAAAATGTTACAGGCATTGTTGCATTATTCATCGAGGAAAATGCGATGAACGCGGGAAACGCGTAGTCTAATTTCAAAGAGCAAATATCTGCAGCTACGATCGAAGTTTCATCTTTTTGAAGAAACACTTTCAAGTCGTAGAGAAGAGGTCAGAAAGTGGAGAGTCGCTGCGCGTGAGCGGGCGTAGAGAATATTTTTTCAGACTGCTGTTGTTATCGCTAGGCGAATTAACTTTTTAATCGCCGCGTGATAAAAGAAGATAACGATGGATAAATTAAAATCTGCATTTTAACAGGTTATGAAATGACGTTGCTAATGAACAAGTTTGTACCTTATAAATATTGAAAATCGATAAACGCAGAGGCAGAAATGATACAACTTTCATTTTTTTTTCTCACTTTCTTTCGAACAAAACGTATGCGGCGAAACCGACGAGTCTGTTCGATTTCGTCGGCACAAAGGGTGTATGATTGTGTTTGGTGGTTCGCTATAAATTGGTTACAACTACCTTTAAATATACCAGCATCGAAACATCGTCGATCGTTATACAATTCTCGAGTCGTATAGGAAATGCATATGAAGTCTATTATACTGGGCTTCCTCTATTACACTAGATACACTATATTACACTATCCTTTATGGTACGAGTTTTCATATTTTCTTCATAGTTTGCAGCATGAAAATTTAATGCAGTCATTTCGAATTGGCTGCGAGGTGAAGAGGTGTATCATTTTAATTCGAAACGTTACATTTTTCAGTTAACAGGAACGTTGCTGAACCAGGATGCTTTAATTTTTCCATAATGAAATGTTGCTTCTTATTTTTGCCTCCTTTTAATTAAATTTTATTATTCTGTAACGAGGCGTCACTCGTTTCCCTCCGTTGAAGCTGCACACCTCTAACTCTCGCACTTCAGGCTTGTGAGCGAATTTTTTCTCTCTTGTGTTGTTTAACGGGTGTTTATTAACATTCACTCGAGCTTCGCTGTTCGTTTTCAGCGTCACCTTAAAGTTCTCTCGAGATCTCGTCGTTCTGCTCCCAGCGGTTATGAATACAAACTGCTCCTTCTTTTATTCTTCAGTTCCTTGAGAATCGAATAAATTCGCTATTTTTCCACCTCATCCGCTTCATAAATACAGAATACACCATGGTTCTTATTTTTATTTACATGACTGGCTACCTGGCCGTGTCAAGCGTCGACGGTTACACGAAAAATCGTCCAACAGAGGACGAGTCTTCCACCAGAAGAGATGCTTCCGCGTTTATGGAATATCTGAAGCATCGTTCTCGAGTTAATGAGTGTGAACGAGAAATTTCTGTGTCGCTCTTCTTCATACTTTTTTTTTCACTCCGTCTTAATTAATGATTAATTGACACTATCGTAGCGTCTCGTCTTCTTTGATATACTACGTGAAATATCTTTCCGTTTGAACAGGAAAATCGTGGACGGTGACGCCTGATCCGTGCTATTATTTGTAAATATTTTTGTCTAATGAATAAAAAAGAAGATATAAACGTTTCCAATTTAACTAGATAATTATAAAAATCGTTCTCTAGGGATCGCTCGACGGTGCCGACATTTTTCTTTTCTGCGCAAATCGTAATTAAAATTGAAAAGCGATTCGACTAATTTCAATGGGAAAGTTAATTATCCACGAACAGCTAGAACGAGGAAAACGAAAAAGCTGGAAGCCTTCACGTGCAAAAGAAGGTCAACGTGGTATTACAATAATCATATGCTAACTCAACTAGTTTGCCGTTATATTACATTCATTACCATCGAACTTTCGTGTAGTTATTAACTTCAACCTGTGTAATTTAATAAAATTCACGTTCAGTAAAGAGTTCATTTGCAAAGCAGCGTATTTGACGTGTTCCTTTACACAGAAGAATTTTATACAGCCAGTGCGCTGGGCACAAAAGTTTGTTCCTTTACGCGAATAAAGTACATAATTTTCATACCATGATTCCTTTTTCATCTCTCTGTTTTATTCAATTTTAGACGAGGTTTTCCTCGAACGCGTCACGATATCGTGGCCAACCAGTGGGTTATGAAAATTGTTGAAATATTTACGCTATGGAATTACGTATGTTCCCTACGTACGAATCTCCCGATACGTATACGTGTTCCACGTTCGCTGAGAAGCTTTAAAAGAAAAAGAAAAAAACAGGAAAAAAGAGGACGTCGGAAAAAGAAAAAAGTGGAAAAGGCTAGGCGAGAGTGGAATAGCAACACCTCCACGTCCGATCTGCAGAATATCCGAGTGCACGCGTTTTAAGCACTGCCCATAAAAGTATTAATAAAAACTCGAATACTACTTTGAATATCAACGAGATTGCGTCAGTAAGAGTAACTGGGTGGAGGAGCTTGGACGTTAAAAACTGTAACCCGCATTACACCTACCATTACTTTGTAGCGAGATTAAACGTTGAGGTTTGAATATTTAATTAAACAAGTAGTGAGGAACGGCATTGCACCGACGATAGACATTCGCGGAGTAATAAAGCGTGCTTCTTATTGAGCTCGTAAAATTTCTGCATTTATGGCTAGCGTGCTTCGTGTTTAGTTTATAATATAGTCAAGTTTCTCGAAAATTATGTGTACGAT